>CM070761.1:14768802-15262140 GCA_036346245.1 Bonia amplexicaulis | reverse complement strand
TCAACCAACCAGGGACACCCTGCATACATGATCTATATGCAGTGGAGGCCATCATCCTGCTGCAGTTAGCCTATATATTCATGATATGTGTGCCAACAATCATGCATGCACCAAAATTATTGGAGCCAGGGGCGGATCCACCAGATGAACTTCATCAGACTTTAGCCCATCCTCCAGCCCAACCCTAAGGCCCCAACCCCCCAACTCCGAGCAAGATAGGTCGACCAAGGTAGCAGTAGATCCACCCTCACATCCCACTCCAAAGACCAGATACAAGGAAGGATCGAGGCATCGAGTGAGATTGCGAGAGCCAAAGCACCGAGCGGCCAGCAAAGCACACACACCTGAGTGGCTCAGTCCGGAGAAACAACAACTAGTGTCATGACAAAGAGGAAGCTGGTGGTCGCTAGGCGGCAGCCTGAGGAAGAGGAAGCTGGCAGGGCAGCGAGTGGTGGTCAACCAGGCCGACGAGGAGCGGAGGTGGCGTGGGCCTTGGAGAGACCGGAGACGAGGAGAGAATCGAGATTTGAGAGATTGGCTTCTTAGTGGAGGCTGCTTGACGTGAGGGGCGGTGACCCGGGCAAGAGAAAGCCTTGCTATTTCTGCGAATTTGAGCCCTTAGACCCCCATGTTGTACGCCGGTGCCTAAGAATACCTCGCTTGCTATTTTGCCCAAGTGGCTGAGAAAGGAAGACAAAGCGACAGAAGCATCATGTCAAAGAGCGGCCAGAGCAGGCCTTCCAACGGTGACGGCCCTTGGGAACGGCAAGGCAGCCAGCGGGGCATGCATGTGCAGTAGGCAGGCGCACCATGGCAAGGGGACTGCTAACTGGGCGAGAGGCAAGCCGGCGAGTGCGGGTAGCCAATGACGGCTAGCAACGAGCAGCAACCACGTGTGTGGGGGAAGTCGAACCGGTGAGGGGGAGGACAGGAGGAGGGGGTTGGCCATCACCCACGGGAAAGCTATTAGCTGTGGAATGGAATTGCGGATTTGGGGATAGGGGGCGCACCAAGCAGCAAGATAGCAAGCAAAGCAGGACTGCAGGAGCCAAGAGAGAAATTCCAATTGGTCAATTAGGATTTGCTTTGGACCTTGGTAATTTATCACTAGACTCTAGTATCTTAATTCTTGAATCTCTTGATTTATACTCTTGTTGTATAGTAATATAGTTTAATAGTTGTATTTTGTCTAGTGGTGATTGATGAAATATTGTAATTGGTAATTGTCTAATTGATAATCTTCGATGAAGCTATGAAATATTGAATTTGGATTGCACAAGGGTACAAGACTATGGGGGTGTTTGTATTGGCTGCGACTGATGGCTTTTGGCTGAAAATAAATAGTAGTGGCTGAAAGAAGTGGCTTTTAGGAGGGGCGAGCGGTGGAAAAATGAGGGAAAGATGCATACGTGAGACGGGAGCGAGAAGAGTTAGGTGTGTGATGTGTCTGTGATCCCTTGCCTTATCCTCGGAGCGAGATGAGAGCAAGAGGACTGGAGAAACCGTTTTGAAAAACTAAGTGTTCATATTGGCTTTTTGTTTCTCCAAGCAGAAGCGAAAAACAAAAGCCAATATGAACCCCCCTCGTGCTTGTCTCAATTATATTTAGCTTAGTCCTTTGAGCCCACCCTCTGTTTTTATCCTAGCTTTGCCACTGATTAGAGACCAAAACCTGGCACCGGCAAGCTCGCCTCACCGGCAGCTTTGTTGCGCCAACCGAGACGCGATGAGCTGCCGACAAGGCGCTACGCGTCACGGCCGGCTTAGCTGGCGGGATCACCTTGCCCTGCATGCAGGTCAGGCCAGAGGAGGAGAGGGGGTGAGGTGAAGCTCAAGGCTGCCATTGCTGTCCTGAGGGCATGCACCACCATGTTAGCACCCTCAGTAGTGGTGGGGAATCCACCTGACTCCAGTGTGTAGACAAGGTAGAAAATGCCACAGGGGTGAGCACTATGCAGATGCAGATGGTTGCCCAGTGGCTGCATGCATTTGCATGCCATTGCCTTTGTTTCTGCAATGCACAGAGGGGAGCACACTCAGATCTTGCAGCCCATCATGCAGGACATGTCCAGTAACAGATGAAACCATACAGCAAACAACCATGCAGTAACATCTAAACACAATGTGCTACGTAAAATAACTGAAGAAAAGATTCTTTTTTCAGTCACAAAACAGTGGATTGCCCCCATTTGCAGATTACAATGGCGCACTCGGTGACAAAGGAAAATATACAGCTAAGATCTACTTGGATCTGCAGACAGTGTGATTCAGAGACTTGCTAGGAATACGCAGTTTCGGACTATTGACAATGTTCGGAGAGTCCGCTCTCAGTGATGATTGCAGTAATCCCCTTTGAGTTTTTCAAACTTCAATGCTAATGCCTCTTCTGAAAAACAGAACCAAGGAAAAGAATATGTCTGAGGAACTATTTCACTAATCTCATGTTTAGTGCAGACAGCCTCTCGGTGGAAAGGACTTCCATCAGCAGTGACAACGAGGAATGCAGATCTAGTTACACAACATTTTGGCTGATCTCATTTGTGATTTGCTGGAAGACACGCAGGCGGTCTTGTGGCCTCCATCTCCATTGTCGTGTGCAGCAGCACTACTCATGTAAACAGTGCGAGATTACTGTTCACACATGGAAATAGCCGTTGCGCCTTCCTAAGGCTGGCTGGTGGTGCCGTTTCATCTCTCAACTTCGTTGCCTGTGGTCGCGCAAATGGCACCATCGCCAATGAAGAACAATGCCGTTGTTGTAACATCCCTATGGCATGCAAAAATGAGGAAAATTTTAAACTTTTTAAATGCATTTTGTATCTTTGGCTCTTTGCTGGAGTTTCTTTGAACAATTTGATTTTCAAAAATCAAAAGTGCATGAAATATAAATCAAATGGAAATCAAAACAAATAATTAAATTCAACAAGAAGTCTTCTCAGATTTTTCTAGAAAAATCAAGAGAGGATAAAACTCTGAGAAGCATACGCAATCATTAACAACTCTATGTTAGGAGCATTAGCAAAGATTTTCCTAAGTCTTTCGAGTACATCTGATGAGTAATTAATGAGTACCCTGAAAGTGTTCATTGTCACCACTGGAACCCTGAAAGTGTTCATTGTCACCAATGGCACATAGCCATGGTCGTATATTTCACACCTGGGTTTCCAGTCGGGAAAAAGCGTACGCTGAGCTGCTCTGCTTCTCCATGGTGTCTCCTCTGTGTTGAACCTTTGGCAAACTCGATTGCTGTAATCTTGCACCTTCTGCTACTTCCATGTTGGAGCAGTCCTGGCAAATTTCCCGTTCACATTCTCATCTGTGGAGAATGTGAACGGCAACACCTTTAACAAAAACCTTTCCCTCTTGCATAGGATTCTCACTAGCATCTGTGGCGTGCGTGATTAGAGTTTGGCAAGCATTCAGTTGAACTAGGAGTCTGAACCTGATGCTGTATGCTGATCTTTGGTGTGTCCTCTTTACCAGCCGTTTTCGTAGTTTCTCAGGTATCGATTGAGGTGTAGCAGCATCATTGAACAGTCGAGAGGTCCTGGTACTCCCCACACACATTCTGCACTCTTCTCTCCACCGGTAACAACCACAATCTGTGGTTCTGTACGCTTCAACTGAATTATGGGAGATGGAAGCGCTTGTGAAATGCAACCCTCGTGCTTCTCTGCATCTGCAGAAACTGAAATATGTGCTTCTTCATATTTCAATTGAATCAAGGAGCGGTGAGTATCTGTGACTGTAAATCTTCCAGGTTCTTCACATCAGCAGCAAGCAAAATCCGTGATTCTTTAGGCTTCATCTGAGTTATGGGAGAAGGGAGTGTTTGTGACTCAAGTTCCCTAAGCATTTCAGTAGCTCGGGAAAAAGACCTCACATGGCTTTCATCACTGCAGCTGTTAGGTATAGCTTGGAGAAGATATTTAGCTTCAGCTACATTTCCAGTCTCTATCAAGCAGATGGCTAAGTTACACTCTTTGTTATAATCAGCTTCTATAGCAAGAGCTTGCCTGTGTCAAATGACAAACCTAAAGTCAGTACCAGACGGATTTAGCTGAATGAGCTAATTCGGAGATGAAGAATGAGGTTATGACAGAAAACAAGAGTTAACTCCTAACAAATATCAGCATTTATCAGTGCCAAGAACAGTCATTGTTGTTGGGTTAATCTTGTTACATGTATATAGTTATGTGTGTCGAGTACCTGTAAAAGTAGTCCAGCCTTGTGGTCGTTACGAACAGTCCTTGTGTTGTTGTTATGACCGAGTACTATAGCTACACCGAGCACTGAGTAGTCGTAGCTATAGTGGTCGAAATCGTGGTCGAAGTTGCAGTCGAGGCTATGGTCGGAGCTGCAATCGAAGGATTACTGAAACGGTCGGTGTTCGGAAGACCTATGTAGTCGAACTGCCGCGGTCGGTGCTCGAAAGATCTGCGTGGTCGAAGTACTACGCTCGGAGGACCCGAAGCCTGTGTGTGTGGTTGTGGCGCCTGTGTGTGTAGTCGTAGCGCCGTGGTCGTGGCGCCTGTGTGCGTAGTCATAGCACCGTTGTCTGGCACCTGTATGCGTAGTCGTAGCTGTCGTGGTAGTGGGGTTTGTGTGTGTAATGGTAGCGCCCATGGTCGTAGCGTAGTAAATTGGTCGTAGCTGCACCGAGTTCTGTAGATGCTATACTCAAAAGAGTACAGTAGACGTCATACTCGGAGGAGTACTATAGATGTCGTACTCAGAGGAGTGTTGTAGACGTCATACTCGGTAGTGTGGTCGTTACGACCAGTCTGTATATGGTCATTATGACCGATGTACGTGTGGTCGTTACACCGGTGTCTTTGTGGTTGTTTTCGATTAGTCTGTGTGGTCGTTTTCGATTAGTATCTGTGTGGTCGCACACGACCGGCCTCTGTAACGGTCGGAGGTCCCTGCAGTAGTCGTCAGCAGGTTCCTGTAGAAGTCGACCAGCACTGTAGCAATCGACGGCAGGTTCTTGTAGTAGTCGGCGGGCACTGTAGCAGTTATCAGTGTACTGCACGGTATCGACAGGCAACGTGGTAATTGAGGTCAGAGAAATCGGATCTCGGTCGGTCTAGTGTTTTTGTAGAAAGAAAAGGAGTTGTGTAGTGGGTGAGTGGCCTGCTGTGAAGCCCAGTTGTGTCTATATGACGAGGGTGTTCTGAAGATCGGCGATCGGAGCGTGCCTAAGGCATTGGCGCGCAAGGACAGTATCTCCCTCCCGTATCACATGCTCACGAGGAGTAGCTACACGACTTGGGCTGTGAAGATGAACACATCCTTGATAGCATGTTTCATTCTAAGATCCTCATTAGTTAAAATGAGTTTAGGTGCAACCCCTCCTATTGCTCTTAAGAAAGTCTGAAACAACCATGTGTAAGACTCAACATTTTCATTTGCTGGCAATGCAACACCGAAACAAACACAAGCCATCTGATGACTAACTCCAGTAAAAAATGTTAAAACCATGTCGTATTTGTTGGTGCCATATGTATGGTCAAAAGAAACAACATCACCAAAATGAGCGTAGTTTCTTTTGCAATTCTTATCAGCCCAAAAGACATGCCTCAGCCTGCCCTTATCATATATTCCGTGTTCGTAGAAACTTAGCTAGCAAGCCAAGCAAAGGTGAAGGAAAAAGTACCGTAGAGCTTGCATTGCCTGCCGCTATCCTTTTCGGCTGCATTCAGTAACACTGGCATTACCATCAACAATGTTTGTCCATAAGAGCTCCAAAGGTGCAATCTTTTTTCCTCTCAGGTCACAGCTAGGAGGAGCACACTTGGAACAGGTTACCACTACCTATTTTTTCCACACAGAGTCTGCTAGGAAATCGACAAAAAAAAAATTCCGTCCTCACAGATTGTTTCGCTCAAACACTTGGAGAGTTAATTGATGCGCAGAAAAGAAATGCAGACCATGGTCACCTAGTTCCACCCGAATACTCCTAATCAAGAAGGGTGGTGATCGGTTCATTGAAAATTGAAAGCTTATGGTGAAAATCTATAAATTGCGAAAAAAAAATTGGTGGTGATAGAGACTTATTTAACATAATTAAATTTAAAAATTGAAAATATAAAAATATGTTAGCCCATCACGACAACGCAAACGAATACGAGAAAAAAGCACCGACAAAAAGCTCAAAAAATCAAAAATTCAGAAAAAGATGAAATTATAAATAGTGCAAAAATAAATTTAAACTATAAGCTTAAGCCATATTGAACGGGTCCCTAATTTGGGGGCAAAAGCTGAACCAGCCGTACCAGTGTAGCGCGTCAAGCGGTTTCACAGAATCAGAGAGATGCACCAATCCTGCGCGGAAATTTCCGGCTGCGAGGATGCGCCGGCGGTGTTGGGATCGGCGGAAATTTTCCCGAATTGTGAGGGAATTGAACTACTTTTTCTTGTGAAATTCGTTCCCCAGATGGACCCGAAATCTTTCGATTTATACAACACGCGGAAATGGCTTTTATCGATGTTCTTATACAACACGCTCCGTCATTTAGAATTGGTTATAAGTTCAATTTTTGTGAAAGTGCTAGTACTCTGTTCGGTTTTTTAGCTGAAAGGGAGCCTATTAGAATTAAATCATGCTGAATGTGTGTGTTTTGATATAGATAAAAAATATTATTCTAGTATATTAAGTTGATATTGTCGAGATAAGTCTATTTGATCCACACGTTTTTCTTGTTAGAGAAATTTTAAGATGATAGGATTTATTTTACTAGATTGCTTTTTTTTGTTTTTGGTAGAGATGTGTAAGGGGGGTTGGAAAAAGTGGATTAATTACCAGCAGCAGCTCTCACCTTAAGTATTAGAGATTATGAGGATGTTTTTGGCTCCGGCTTTCTCTCAACGAATTAGCAGAGAAAATCACCATCCTGATTAAAACGTTATCCATTTGAATGCTTAGACACAGGCATGCTAATCACTAATTCATTAGGAAAGTAACCCGAAGGTATCGATTCCCAAACGCACACTCAAGCAGAAGTCGTTCTCTGAATAGAAAAAAAGATCTCGTTGAGTTTTGGCTCCCCGTCCTCCTCCGTCTCGCACACGAGCCGAGAAGAGAGGAAGAGACAAAGGGAGGGAGGGAGGGAGAAGGAGATGGGCGGCTACGAGAACGGCGAATCGCCGGCGGCCGCCGCCGGGGAGGGCGGCGTGATCCTGGGCGTGGACGGCGGCACCACCAACACCGTCTGCGTCTGCCTGCCGGCCGCAATGCCGCCGCCAGTCGCCCGGCGCCGTCCCCGTGCTCTCCCGCGCCGTCGCCGGATGCTCCAACCGCAACTCCGTCGGAGGTAGTAATCGCTCTAGGGTCGCCTAATTCGGGGGTTCTTGATGTCCGCCTTGTGTTAAAATTTGGATCTTGGAAACTTATGATTGGTCCCCGGGTTAAATCTAGGTGAATTGCGGTCTCGGTGAAGGTCACTAGTCATGCCTAATTGCGGTGAATTGATGATAGATAGTGTGCCCCTTGGTCTTAGGACTTACCAGAAATATTGGATCTCGGCAGTTAGGCAAGAGTTTCAGGGAAGTAGATGAATTGTTTGCATAATTGTGCTTGTTTATGTTCCGTTTTCTAAGGTGGACTTTTGTTCGTCCATTTAAGAAAATTATGTCATTTTGTTGTTCGTCCTGTTTGTTATCAATTGTACGTGTTCTGCCTTTTCAATCATTCGAGGAAGTTATTGAAGATAAAATGCAATTACCTTTAATAACCATGTTGCCTATAGTTACTGTATGGTAGATTTTATTGATGGTGAACACATACATTTGTATGTGTATGCGGATTTTTAATTCATAGCATTTTACTTTAACCTCATGTTAATACCATCATTGTTTAAGTTCCTCGTTGCTTCTAAAATAATGCGTGCCCATGTTTAACCATAGTCTACACAAATCTTATATGCTTGCCGCACTGTATGACAGTATAAAATTGGATATTGTGAATGTTTGCTGAGTGCTGCTTATTATTTTTTTCACTTGTCATGGTACAATATGTGTATCAGAGCAAACAGCAAAGCCTTTGTTCAAGACATACTAATCGTTTTGTCCTTCATTTCTCAGAGAATGCTTCATTGGAAACTCTAGAGCTGGTCATGACACAGGCCCTGACAATGGCCAACACAGATCGCTCTGCTGTCCGTGCAGTTTGTTTAGCTGTATCTGGAGTTAACCATCCTTCAGATCAGCAGAGGATGCTGGACTGGATCCAGTATGGTTCTCTCAATATGTTTCTTAAAATGCATTCGCCCCAAAGAAAACTGTTACTTTGTTTTGGTCCATGGCGACCACTTGATTTCATTTGATGTCTTCAGAGTTCAGAGAGATTCTGATATTTTCTAAACATTTACTGCATGCTGAAATGGTTTACCTAATTCTTATGTACATTTCGATCCCACAGATTGTCAGAGTTGTGCTGTTTTTGCGAATGTCCTTATGAATTCTGAACAGGCTGACCACTACAAATAGCACCAATAAAAGCAAATCACCATTTCTTCTCTCACTGCTAACTGAGCCTTTTTGTCCTTCAGAGATCTGTTCCCTCGCCATGCCAAGTTTTATGTGGAAAATGATGCAGTGGCAGCTCTGGCCAGTGGTACAATGGGAAAGCTTCATGGCTGTGTATTGATTGCTGGCACTGGAAGCATTGCTTATGGGGTCACTGAAGATGGAAAAGTAGCGAGGGCAGCCGGTGCTGGGCCTGTTTTGGGTGACTGGGGTAGGTGAGTTACATCATAGGCAAAAGGATATTTTGAGCAATTTTTAAGATTCATGCACTGTTTGAAGTTGGGACATGGATCCTTGTTTAGGATTTCAAATATTTGAATAGATATAACTACAAAAATTATTTCAATTGCGCTGCACTCTTTCTGCAAAAGTTCATATCTGATATAACATGAGAATCAGATGATATGCTAGGAATTATGAAATTTCATCTAGTGTGGGAATCCATGGCCATAAATTGAGCATGACATGTTGGACTGGGTGTGAACAGCCAGTTAAACTGTTAGCCTGTTATGTGCATGACTTACCATGCTGTCTCTTCTGACAAGTGATTGCCTATTTTTCACACTTGAACATCTTGAAATCCTGCACGAATTAACAGATGCAGTTTAAAAGATTTGAGCTGTGACTGTGAAACCTGCTTTTATGATTTCAATACCTTTTACCTGTGACAAAGGAAAATGTAGGTGACTACATGTATACATTAATGCAGTGGATATGGCATTGCTGCACAGGCCCTGACAGCAGTAATAAAAGCATACGATGGCCGTGGACCACAAACTAATCTTACAAGAGATATTCTTAGGAATCTTGAGCTTTCTTCACCGGATGAATTGATTGGGTAAGTTCTGTCACACATATAGATCCTTTGCCTACAGTTTATATTTTAGTTGCACCTCTTGCAAACTAGAACTGTAGTTTAATATGCTCAAAAAAGGCTTCAATACACTGATGTTATTACAGATCATTTTGTGAAAAATGTGTGCAATACTTTCTGTGATATCCATGCATGGTTGTGATATGTTTCATCAACGTAAAGATAAATCTTACCAGGCTTTCTTATGGAGTAGACAGCTTTTTGCCATTAGGAAATATAATTTTTTATTAGTATTCTTTGCACGTTTCATTTCTTTCTTTTCATTTCAAAATCCATCCTGTTGGTGCATTAAGCTCCTTGCATCCAAAATTCCATGTCTTTAAACTCTTGCAAAGATGATACTATAGCATGCAAGACCAAAGTAAATTTGACTGGAGCTTTCCAAAAGGACATCATGAAGATTGTCCAATGCTTTAGCTGATAGAAGTATAGAACCACTGAGATTTTTAATCTTGTACTTAGTTACAACTTACAACCTATCATCCTGTGTCTGGCACAGGTGGACATATGCAGATCCAGCTTGGGCCCGTGTTGCAGCACTTGTTCCTGTGGTGGTATCTTCTGCTGAAGATGGCGATGAAGTAGCAAACAAAATATTGCATGATTCAGTGCAAGAGCTTGCTGATAGTGTTGTAGCTGTTGTCCAGCGCCTTACATTGTGTGGTGAAGGTAATAATTCTGTTGATTGTGTAGCACCATTTGCCTTTTAATTTTCCACCAGCTCTCTTTTGGTTATTCAGGAAATGAATGGAGAAATTGCATCATCTAATACCAAAGAAAGTAGCAGGTTTGGGGGGTTGCTGTGATCAAGCCTGGCCAAATGGGCCGCCTGGCACGACACGGGCCTAGATAGGGCATGGCCCGATTAGGTCCGACATAGCTGGCCCGAATAAGTTCTGCGTTGTCTTGGGTATCTTGCCCACGTGCTCCCTCGACCCGACCCGGCACGCGAGGGGTAGGGTCGTCTTGGGGCGGCCGGCGCGCTTAGCCAAACGGGCCACCGATGGCTCGTTGATTTTACTACCGGTGGATGAGTCGCAAGTATTTTTACTTCTAGTCGTAATTAATTTTACTATCAAGTACACGTCCACGCTCAAAAGAGTGCCATAACGCTAACACAAATAATTTTATTGCCAACCGCAAGCAATTTTATTGAACTCACAAGAAAATTACTGTGTGTGCCGTGTCAAGCTGGCCTACTATTTACTATTCGTGCCGGGCCTGGGCCCGACCAACAGTACGTGCCTCGAGCCGGCACGGTTGGCATGGCCTGTTTGGCTAGGTCTGGTTGTGATAAATGAGCAGTAGGCTTAAAATGCTCCTTCAGGGGTTCAATGGAAGATCCAGTGTTGTATTTCTCAGGAGTATTTAAGGGATCTGTCGGATCCAGGAGGCGTTTGAAACGGCTTCGGCTTCTAGAAGCCGGAAGCCGAATCAAGCACCCATACTACGAGAAGCGGTTTTGCATCGTTGGCTTCGAGAAGCCGCTTTAGCGTCAGCTCCGACAAGCGGTAGCCCAGGAGGTGCAGCCAACAGACAAAACGGGTTGGTGGGACCTCAGGAAGGAGATGGGTGATGGTGTTGTGATGGTTGTGCACGGCGGCGACACTGGCGACGAGCAGGGCTCGCGGCCGAGGCAGAGGCGGATGGCGGTGCCGGTTTTCCGGCGGGATTCCGGTGAAGGCGAGGTGGGCACGGGGTAGAACATGGCATGGGAAAGATGATGGTGACGTTGATGAATGGCAATAGCTCACCAGTGGCGACGAAATCTACGACAGCGGTGATTCTAGCGATGATGAGGAAGATGGCTTGATTCCGGGGAACGACTGCAAGAGAATGCAATTAACCGAGGGTGATAATTGGTTGGAAGGTGGAACACATCATGACGCTATTGGGTTCGATGGAAGCTCACCTGAGATGGAGATCAGGCGGCAGCTGGATCTCAACAAGATGATTGTGGTGGCTGCTCTCCATGGCGGTACATCGACCAAATTGAAGTGGAAAAAGGTAGAGGGGATAAATTCGATGCCATGAGTGCAAAGGATTGCGGAGATTCTCACCGAGCACGACGAATTTGACGGCGGCGACAGGGAAGACGACCCGAATCTAATGATGAGCTACGAGAGAGATCAAATTCATTGAGAGGGAAGTTATAGGTGATTCTGCAACACAAAGTGATGAGAAAGATTTTGTGACAATTTAACTGGAGACGGCGGAACGGGTGGCGATGCGGCGGCCGGCTAACTAAAAGCCGAATCAACCCAGCCAACCAGCCTAACTAAAAGCCGAATCAAACACCAAACTTCTACTTCCAGTGGCTTCTACTTCCAGCCCAGCCATAAGCTCCAGCCGTTTCAAATGCCCACCCAGCTAGGGAATTCTGGCTTTGGTCCCAGATATTCTGCTTGGATACTGTACTGCCATTTCCAGATATGGTGCATGGCACAAGTTGATGTAGCATTTCGAATGCAGGTTTATGGGCCAGGCCCAACCTGTTATCAGGGTGCACTAGACTTGGCACAAAACGCATGTTGATAGAGCTCTGTAATATTCTCTTGTTAACCGTCGAACTAGATGGTTGGAGCTGACAGAGTAAAGCATTGTGTAATGTGTATAACCGAAGGGGCTTTTTTACTCTGCAGATGGAAAGGACCAATTTCCACTTGTTTTGGTTGGAGGTGTCCTTGAAGGCAATAAGAAATGGAACATCAGTGGTGAGGTTATGAAATGCATTTCCAAAGTCTTCCCAGGTGTCCATCCTATTCGACCTGAGGTTCGTATGTTTAACTAGTATTACTAATCCTGTTGTGAAGTTTATTTTCTAGCCATGACATTCTTTTGGATATTTGAACTTTTTAAGAGTTTGAACGATTTGGGATGCTGTCAGTTCTGACAGTTGAACTCAAGAATTTTTATTTCGGTAATTTTAGATGATGAATGGTGTCTGTAGGTAAGCATAGATAGCTGGATATAAATGTGCATACATTTGTCTCACCAAGAAAGCAGTTATCAGACAATTTGAAAAGCGTGGATAAATTTTGCACTGTTCAGAAACTGCATGTGACAAAGCTAAAAAGGTTTAATCATGTATTTGCAGGTGGAACCAGCAATTGGTGCAGCCTTACTAGCTTGGAGCCATCACCGCAAAGGGTTGAAGCTGGAAAATGGAAGCTGAATCCCAGCATTGAAGAATGTCCATTGTACATTACAAAGTTGGCCAGCCAATGGATAAATAAGATAAGATCGTCTCAAAGGCGCATTCATCAGCATCAACACTGCTGCTTCGTAAAGAACAAATCATGGGTGGATGCAAAAGAACATTTTCTGTGGATTGCAAAGGGGCAATATACTTTTCTGATGTAGGTAGCATGTTCGAAGAATTGTTCACTGGACCTTTGATTCTTAGTGACCTGTATGTGTGATATTTGCGTTCAGAGGGAAAAACATATATCAATGTATCATGGATAGTTCATCTTCAGATATGTGTTTTGAGTTTTGACTTGTTCAGTTTATTGAAATGCTGAATCGATGCAATAATCGGATTTTCAGCATTTGTTTGTTATTTGTGATTATACTGACAGAACGAGCTTGCACGAATTTGTGTTATGTTTCCTGAATTCTTATCGTTGAGTCATGATGTTCTTTCATTTAACTGGGAGAAAAGGAATCGTGAATGGACTGCATTACAGGTTCACAACTTACAAACGTTTCAAATCAAAGGTTACTTTGTGGTTGTTTTTAACGACTGCCTCGTTGGCTGCATGCGACATTAGACTGTAAAATTGGTCAAAGTCATAGCAGCAGATAGGTTACCTTTGGCACATCAAGTTTCGAAGAATGAAATGTAGATCGCAAATACTATAGAATAGAATATCCAAATTATTCATTGGAACACAGAAGCTTCATCATATTATCACCACAGATGGTCAAAATCATACATGAATGCCATACATCACTTTTTGAACCCAATGAATGCCATGCATCTGAAAAGACCACCTGAAAACTTGGTTTCAAGCACTCCACTACCATTCTTGTTGGACTTCAAGCAGATCAGTATTTCCGAAGTTCACCTTCGCAAACCAGCAGATTACAAAGCCCGTAGCATCAAAGCCAGACCCAAAGTGCTCAAAGACTACCGAAACTACTGCCTATAAAGGGGGGAGCAAGCTACTTTGTATCCCAAAGTGCCCTTGATTTGACAACAAAAGCTAGCATCCATCTACGGAAGTAATCTGAAAGACTCAAACCACAAGAGGCATTTTACTTTACTTTGCTAATATGTTTCTTGATGATGTTCAAGAACTCCATAACTGCTCGATTCTTGCAGCAAGAAATCTGCCTAGCTGCTCCGGCCGAGGAGGGAGGGCGACGATGGCGGCCATGGAGGAGAGCAGTGGCCTGCGCGCCTTCCTCTCCAAGCGCGGCGTGGTGCTCGACCCTGCTGCGGTGGGCGTGGAGCGCAACGGCGGGAGCATCCTCGGCGGCGGAGGGCTCTCGTACCAGCTGCCGTCGCGCGCCCCGTAGCAGGTCGAGTACGACCCCGCTCCTCCGGCAGCTGTGCCTGCGCCGCGGCAGGGTCGATCCTTGCGAGTTCGGCGACCAGGAGGACATCGTGCACAGGGCCACGGTCATCACGGCCGTGCTCACCGCTCTCCAGGAAGCCCTCCTCGCTGGCCAGCGCATTTTCAGCCACATGGTGTGCTACCGGGACGTCAAGCTACTCAATAAGCAGGAGGCCGTGGATGACGCCCTGCTGGACATATGCTGCTTGCTGGAGGATCTCTCTCGATGTGATTGAGTCGTCGAGGGGTCTGCTTGTTGGGCGGATAATACTGGGGAATAACAATGGCGTGAAGAACGATTGCAGCTCAATCAGCAAGATGCCGGTGCAAGAGGATTACATCTCAGAGAGAGTTGTTACAGCGGCTAAAGGGGTCAAGTTCATCCTGGTAGCTGAGAACGAGGATGTTTTCTGCCGCCTTTCCCAGATGAGCTTCCATGATGAACTCAACTGCGTGATCATCACCAGCGGCGACGAGCAGCCTGATTTCTCTACACGGGCTCTATTGCGCAGGCTCAAGGATGTTTGTCTGTGCCGGTGTATGCAATTGTCGACCCAGATCCACACCCACGCGGGATTGCGATCTTGTGTTCCTACAGATTTGGATCCCAAGAGACGCCATTTGACAAGCTGGGTCTCACTGTGCCGCATATCAAGTGGATTGGATTGTATCCATGTGGTTTCCTTGATATGAATGATGAGTCGCTCTGTTTACCGCTAACCAAGGAAGACCTGTCGTGATTCTGGATGAGCTATGTGCCAAGCAGTACGTACTCAGTGATGAACTTTGGAGGGCGCACATACATTTCATAATCCATAGGGGGTTTAAAAGTGAAATTGAAGCTTTCTACCCCATGCATCACTACATCGGTAGAGCAATCACTAGTTATGTGGTACACCGAACTGATGTCTAAACTAGTAAGTCTTATGTTGGGCAGGCTGACAATGGGATTGTATCCAAGTGAGATGCAGCTCGAATGTGCCTACAACACGTTGAGAAGGGCTTCTGTTATATTGTCTACCTAGCGCTTCAGTTTGTAAGACGTCTTAGTAGTAGGAGTACTTGATTTTGCTAACTTTCGAGGGCATCTAAGTTCATGATGTGCGATATAATCTATGGATTGCTGCCAGGTTGTGGTTGACCCTAGGAATGTTTCGTGCATTTATATTGTCGTACTGCGGTTTATTCATGTTCCAGATACTATGAATTTGTCATTAACCGTTTGTTCCAGGTTTTACCTTGTTTTTTTGTCTGCCATGATGAATCATCTATGTGCTGCCTCACCTGATATCAGATTGCAAAATGATCCATTTCGTCAAGTTTGTGATCAAAAACATTCAGAAGTGAGGTGCTCTCTGTCATGACATCAGGTTGCAAAAGCCTGAACATGAGCTACTTGGCACCACCCACATTTCAGTTGACAGGTATTCTCCAAAACATTTTAGTTGTCAGATCTTAAGGAAGCAACTCACATTCACACATCTTCACTTGCACCTTAAACTCACCGCCACAAGTTCGCGGGAACAAAGCAGCACCTGAAAACAATGAATGTATACTTTGGTACCACCACACATACACATGCACACTATGCATCAAATTGAGCCATCCAAGAAACTTGTCAGATTGAGCAAAATTGATCAAAACATGTATGATCAGGCTAGCTTCTTACCAGTTAAGCTCATACCAACCAGAAGCACAAAAGCAACTACAGGCTACGGTGTTCTCATCAACCGGACAAAACTAAACAAAATAAGTTGAGACGATTTGCAAGGTAATAAAGTACATGGTTGAGATGCCCAAGAAATTCAAGACTTCGGGTCTATTCTTTTTGGCTGGAGCTTATGGCTTTTGGCTGTGGCTTTTTGATTGTTTGTACGAGAGATTACAGAGTAACAAACTCACGTACGGTTTTTGCTGATATAAATGAAGTCGGCACAATATGTACTACAATTAACTAGTAGTCCTCATCTTGAAAAGACATTTCGTTTAAAAGCTAGTTATTGTAGAAAAATCAAAAACTGAAACCAAAAACTGAAAAAGAATAAGCCCGTTCATAGGTTTCGTTAAACTTGTAACAAGTTAAACCTATTGAGCATGGTGGAGTTGGAATCGGATGGCGAGTGAGGTGCAGCAGCGCTGCAGTCGAATGCGGACAAATCTGCTGTAGTGGGACCGCCACCGGAGGATGAAGAAAAAAGTGATTGTTGTTACCACCTTGGCTAATGGTCTCAAACTACAAATTGCTGGGTAGTTGCATGCATGCTAAGATTTCCGTCTTTAACTCCTCTCTTCTAATTTTCCCTGTGGTGGTCACTGGAAATGGCCGCCTCCACTGATAACATAATCTTGGTACCTTGAATCTGTTTCAGAGAAAATAAGAACAGATTACTGGTCATTTGCATAAGGGAGAAGTATTAGCATGATTGTATTACAGCTTCACAGCCTCATACTCCTATTTTTTGTGTAAGGTTTGTATGGTTCTATGCTGACAATGTCAGGCAGATGCAAAAATTGTGAGAAATTCCATGGCTTCACAGCAACTAAAGCAAACACCATCTACTGATAGTCTTGCACCTAATGATGGTAGTTTTGATCAATGAAGATAAATAAGCGTGCTAGTGATCAATTCAAACATTAACAGATTGATTCAAACTTCAGGCCGTATTTGTTCTACTAAAGTGACTTTTTTTTACAAAAATAAACTGATCCTGTGTTTCTTCAGACCATATTTCCCTAAAAAAACTTCAGGGAATGTTAAATGTAGCTGTATGTCTGAAAGAAAGCTAGTGGGTATTCTTCATGGTAATGAAATGCATCAGTTTTAAGTTACAGCTATAATAGTTTAATGATCAGATATAGATGAACTCATAAACAGCACGAATTCTTATTTTATTTCCACTGTTCAAGACCTGATCTGAAACAGTTGAGCACTGAAACAATCGAGCATTTGACTTTGAATGATATGGCAAGACAGATGACCTGCTCAAATTTTTCAGCCTGCAATGGTCTTGGAGGATCTGAGCTGACACTTGTTTGCCTTCTCCTTGCTGGTCAGCTCTTGCATCAGCCCACTTCCAATCATCCCTGATGCTAACACAAGCAACAACTTTCTCCCCAAGACGACTATCAGGTATGCCGATCACTACAACTTTAGCTACTCCTGGGTGCTGAGATAGCACTGCTTCTACCTGAACAATTTGAGGTGTTCATGGTTTTTTATCATTCTAGATTGAACAACACATCACATTTGCACTAGTGCGAGAATAAGCACCTCTTCTGGGTAAACATTTTCCCCTCCGCTTTTGATGCGACCCTTTTGTCGCCCCATGAGCCATAGATTGCCAGTTTTGTCCATCCATCCAGTGTCACCAGTGTCTAGCCATCCATTTCTGACAGAATCCGATGTGTCAACAGTATTGTTCACCCAGTATCCAACCATTGTATGCAAGCCTCTTGTCAAGATATTCCCAACTGATGAAGAGCTATTGTTACTATCATCTGCGCCGATTCGTATCTCAACATGAGGTGCTGGTTTGCCAACACAAAAACCCTGAGAATTGCTACCTAGCTGGTCCTTGGGTTCTTGAAGTTTTGGTTTGTTGAGAGCCATGAATGTAAGAGATGAGCATGCCTCAGTCATCCCTGTCAAAAATAGTCTTGTATTACACCTCAGTAGGTATCAGTGACAAGGACATATATAGAAACGTACGGAGTCAACAACATGGTTTTAGAGTTCATTAGGCAATCCTGCTATCTATTCAGTGAGTGCTTCATATCAGACAAATGATGTGCTCCCGAGCATCAAAACGGCTCCAGATCAAACGTAATTACAAATAAATTTTGTATTTCCAAAAAAAATTATATAGAAATTCGACAAAAGGGAAGTGGCAAGCAATGTTAAGAAGATATACCATAAGCTGAGAAGAGGGCAGCATGAGGAAATAAGTGGGAAGCACCATTTATCAGCTCATCCGACAACCCGCCACCACCGTTGAGAATCTTGGTCACCGTTATCCCACAGTCCAATATTTCCATCTTCCTAATGGAGAAGCTACCAAGAGTCAACTAGTCACCAAAAAAATTGTGCATTGCTATAATTTTGGAAAATTGTACCACTATCACGTACCGAGCATAGGATAGTAGGTCGGCCATGATTGCGGGAACAGTGATGAAAGAAGTCACTCTCTGTTCCCGTATGGCGTCGAAAGCTGGTTTTGCATCAAATTTAGGTATCAGGACATGGCAGCCTCCAGCCATCAGGATGGCCATGCATGAGGAGATCCCTCCAATATGGCATAGAGGGGCTGTATGGAGGTAGACCTGTAGACCAACAATGGTGTAAAAATTCATACACCTAATTGTTTCTTGTGAAACAAAACGAAATTACGTGGATATGACATCAAACTTGGTAATGTTTGAATTAGTCAATTATAAGTTAATGCTATTTTCAGGAAGAACTGTAACAATACTTGGATCCTGAAAGCATACATCATCCTCACCGTAACCAACAATGGCGATTTTCGCAAGGGATTGAATGATCAAAGATGCATGGCTTATTGCCACGCCCTTAGGTCGCCCAGTTGTTCCTGGATCAAAATACCATATGGTTATCAAGTATCAAATCGAAACTCGCATTATCTATAACAAGTAATGCAGGATGAAATACTCTAATAAATTGCAAACTGAGTACAGATTGAAGTGAAGAATCGGCTTAGGAGGCGAGCTCATTTACCAGACGTGAAGCATATTAAAGCAGCATCCCTTGGAGCTGACGCGGGCTCTATCGCTGTAGCTCCCCTCGAGCTCCTCTTGATGTGATCAATTGATACGACTGAAATAGCATGTTTCCTTTTAATTTGCTACCGAGCAATCCAAAAGGGAACAGGTATCTTCTACTCCAACCTGTGTGTTGTATACCCAAAAACTTACAATTTGCAGCATGGCTGATGCTACTAGGGCCCCCCAGGACGAGGTAAAGACCAATGGATGACAGGCTTTGGCTCTCCGTCAGCCAAACCGCCCATGAGCTGTAACTGCCATCGAAGATGAACACTGACGGTTGCACGAGCTCCAGTGCCTTGGTCCCCTCCTCGAAGCTCTAGCCCACAAGAAAGACAACATCTCTCCTTCCTCAGAAGTCAGAATGGCACATACAGCAAAATGCTGCTGAAAGCTCAGTGCTACACCACTAGAGCAGGTGCGCAAGCTAGAACGGCCTAAGGACAAGGATTTGAAGAGCAGTTGCATTTGGATAATTTGCGAGTTTTTTTCCTTGATTTTTGGATAATCATCTTACCCAGCGGTAGTTGAGAGGGGCGATGATTGCTCCGATGTATGTGACGGCCAGGAACAGCTCTATGTACTCGATGCTGCGGGTGAGAAAGGAGTCGACGAACAAACCATGAATTGAGCAGCCAATGAGCTAAAATATGCATATGAGTAATAGATAACTTGTTCAACTGGTAATTAACCTTGACTCTAAAAAAAACGGTAATTAACCTTTCACATTATTATTATTTACTTTGTTGTGAGAGATGATGGTTTGACTCGAAGGGGGCCAAGCAAGCTAGTGAATGAAACGGGGAATGATTAAATGGAGAGCAGACAGAGGAGGCTCTAGCTCTGTGTACCTGTTGAAGGCGACGACGGCGACGACGTGGCCGGGACGAACGCCGCGCTCCGAGAGGCCGGCGGCCAGCCTCCGCACCCCGTCGACGAGGTCGGCGCCGGTCAGCCGGCGACGGCCGGAGACAGCGACGGTGGCGCTGCCGCGGCCGGCGAGTATCCTGCCGAGGCAATGGGCAATGTGGGCGTGGTAGTGCTGCGCCATCGTCGGGCCAAAGGTCTAGTAGTGACATCGCCGCCCATCTTCTTTTGTAGTGCGAGATAACTTGACAAGGAAAAAAAAAGATAAGGGTCAAGACTCCAGAGAGTTGTGGCCACGGGCAGGATTACGATGAGATTGCCACCTATCCAATCCCAAGCTCCGAGTCAAGCAGGCACACACAGCTACTGCCTTGTTTCACTTTAAAGGCCTTACCAAACTACAGGAGTTTTTTAAATAAATAAATAGGATAATTTTTATTATTTTTTAAAGTGACTTATTATCATTCGGTTTATTCGTACAAATGACTCTAGGATTAAAAACCATCAACTAAAGTGATAAATTATTATTCATAGCCTAAAAGAATAGGATGAATGTTAAGTGCTAGGAGGGTAACGAAGTTGCTCAAATGAATTTAATGATAAACGGAAATAGAAGTTGCAGCATCGAAGTCGTTGTAGTGTAGTGGTGAGTATTTCCGCGGTCGCAGGCCAAAGAACAGGGCGCATGGCAAGTGCGGGTAAGGGAGCGAAGTTGCATAAAGTAAATAAAAATGCAAATAAAAGCTGTATCATCCAAGTCGTTGTAGTATAGTGGTGAGTATTCCCGCCTGTCACGCGGGTGACCCGGGTTCGATCCCCGGCAACGGCGTAGTATTTTTTTAATTACTGAAATCACTGTCTTAGCCAGACATCTTATGTTCTTTTGACTGATACCTACATTTTTCAAGACAGTAGTTTTTGGCTTAGGAAGCTATTTAAAATATTCACTTCAAAAAACAATCTAATTTATTTTGATTTTGAAAAAAACCAAATGATAAGGACAGAAAACAAGCGCTACGGTACCAGCTAGCGTACTACTACGTGCATGCTCCACATCAGCTTGTCTGTGTTAACATCCTCCATAGGACTTGTTTAATATAGCTACGATTTATGATTTTTAGTTAAAAATTTTAAATTTTAGCTGTTTACAATAGATATTACAGAGAAAAATACTCGCTTGTAAAAGTTATTAAAGAACAGATCCATAGTATCATGCTCACTTAATAAACTTCTACTCTTGCTCCAGTCCAAGCATTTGGCAAGAGTAAACAACGATTCACTAACAGGCACACCACCATTACACACTTGTCAGGTGGCAACAGCTCACTGACTCACCGCAGCAGCTACACTTAGGGGTGAAAACGGATCGGATTCGGACGGATATTGCTTGTCGTGTCAGTACAAATTTAGGTATGTTTGTATACACGAAAAGGACCCGGAGGAGCATGCAGGTAGCGCCATACATACGTCCTCGCTGTACCTGTGTACGCGTACCATCATTCTACTTTGGATGTACACCATATAAGCAGCCACGGCCGCTGTACGACCCCTGCGCATATAGTAAGAATATGCATTAAACATGCGCTTTGTCACCTCTGTGTACACTTTGTTCTCTTTGTTAATTGTTACTACTAACGGAAAGTTCTTTCAACTATTGTAAGAACAAGCACTTTCAGTTGTGCTTTTCTCATTTGCAATGAAGCAAAATGTGATTATCCGAATCCGACTATCCGAATCCGAATCCCGGATATCCGAAAAATATATCCGGGTATTATCCGATAAAATTCCGGATAGTATCCGTATCCGTCGGATAGTTATTTTCCGAATCCGAATCCGTATCCGAAAACAACTATCCGAATCCGATAATTATCCGACACAACTATCTGAATTCGATCCAACTCGGATTCGGTGGTCGGTCGGTCGGGAAATATCCGATCTGTTTTCACCCCTGGCTACACTATAGGAAACTCAACAGGCAACACACAAATTGCATCATTTAGCACTGAGCATGGATAGTGTTAGAAAACTTAGACCCCAATCTGAAGTCTTGGTCTATAATAGACATCTCACTAGTAGATTATATATAGAGAATTTTATTGGCTATTTTGTATACGTGAAAAGAGAAAGCAATAAAGAAAAGAATAGGAGTTCTTCCCCCTACCTCTTGTGTTTCCAATCTACTATTTTGCATCATCTGTGTTTGATCATCTCTTTTGCATAGGAGGAATTGATCGGACTGGACTAGCCAGCGATCGTCGATTCTAGAATGGATTTTGTATAATCTCAGTATATGTAGATGATCTGAATATCATCGGGACCATGGAAGACATAAAGGAAGCAAGTTATTACCTAAAGTCAGAATTTGAAATGAAAGATTTAGGTAAAACCAAATATTGCTTAGGCTTGCAGCTCGAGCATATCCCGGAAGGGATATTAGTGCATCAGTCAGCCTACGTCTAGAAGGTGTTAGAAATGTTCGGCTTTGAGAAGGCACAATCATCGAAAGTACCGATGATCGGCAGGTAATAAAGGACATCTTTCGATACTTCGAAAGAAGTAAGGACCTTGGGCTATTTTACAGAAAGAACCAAGACTTGAATATAACTGACTATGCAGATGCAGGGTACCTGTCGGACCCGTATACCGCAAGATCATAAACATGTTATGTATTCCTGTATGGTAGAACTGCAATTTCATGAAAATCATCTAAGCAAAATCTTGTAGCTATTTCGACAAACCACTCGAAAATCATAGCGATGTACGAAGCCGTACAGGAATATGCTTGGCTCTGACGAATGATTCACCACATCCAACAGTCATATGGGTTGAATATCATGCAAGTTCCTATAATTATCTATGAAGATAATACAACTTATGTTACACAAGTGCAGACGGGCTACGGAAGAGTCATCTCACAAAGCATATCAACCTCCAAGTTTTTCTATACTCATGAATTACGAAAGATAAACGAAATTAAGATATTGCATACTAAGTCATATGAAAATCTTGCAGATTTATTCACTAGGTCACTACCAGCATCTAGTTTTGAAATATACGTCGAGGAATTAGAATAATAAGACTTACAGAGGTGCAAAATTTAAAGGAGATTTTTCTCAAACTCGTTATTAAAACTTGATCACTAAGATCGAGTGCCTAAAGAATAAATACTATAGATTAAATGAAATTGGGTGGATTATAATCTTTTTCTCTTGACGAATTAATGAGACAGTTCGTGCATCACAACATAACATGTATATGTACTTTCTCCAAATTTTTTCCACTAGTTTTTTTATAGAATTTTAATGAGGCATGACGTGTCAAGTGAGTAACCAAGAAAGAGTGTTAGAAAACCTGAACCTAAGCCTAAAACCTTGACCCATGATGAGCATTGTACTGGTAGGCTACATATAGACTCAAGGGAGTGTGTTAGAAAACCTGAGCCTAAGCCTAAAACCTTGACCCATGATGAGCACAGCACTGGTAGGCTACATATAGAAAGGTCTCATTGGCTATTTTATGTACATATGAAAGAGAAAACAATAAAGAAAAATAAGAGTTCTTCTTCTTACCTCTTGTGTTTCTAATCTACTATTTGCATCATCTATATTTAATCATCTCTTTTACATAGAAGGAATCGATCAAACTGAACTCACCAGCAACGGTTCCTCATCAGATAACAAGCCACAGCCAGAACACACATCAGAAGGAAAAAACAGACCAGTACCAACACAATTAAAGCGCATAACATAACGATACCATTGTCGATTACACAATACACCCAAAATAATTCTTGTCTAGCAAAAAGCTTGACATGCTAAATCTAGGTAATAACAAACTTCGATGTTCATCACTAAGGCAAAACTTGCAACTTGACAGCCATACAGGCAGCAGCTTAGTCGAACAGACTGAAGCCCATGTCATCGTCAGACTCCTCCGCAGGTTCGTCCTTCTCTTCCTCCTTGGGAGCAGACGCAGCAGCAGCACCAGAGTCAGCAGCAGCAATGGGGGCAGCAACCGCAAACTTGCTGGGGTCCTGCAAAGCAATACCAACCAGAATACGTAAGAAATTGATATGAACATCCACAAATTAGATTTAGTTTGTAGTGCCATCAAAGCATCATCAGTTTACTTTACATGGTTAGAGAAAATTTGACAATCTTTAAGATAATGATACAGCATTAAAGGATTATCTCAAGTATGATAGAATGTCCACTGCCAAAAACCAGCCAACCACAAACACTTAGGTTAATCTATCACTAATTGATGAAACATTCGACAGATATTAAGTTCAGAATAAATAGAACATGTTCCAATCAGAAATGACATGCTGCAGTTCATAACACAAATTGAATTCCACTACGAACTTGCCAACTCTTGCAAACAAGAAAGCATATCGCTGTTAGAAACATGAAATAGAAACAAGTTCACAGGTTTAAACTAAAGTATAGTTTTCGATTGATAACCTGCAACTAATTCTTGTAAAGCTCAATGATCATCTAGTTCAGAATAAACAACAAGATGTTTTTCCAAGCATAGATGACATGCTGCAGTTCAGTAAAACAATTTCTGTTTCTACTATGAACTAAGCTAACAATTAGAAGCATAACATTGTTACAAACATTCTCACACATTTAAACTAAAGAGTACAAATAGGGCAAACATGAAATAGAAAAGAGAGAATTGATTACCTTGAGATAATCCTTGATCTTGTCCGCATGTGGGTATGAGTAATCAGTCTCCACAGCAACAGCAAGCACATTCTTGTACCCATTGATGAACATGTGCGGCGCAGCAGCAATAGTTGGGTACGAGATTGCCAGGGACAGTGAGGCAACCATAGAAACACCAGATGCAAACTTCTCCATCAGGTCTTCCTCAGTGAGGTCAAGAACCTCAGGGCTGAACACCGACCCACTGTCGTAGACATTGGTGATCACAAGACCATACGAGAATGGGCGGATACCCAGCTTGGCGAGCAGGGCAGACTCAGACGAGCCGACCTTGTCACCCTTCTTGATGAGCTCCACAGGGGTGATGATTTCCACAGTACCCTTGTTAATCTTGGTAGGGATGTTAAGCACCTGAAACAAGACAGCAGGATGAGAACTTTGTTTAACTGCGAGTACACAGAGATGTGTTAACATCAAATCCTCACCTGGAAGAAAGAAGTCTGGGAGGGATCCAGCCCAGTGTTTCCAGGGGGAACCACCACATCAACGGGAGCAACCAGCCCAACACGAGCAGGAGCTCCAACCTGTTATATGACAAAAACAAGATCTTGGTCCTTGGGCATTGCAGAAAGAATAATATATATAAACTACAAACGGTCTAAACATTAGATGAACAATAGCAATATTGTAGTAGTTCACATAAAAATAACTGCACAGTAGCAGGAAAATGTTACAATTCATAACCAAGAACACTCTTCAGCTTGACTGGAAATCATCACAACCCAAAACTGATGAAAAAAACTTATGCAGCAACCTTTTTTACAGCTAAAAAAATAAAAAAACACCACCACAATATTCCAGTTCTCCCCCAAAGAATCGTATCATTAACAAGCATAACAGGACGCTCCAGAACGATATTGTAACATTGCAAAACTACCGCATGCATATATATGTGAAATTCCACACAGAGAAACATCAGATTCATGCAACACCAGTTTCTCCCTCATAGTGACCAAACTATACCACACTACAACTTGAAGAGGATTGCAAAAAAAAACTGGCCTGTAGCAAGACAAACAAAGGTTCCATTTCACAAACTAATCCTATTTTATTACTGACAAGCTTCAGTATGTCCCCAAGCAGAGAAACATCAAATTCATGCAACCTAATAGCCTTTCCGTAATTAACGTAATATGCCATACTAGTACAATTCACAAACTTCACTTAAAGAAGCATTATATTCGTGCAACCCAAGAGCCCCTTCCATAATAATGACACAATACCACGATACAATCTAGCAAACTAGCAAAGATAAATAAGCACTGGCATCAAGAATAGAGGTAGTATGATAATTTACCTTGTACTTTGCGACCTCCTCGCGGACCTCCTTGAGGTCACCCTTGGTGAAGATGAGACCAACATTTCCCTACAATCCACGTCACCACAAAAACACCCGTTTCAGCGCACAAATCGGAATCGCCAAGAACTCGAAAAGAAAGACAAAGGAGGATCCGATGGCTTACGACGAGGAGGGGCATGAGCTCGAGGAAGTCCTTGTTGCCCGTCTTCTCGGCGTGCACCTTGATGCAGCGGCGGATGAGGGTGTTCTTCCCCATGAGCACGATGGAGTCGCCGCGCAAGCCCTTGCGGATCTCCTGGAGCTGGTTGGAGCCGACGTTGTCCGCCACGGCGATGAGCACCTTGGTGTACTCGTCCAGCAGCTGGCACAGCTTCTTGTCGTACGCCAGCTTCTTCTCAGCCTTGGTCCTCTTGATCGCCATAGCCGCGGTGCGAGCTAGCAACAACAACAGTAACCCTAACCCTAGATAGAAGCAACAGATCTGTGCGGGAGATGGAGGTGGGAGGCGAGGACCAAGCCCTGAGGAAGCAGGAGAGCCAGGCGGACGGCGGCGGCGTCGCTTTAACCTAGGGTTTCTCTGGGTGAGGGGCGGGGTATTTATGACGAGGGGTTCGGGTTTCTGCAGCGGCGGCGTTGTTCTGGGGAGAGATGGGCCTATTGGGCTTTCGCGCCAGCTTCACAGTTCCGCCTTTACCCGATGGGAGGAGGGAAGCTATCACTCACATCGTGCCGTGCCGGGTGAGGTGTTGGGTCTCATCTCGTCGTCATCCCACGGATGGGGAGGAGGCGACGAATTCAAGAATGCAAACGTACGGTATCATCTGTTAGTGCCGACGATAATAGGGGCAAACTCGGTAGAGAAAGGTAGAGGTGAAAGAACATATCATTATCGATTTCTCTTTTTAAGTAGTAGAGGTGAGAAGGAGGCGACGACAGTGCGGTGACGAATTCATGAATGCAAACGCATGGGATCATCTGTCAGTGCCGATGATAATAGGGGCAAACTCGGTAGAGGAGAGATAGAGGTGAAAGAACGTACTACTACCAACTTCTTTTTAAGTAGTAGAGATATAATCACATTGTTGCACAAATTTCTGCATGTGCATATGTTCCAATATGCTGTGCATCTATTAATTTTTTTGAGATTTTTTTTTTGAAGTGCACAAACCATAATGAGTGCGTATGATCTCGAAGTCGTAGAATTCGCAATGGGAAGTCTCAGCGCTCGAGATACCACATCCAGGACAAAAGCATTACATCCAGAATGCAATGGGTTTTCCTCTCTCTTTCGGGACTGTTCCCGTGAAAAAACAAACTGACAGGTGGTTGGGTCCTCTGAATTCAGGTGAAACAGGTAGGAGAAAACTGACAGGTAGATTGTTTTAGAAAAAAAAATGACCTGTTGAATGTATGATTGACAAGTAGGGATGCATGTAAGTATGTAACAAATGTAAACAAGCCAGTGAGACATGATCCAAGATATGCTAATGATGCTATCCATTTTTACTCACCAAATGTCAAAAACTTAGGATTAGATCGACAGCTCTTTTCAGTTCAGTTCCTCCTAGGTGGATGTATGTAAAGTAAAACATCTAACGAGTTCACAGACACAACACCAACACATTATCTACTAAGTTGATAACTTGGTATGGTAATCAGAGAGAAAGAGAGAGAGAGGCTGGATTGGAGTCGTCATGCATCTATCGACAGCTGCTTCTTGTGCCTGCCGAGCTTCAGCCGAGGTGTAGCGTCGGCCTTCACCACGGCCAGCTTGTCCTCGCTCGCGGCCGTCTTCGCTGGAGCAGCCTCCTTCGTGCTGCAAATCTGCGGCTTCACGCCGAGGACGGCGAACCTGCTCTTGCCGGCGCTCCTGCTGCGGCCCAGCCTCTCGATCTCCTCCCTCATGGTGGAGCACTCCTTCTCCAGCTCGGCCACCCGATGTTTCATGCTGTCCATGCCCTCACGCAGGGCCTGGTTCTCCCTGGCGGCCAGGGGCCATCCGGCACGGTGTTGCTCACTGGACATGGGCAGGCCGAGCTGCCTCGAGCCGCCTTCGAGGTTCTCGGAGACCATGAGGCATTCGGCGATGGAGCTCCGCAGCTGGAGCTGCTCGAAGAAGAGGACCTGCACGATGACCCGGAGGGTAGCCGCTCGTTCTGCGCTGCGTGGGTGCACGCCTCCAGGGACAGCTTCTGGCAGTCCATCACCCGGCAAAGCTCTTCCTTCTCCGATTCAGAAAGATGAGGATGCGCCTATCGTACAAAAACAAAGTGAAATATAGACGATTAAACATCAACAAGATCAAACATTACAAACTATAGTCTACATAGTTAGTTTGACAGCTTCATTCATGGACAATAACATAACCGCCGTGTTATTCTGTGAAGTTCAATATTCATTCATAGTATAGAAAGCAGTAAAGGCCATCTTGGTGCAACCTATTCTGAACCTGTACAGTTAGTTTGACCGAGAGAGGCTTTTGGAATTGTGGGCAGAGACTGGCTATCCTCAAAATCATTTGCAATACAACTTGATAGTTATTTAGAATGATTTGAAGAACTGGCATATACCTGAACGAAAACAATGTTAAGCATGCTTCGTCTTATTGAGACGCGAAAAAAAATCACATGCAAGCATGTTATTGCATCCATGGAAAGAAGTGACAGAAATACAAAAGTGTTACCTTCAGGTAGATGTCAATGGCACGATAAAGTCCATCATCTATTGGCCGAGCATAATCTGGTATAGCAGCAGCCAAAGACAAAAACTTTGGCGGCTTTAGGTTGACATCTGGTGCAACTTCAGCTAGGTAGCCATCAAGCAATTTAGCGACCATAGTTATTGGCATTAGAGATGGTGAAGCTAACAATTGCCCATCTTCGCCAAGCCCAGGGAAGCTCCACCAGTTTCTTGATCCATTGCCAAGAAGTGGTCAAGAATCCTATGGATGCAATCCACATCATAGAGCGTTTCAACAGACTCAGAGATGTTTGGTATCAGAAGATCTTCCAGAGTGGCCTTGTCAAGCTGCAAACTTATCCGTCTTTCCAAGTTGGACACGCAGGAGGGGCTGGCTTTTAAGATGATTGCTGTGCGCAGAAGGCCAAACAGCAGCTTGCAAGATGTAACACCCCTTTGGAAAGGCAACAGTCTATCAATCTCCTCAAGAAGATACCTTTGTTCCTCTTCAGAAGGGATGGATGTTAAAGTTGACATTGAAAGGCAGCTGCTGAGATCGCTGATGCTTTTACGCCGATTCAGACCAGGTATACGCCTTTTGGCATAATGGTTCAGGGATCCAACGATAATGTCCTGATTGATGCCTCGGTATTCCATGGCTGAGATGACCTTTTTGTATAATGGAAGGCTTAAGCATGACACATCATCATACCACCAATCTGAGCTGCTATTTCTCGGCCTTGCTCCAGTGCTAATACCATTCCACAAGAAGCTCCCTCCAGGACTCTGCATGGGGCCACCGTACTGGATGACTGGCCAGCCAAATAAATCAGGATCAGTACATGATTTAGTTGCAATCGAGTCAATGCACCTCTTTACAACTTGCAATTTTTCAGCAAGATCAAGGACGTCATCACAAGTATAAAGGACCTTGATTGAGTCTTTCCAGCTCCTGAGGACTGTTTGGGTAAGGAAGTTCTCTGTCTGCGCAATCAAATTCCCCTCAGCAATCTCTTCAGTCATCTCAAGATAATCAGCAGCACAGCGAAGGTGTACGACATTGGAGGCAGTCATTTCAAACTTTACACCATAGCAGAACTTAGCAGCTAGTTCAAAAGCGTTTGCTCCCGGGAATGTCAGATAGATCAATGACACAAGTATCTTCTCCTTCTCAATTTTATCTCTGATACACCGCTCCAAAAGGCCACTCTTTGATAATAGAGGAAACTGCAAAATAGACAAATGAATTGCTTATCACAAAGTAACTTTAGGGCATTCACAAAATTTAGATCTTCTTTCCCACTCCGAATCATAATATCTACATCTTGGTACCAGCAGTTACCCACACTCCAGAAAAGAGTAAATAAGTTGCAAATATGCTAACAAAAAGGCATGAAATAAAGGAATGCTTGGATGATCAAGCTCTAATATTCGTATTTCCATTGCAAATTGAATAATGAACTATTGTGGTAAAAAACATACCTTGTGAAGGTGAAAAGATTGCTCCCTAACTTCCACAGTTACATCACTAGGAAGTCCGGTTGTGAAATACCTACACGATTTACATATTTATTATCAGTAATTTTCTGTTTGAATAACTTAATTTCTAACCAAAGCATGAATTTAAACAACTTTTTCAAAGGTCATAGTCAAACAACTTGAAGGAACAGATACATGGAAATAAGTAGAGAAACTTTTTCAGCAAAACCTCAAATGATAATCTTCATGCCTCAGAACAGAAAAATATAAGGCAGCATACCAAGATGTAGAATAATGAAGCTTTCATCCTTGCTTTCTTCTATATGATAGTAATTCATGGGAATAAACACATGGTTGCAATTTTTTCATCTTTGCTTTATTCTCTACAATTGCAATTGAAACTCCATATCTTCCAATAGAAAAGCTACACTGAATATTGTATGCATCCTGTGTGCAGATAGGCCGAGTTTGAGTGAGCTGGACTTAGCTCAGGTCATCTCATCTACAGTTGAACTTGAGCTCAAGCTTGTATCAGAATGGATCAAGCTCCAAAAGCCATTGCTATAATTTGGCTTGACTCAATATTAGTTAGGAAGGCCAACTAAACTGCAGTACGCAATCTAGATGATTATTGATACAGCACATTAGCATTATCGGGCTCTTTTAAGATCTAAGGTTAGCAACTCGTAGGCAAAATGACTGAATTGTTACCATGGTCAGAACCAAGACACCTTAATGTACTTCACTTGCTAGATTTAACTTGTTGAACATACTTCACATGCTAGATTTAACTTGTTGAACAAAAATATCAGTCTAGGCTCTAGGCTGTATAAAACACACGAGTATATCAAAATTTTACGTATTTCGACATATACATAACTTAAAAATGGTTGGTCAACTGTTATTCGGCAACATTGAGGACAATTTTGAAAAAAATGTCTTTTAAGCAATAGCCACAAGTATTTTAGTTCTGAAACAAATTTTCAAGGATAACCTGATAATATGGAAATACCAGTTGCCAACGAAAGCTTAGAAGTATATTGACCTTTGAAGATAGAAATACAGGTAGACATATTTCAGTTTGCTCCTTTGTAATCTTTCATGTATTTTCTCTTGTAAATATAAATTACCAGTTTTGAGGCTTAAGTGGCTTGCCTAATAAAGATGGTCCTTAAAAGTTTTGGTTTGCCTAATAAAGATGGTCCTTAAAAGTTTGGACTTTGGACTAGCTTGTAATTGAATAGTTTGGGGCCTTTGGGCTAACAGACGACAAAAGGCCCTATATAGTGGGTTAGGTCTAGCTATTACAAGGAGGTATGAATGTTGCAGACTTGTAGTAATGTATTTATATACTGCAGGACCAGTACCTGAGATATAGAGTACTGGCCACCACGATTGTGATGATGAGCAGAATGTCCATTTAGTGCTCACTATGTGCGCACTAGCAAGTAACGAACATAAGACGAGAACCAAAAGTCAAGGGAAACAATATTCATTATGAAAGGTGAAACTGTGCTATAAATAAATACTAATCCAGGACAGGCATTCTGCACTGTGAACATTCTATTTACCAACCAATGCCCCTGCTAGCTTCTCAACCGGCTTTTGGCTTTGGCTTTTTTTCAGCGAGCACTATTTATTAGACTAATAGCTTCCAAAGTGGTACTAGAAAAGGTAGGTTTCCAGTTTTCCACCAAAAGATTGAAGTCATCTAAAATATGATATAAGCATAGAATGCATCGAAATGGCAATCTTAGCATATTCATATTAACAGGCTGTCTTTCGATAATTGGTAATGCAACCTTCCTGAAATATGTGTCAACTAAAAAACAAAAAATGGTTGTAGTTTTTATAGCTGGCCTCCATGTTTTGATTAAAGCCCTCCATCCAGCAGAAGTTGGTTAGCATATTATAATCAGAGGCCCAGATGAAGCCAACAGCAAGAGTTTGGAAATGGATGCATGGCAGCTTGTAGTAATATATGGCACCTTTTTATTGTGCCCAATAACACATAGACAAACACACTAGGGATTTATAAGGTAATAATTATACGAACAAACTAAGCAATTGGACATTCCACAGAATAGAAGGTGGAGCAGCTTTTAGAGGATAGAACTGCCACTGCTACTCGAAAAATAAAAAAAAATGCATAATTGCGCAGATTAGGCATGACAGAGCAACATGTTGGGTGAAAGCAAGAAGCTGTGCGTACCAGTCTTGGCCCTGCTTCCTGAAGACATCAGCTCTCGATCCCAGCTTCAGGCAGGCCATGTTGGTGTTGGAGCTCCTTGCAAGGCCCAGGACAATGGATACCACACTACATCAATGAGCTAGCCAGTCGGTCTCTTGAGTTCAATGGCAGAAAGATTCCAGCTTTTTGCACACCCTAGAACCAAACCCTCAAGAAATTAACAAAAACACCACTTTCCCCTCACAGAAACCTCAATCCAGTCCAAAATCCTTGACGAAGAACTGGAGAACACGGACCATCAGGAGGCGATGCTGACGATCATCCAGATTACACGGAACAGCCACACGAAGTTGCGCATCTACAGGCAAGAGACTCTGATCCAAACGCCTCTCAATACTCCTAAAATTCCCCCACACACGCGCAAAAGGAGACCTTCGGAAGCAAAAACTCTGATCTAAAACGGCCTAAACCACAATCATCCCAAGAAGGCAAGAACCCTCCGTTGGAGCCTCGTGCGAATCCGCCCACCAAGATCCCAACTTCACGCAGGAATCCAAGGAACCGACGCCCCTGCAAGAGGAAGAAGAAACCTCACACCCCAAGAACCAGCGATGCTGTGGAGGAGAAGTGAGGAAGAGAAGTGGCAAGGCCAAGGAGAAACAGGGGAGGGTTTCTTGGGGGAGCTATTTAGGGAGTAGACATGGAGCTATGGAAGGACAGGGCGGGGATTGGTGCTAGGAATGTTCTTGCAGCCTGCGTCAGGCGCATCCAAGAACATTCTTCTATCTGTGGCCTGGTGTGGCTCCTCCCAGTGGATGTGGTGCGGTGGGCTGACTTCACAGTTTCCTATGGAAAAAAGGTACATGGGAGGGGAATGGAATGGAATGGAAGGCAAGGAGGAGAAGGAAAACCAAACCAAAGAATAGGAGGAGGTCGGGCTGTGGGCCCAGTGCCAGAAGGCACAATCCACTTTTGTCCTCTCTTCATTTTGATTCTCTCTCTTGCAGTCTTTCTCTCTCTCACTGCCATCGTTGACAGCCAAGCCAAGAAAAAAGAAGAGTATAATAGACCTTTTTCATACAGGGTGGGACGGAACAAAATTAGGTCCAGTTGTTCCTCGATTGGTCGTGTTGTGGGGAAAGTCCAGTCCTTCGGACTGTCTGGATTTTATAGTAGACTTTTATGTAAGTCTAAGAGTATAATATCATATATATATATATAAAGAAAGTTTATCTTATATGTCTTTATTATATATAATTATTAAGGATAGGATTGACATTTGACATCCTGCCTTCACTTATATAGTTATATATAAAGAGTCTTAAGAGGGCAAAATGAGGGGCTATCTTATTTTCTTGACGGCCTCTCTCTAGTAGTGTGGCTCTCTACCTCTCTGTTTCTATGCCTCTTAAGCAGGAAGCGTATCTTATATCCACTATTGCACCTAACAGTCTGTATTTCATATCTCCGGTCACCAGATAAATTTTAGGATATTCAAGGATTTGTCAAACACTCGTAGAGGATTGGTTGCGGTTGCGAAAAAACTAATACTACACAGGGCGGCATCACTGTTTTTGGACCACTCGATCGAGCAATCGACGGTGATGTGTTTCGTAAAAAAGAAAAAGAAAAAAAGAAGGAAAGGCTCCAGCAATCATCATAGGAGATGCACGGTGCTAGAGGGGTTAATTAGTAGTATTACTGGCTAGCTGCGCTGTGGCGTGGTGCCCTTTCGACGCAGAAGGCTGGGGGTGTCTCAGCCAGCCAGCCAGCCAGCGGCGCATGACTAGCTTCCGTGCCATGCTTCAGTCCTGTGGATGCCTGCTTTGCTTTCGCGTTGCCTTGTGTCTGAAGGCAAGAAGATTCTAGCTAGTGCTAGCGACTTGAATATGAACACCTCCCTCCAATCATAGGACATCAAAATCCAGGCGATGCGTTCGTAAATCAGTTCCATCTCGGCTCATATCCATGCGTTCTTCGTATTCACCGTTTACGTGTAGATGGTCAGAGCCAGTTCATCATTCTGTTACTAGTGACGCTCGGATATTAAAAAACTATAATGTATAAACAAAATAATGTTTTTTTTTTTATCGAGCCTCTATAAAGACCTAAGGGAGGATCTATAATATATAAACAAAATAATGATCCGAGTCTCTATAAAGCCCGATCCTACTAGCAGGGGCGAAACCAGCGTCGGTCCAAGGCACGAGCTGGATGGGACGAAATCTAGATGGGTTTTTCACTAGTATGGCTGGCATAGAGAAATCTATATGGGCTTTGAATCTCATGTCTCGACCTACAATCCAGATAGTCCAAAATTTGATTCCGCCACTGCTTGCTAGTGTAGCGGATCCCGCTCCCAATCTCAGCGAGGATGGCGGTTTCGGCCCCGACCCCATCCCGCCCCCGTTGGGAATACCCCTGCAGGGGAAATTGCCAAGGAAAGTTGTATGCGTAACTTGCAATTGCAGGGGAAATTCCTAGCGATTGGTAGCCAGTGAGGAGGCGATCGAAAGTTTCTGTCCTACGTTTCGTTGGCGAGTAGCCGGCCATCATTCCCGTGTCCGAAAGAGTTCCTTCCTTGTAAACAAAGGGATAATAGAAAGGCAACAGTCCCTGAAGAAATGCACGCAAACCTAAGATTTTGCCAGTACAGGAGCACTAGCGCTTTGCTGTAGTTTGATTGTTTGATTCGCTCTGTTTCTGGTCTGGGGAGCTGGAACCTGGTACCCCACGCCGCATCCGATGCTGGAACATTTTTTCTCATTTTTTTCCTATTTTTTTCCTCTCTTTTTTTAAAAACTACTAACAAAATGTATTCTGATCATATCTAGTGTATAGTTTGGATAAATTTAGTTCAGTTTAGGTAATATTTTTATGATCCAATCTAGATAGCTAAATTATTTTACCACTAAGTTAGATAGGTAATTAAATCCTGGCTCCGTAAGACTGAGACTGGAGCAAGCGGGAATCAATTTATTGGCCGTCTTACGTGTTGAAATTGCCGTATCTCAGTACTCCCGTTTAATTCCAATTTGAAACGGTGGACTCGTCTTGTTTCGCGGGCATGGGGACGGAGAGATCCACCCGTGCCCGTCGCGTCGTGTTGCCAGGTCTCACTGGCGCTGCTGCACCCGCGCACTTGGCCAGGTCGGTGTCCGACCCACTATCGACTCCACCCGGCGCGGCCGGAACGAAACGAACACAGCAGCGGCAGCGCAAGGAGGCCACGTCACGAGCACGACGCCTCCCTCCGTTTCCCCCACTCTCCGCGACCGTACGCCCGCCCGCCCGCCTCCGTTCCCACGCCGCCCCGCGCTCGCGCCAGATCCTTCCTCCCGCGCCGCCGCTCGCCGGCGACGTGACGCGAGCCTGCACTCTCTTCTTCGACTGAGGGCGCCGAGAGATCGTCGCCCTCGTCGTCGGCGGGGGCGAAGGGCTAAGGGTTGAGGGCAATGGCGCGGCGGTGGCGGCCGTCGCACCTGGTGCTCGTGGCGGGGCCGCCTACCTCCTCCTTATCTCCCTCAAGTTCCGCCGCGTCCTCGACCTCGCCGCCGCCGACCTCGCCGCCACCGACCCCGCCTTCTCCTCCCCGTCCTCCTCCGACCACCTCGCGCCTCTCCCCGGCTCCTCCTCCAACAACAACGCCACCCCGTTGTTCCAGGTCCAGCCCTTCTGGCACCGCTACGACCGCGTCTCCCTCCCCGACATCGCCGCCCGCAACCGCTCCGCGCTCGACCGTATGGCCGACGACGCCTGGGCGCTCGGCATCACCTCCTGGGAGGACGCCGCCGCCTTCTCCGGGGACCCATGGGAGCTCGCTGCCGTCGAGGCCGCCTCCACCGACAAGTGCCCCCGCCGTCTCCATGCGCGCGCGCGGGAGGGTCGTTTTCCTGCCGTGCGGCCTCGCCGCAGGCTCCTCCGTCACCGTCGTCGGCACGTCCAGGGCCGCGCACAAGGAGTACGTGCCGCAGCTGGCGAGGATGCGCCAGGGGACGGGACCGTGCTCGTGTCGCAGTTCATGGTCGAGCTGCAGGGGCTGCGAGCCGTCGATGGCGAGGACCCGCCCAGGATACTGCACCTCAACCCCAGGTTGAGGGGGGACTGGAGCCAGCGCCCCATCATCGAGCACAATACCTGCTACCGGATGCAGTGGGGCACCGCGCAGCGCTGTGATGGGTCACCGCCCGAGGACAACGAGGATAAGGGTACGTCGTGATGTTCTTCTTCAATTCAAACTTGGATCTTAAAATGTTATATTTGAGTGACCATCTCTTATTAGTAATGTGCTTATCATGCTATCATCTTTGATGGCGGAGATAAGGGAAAATAAATTACTTGCATTGTCATGTTAGGACAGAGGTATTTCTAGCCTAATGCCTTGCTTCTGTTTGAAACCTGTAATGTTATGACTACTAATTAACCATTACAACAGATTCTTACCTCTGTGAATCATCAAATCGCTCAATGTATGAGGAAATTTTGCCAATGTATAAGGAAATTTTGAGTTGTCATTTTTGATGCCATTGCCCTTTTTCTATGATGGATTCCTGTTTAACATGTAGATGACATTGACAATGTTAAGAGTTTTATTGTTGTTTAGTGTGTGTGATTGTTTGTCTTTTTTGGAATAATATCTGTTTCAACTAGTGCTATTAATATGTGAACATTGGTTATAAAATGTTTCAGGTTTTGGTATATACCACTAAAAAAATCTCAGTTCACTTTAATACCACCAAAAAATCCCCATCTTCAGCGATATACCATTAAAGTGAACCCGGATTTTATTGTGATATATACCAAAATCGGGCACATTACGACGGTATATAACCAAGTTTCTCTAGTAATATACACTTTCACTGAAGCATATCATTCTATAAATTGTTCATCAGTACATTAATGGCAACTATGCATAATTGCATGTCGAAATAATAGCAAATTAGCAACTGCGCGTGGACAATTTCTTGCAATTGCATCAGAATTTTGCTTTATTAGGGATGTTCATCTTCCAAGAAGTGCTTTCACATCCGTCTAAAGATTACTTGATGTGATACAAGCCTGATACTTATTGCTGAGCTTATTGTTGTTATCACTGCATTTGTCAAACTATTTCTTTTACTCTTGAAGCATATCTCGACATCATATAGTGCTTTTTTACTTTTTTCACAAGTTATACCTTTTTACAAGTTATACTTTTTAAGCGTTGGGCGCTGCCATTATCCTGTCTTATTGAATAACATATTGAAATGTCTGAAGGGTTCTCAAATTGACATTTTATTTTTGTAATATTCATTTTTAACATCTACTTTTTATTACAAAAGAAAAACTGCAAAGTGTTAACTCTTCTATGGTAACACTATGTTCTTTTATCCTCAGGCTAGCATATTTGGCTAAAACCTACAATTTCGTATTTTTGGACAGTCGATGGGTTCACCAAATGTGAGAAATGGATTCGCGATGATATTGTTGACACAAAAGAGTCCAAGACAACTTCATGGCTGAAGAGGTTCATAGGGCGTGCAAAGAAACCTGCAATGACATGGCCATTCCCTTTTGTAGAAGACAGGCTATTTGTTCTTACCATGCAAGCTGGAGTTGAAGGTTTCCACATATATGTTGGTGGTCGACATGTAACCTCTTTCCCTTATCGATCAGTATGTTCATTAGACATCATCCTGTTGTTTTTTGGTTATGATATTTAGAACAAGCACTTACGGGTAGAGGTGATCATTTCCAGGGGTTCACTCTTGAAGATGCAACAGGATTATTTGTTAAGGGTGATGTGGATGTCCACTCAGTTTATGCCACTGCTCTTCCTATGTCTCATCCCAGTTTTTCGCTCCAGCAAGTCCTTGAGATGGCAGATAAATGGAGGTCCCAACCACTACCAAAAGATCCAGTTTTCCTTTTCATTGGAATACTCTCTGCATCGAATCATTTTGCTGAGCGCATGGCTGTGAGAAAAACTTGGATGCAAACTCCAGAAATTAGGTCTTCTAAAGTAGTAGCCCGATTCTTTGTTGCACTGGTAAGCAAATTCCGCATCCAAAATAAATGACATTTTTCATTGAAATTATAATTCTTAGCATGCTAACAAACAGGGGGAAGTTAAGATCTGCTATATTTATGTTCAAGAGCACATGCAACCTACTCATAGGGATATAATTAGTTTGAGCTGAACAAGCTGTGTAGGTAAAAGCGTGTAGTGGCCCTGTTATTGGTGGAACTGATTCCACCTAAGGTCATGATTTAATGGCCCCATGCTAAGTTAATGCAATGTACCTTCAGATTCTTTACTGTGTTAAGGGTATTAGAGATAAGGTATTAGAGATAGAGTAGGATTGTTATTCCATATATGCCTTATCTCTATATGGTAGTATATCCTCTCTTGTACTCTTATATATATATGACCCTTTGGGTCTCATATCAACACACACACAATCCTACTCTATCTCTAATACCTTATCTCTAATACCTTAATACCATTACATTCAATTCTCAAATGCAAGGCGATGTAATAGCATTACATTTGAGGATTCATAACAGAAATAATAGCAAATTAGCAACTGCGCGTGGACAATTTCTTGCAATTGCATCAGCATTTTGCTTTATTAGGGATTTTCATCTTCTGCGAAGTGCTTTCACATCCGTCCAAGATTACCTGATGTGATACATGTCTAAATACTTATTGATGGGCTTATTGTTGTTATCGCTGCCTTTGTCAAACTGTTTCTTTTACTCGTGAAGCATATCTCAACATCATATAGTGCTTTTTTTACTTTTTCACAAGTTATAACTTTTTTACAAGTTATACTTTTTTAAGCGTTGGAGGCGCTGCCATTATCCTGTCTTATTGAATAACATATTGAAGTAATACGAAGGGTTCTCAAATTGTCATTTTATTTTTGTAATATTCATTTTTAACATCTACTTTTTATTACAAAAGAAAAACTGCAAAGTGTTAACTCTTCTATGGTAACACTATGTTCTTTTATCCTCAGGCTAGCATATTTGGCTAAAACCTACAATTTCGTATTTTTGGACAGTCGATGGGTTCACCAAATGTGAGAAATGGATTCGCGATGATATTGTTGACACAAAAGAGTCCAAGACAACTTCATGGCTGAAGAGGTTCATAGGGCGTGCAAAGAAACCTGCAATGACATGGCCATTCCCTTTTGTAGAAGACAGGCTATTTGTTCTTACCATGCAAGCTGGAGTTGAAGGTTTCCACATATATGTTGGTGGTCGACATGTGACCTCTTTCCCTTATCGACCGGTATGTTCTTTAGACATCATCCTGCTGTTTTTTTTTGTTATGATATTTAGAAGAAACGTTTATGGGTAGAAGTGATCATTTCCAGGGGTTCACTCTTGAAGACGCAACAGGATTATATGTTAAGGGCGATGTGGATGTCCATTCAGTTTATGCCACTGCTCTTCCTATGTCTCATCCCAGTTTTTCGCTCCAGCAAGTCCTTGAGATGGCAGATAAATGGAGGTCCCAACCACTACCAAAAGATCCAGTTTTCCTTTTCATTGGAATACTCTCTGCATCGAATCATTTTGCTGAGCGCATGGCTGTGAGAAAAACTTGGATGCAAAATCCAGAAATTAGGTCTTCTAAAGTAGTAGCCCGATTCTTTGTCGCACTGGTAAGCAAATCATGCATCCAAAATAAATGACATTTTTCATTGAAATTATGATTCTTAGCATGCTAACAAATAGGTGAAAGTTAAGATCTGCTATATTTATGTTCAAGTGCACGTGCAACCTACTCATGGGGATATAATTAGTTTGAGCTGAACAAGCTGTGTAGGTAAAAGCGTGTAGTGGCCCTGTTATTGGTGGAACTGATTCCACCTAAGGTCATGATTTAATGGCCCCATGCTAAGTTAATGCAATGTACCTTCAGATTCTTTACTGGTGTTCTAAATTTTCATCCTGCATGATCCGTGTGTAGATTGGAATAATGGAAGCACAAATTGTAAAATGTGGGCCACATATGTGTGATATGCACAAACAAAAAATGGTCTCTGCACTTACCTATGTGCAGAGGATTCTGCGCTGGCTGTCTACTGTTCATCTCCATTCTTGAAATGCCATTATCTTGAACTCTTGATATAGTTATTCTCACCAGCACTATCTCGCAGTGAAAAATCACTATTGGCACTGAATGTCTACTTATTAACTTATCATGTGCTCCAATGATGGGAGATATCAGTAGCATGTTTATCATTTCATAAAAGAAAAACAACAAATGTGCTTTAGGAAATGAATGCCTGCCGTGATGTTATTCATTACAAATTGTGGTTGCAGAATTCGAGGAAAGAGGTCAATGTGATGCTGAAGAAAGAAGCGGAATATTTCGGAGATATTGTCATTTTACCATTTATAGATCGTTATGAGCTGGTAGTTCTTAAGACAATTGCTATTTGTGAGTATGGGGTGAGCACTCCTGCTATCATCATTTTCTGTTGTTACGCTTCTGCCATTTGTATTGTTTACCAATGTCAAATTGTCAACTAGAAGCTGTATGCCTGTACCGAAACTTATGATGGCCATCTGATCTATGTCCATCATTGGATATTTATGTGCCTAGCAATGGCCCTATTGCTGATCTCAATAGCGGCGATAGATGACTATGGGCGGTTTGGAAGGGCCTATTTTGAGCTTAAAGCTGCTAGAATATTAGTGAGGAGCTTAATCACCTGCATATAGCTCTTTTGACAAGACATTCTAGGAGAAGCTAAGCCCTCCAAACAGGGCTTATAGTCTAGGGAGATCATGAAAGTCACAGGAATATTAGTTGCATGAATAGCATGCCCATCAATAAGTGACGTCTGTTAATCTTATCACCTTGCAGGTCCAAAACTTGACCGCTGCACACATCATGAAATGCGATGACGATACATTTGTGAGGGTAGATGTGATTCTTAGACACATCAAGTTGAACTCCGGTGGCAAACCATTATATATGGGGAATCTTAACCTCTTGCATAGACCACTGAGAAATGGAAAATGGGCTGTCACAGCGGAGGTAATATCCTCTCTCTCTCTCTCTCTCTTTAACCAAAAAAGACTACATCCTAAAATTAATCAATTCAATTTTCAAAGCCCACTTTTTTTCATCATTTTGGAGTTCATGCACATGAGTTAGTCTTTGTTGTACTGCTGATTTGAATCTTATTTTTTTTCTAACCAAGGAAGCTGCTCTCCAAATTGGTTGGGCTGCGCTTTCTTGCCTTTTAAAAGGCTGAGAGGATGGCTTTGGGTGACAGTTCAAACCTAGGAATGACTTTTCTCGCTAAACCTATATGTCCATGAACACCATGAACTTGTATTTGTGCTTGTACAAGTTGCAGCCCTTTTTGTGTTGCAACATATTACATATGCTTCACTGTCTTCACTGTTCCTCGTGATTCTTACTCGTTCTTAATGCAGGAGTGGCCTGAAGATATCTACCCGCCGTATGCAAATGGATCCGGTTATGTAATTTCTGGTGACATAGCAAAATTCATCGTGTCTCAGCATGCCAATCAGAGTTTAAGGGTGAGCTTGCGTTGATGTCTGGTACAGATAACTTTTGCGTAACTCGTATCCTGATGTATCAATCACTCTATTTTTTGGTGATGCCTTGCAGCTTTTAAGATGGAGGATGTAAGTATGGGCCTATGGGTGGAAAAGTTCAATTCTACGACGCCTGTCCAGTATTCTCACAGCTGGAAGTTCTGCCAGTACGGTTGCCTCGAGAACTACTACACGGCGCATTATCAGTCACCAAGGCAAATGCTGTGCTTGTGGGACAAGTTGGTCCGGGGTCGAGCATCTTGCTGCAACTACAGATAGCGAGAGAATGGATCACTCGTCTTCGGCATTCCTCCTATCCCCAGCCGGTGAGTTTGGCTTGGCCGGTGTCCTCCTTTTTGACACAAATCACCGGACGATAGCTTAGGTGCTGCTGCGTTGGCTCAATTTGAGCTTACATTGCGGTGAGGCTGGAGCTTGAAGATTAGGAACCTCCAACCCGTTGGTTTCGCACGTTTGGCTGATTTGCATTCGTCACCTTGCGGCGTCGACGTCCTTGCCCTTGCAATTGATCCCAATTTTGATGTAGAAGATCAGATCAGAATGTTCTGATGTATCTACTCTTATACCTAGACAGAACGATCGCCTGTTCCTTTTCTTGTTGCCTCTTTTATCATATTTTTCTTCCCCTGTACATAGTTACATGGTGATGAGCCCACGGCACATGGAGTTGATGCAGAAACTTACATCACTATCATGGACAAGCTCGTATAATCTTGCCGATGGAGCTAAAGATGCTCTAAAGGTTTGGAAGGCTGTAAAACAAGGCTGTAAAACAAGTCAGATCTGAAAAAGATTTAAAATTGGCAAAACTCGGAAACAGATTATAGAGCTGTATGCTCTATTTATTGATGGCATATTGTGAAGGAGTTATTCAATGGTATGTAGTAAAGAAGGGAGTTATTCGATGACATATAATGGATTTTTTCTAAATTAAAACAAAGTTAGATTGGTTGTACATTTACATCTTAGTTCAGGAAACGAAAAGGTAGGACAAAAGCTAATGAAAAACCATGTAAAATGACAAAAAAAAAACTAAAATCTTTAACACAAAATTTTCTAGCTCAATAGCGACGAGAAACAAAATCCCAGTAAGCAAAATACCACTGTGCCGGGGTCAAGGAAAAAGGCAAGCTTTGTTCTGCATTGTCAAGCTGATGATGCTTCATACTAGTTGCGTTCACGTTTTGCGCCAACCTTTATTCTATTCCAAAGCCTACTTGAGACTTTCAAGTTTCGAGCACTATCAGTAACATGATGCCTGAGAAAACAAAGTTGGCATCTAAAACAAAGAGAACTATAAAGTATAAACTATCCACATTTGACTACCCTAAATCATCCCACAATGGCAGCTCTAAAAACCAGTACTATGTCAGGCGGACTTAACGTGGGGCATGGGGCTTCAGTTAAAACCCCAAATTCCTTGGAAATAAACTGCAACTGGTAGTTCGAGTATATGGTCAACTAAGATCGATCTTGCGCAACTGAATCGAACCATGGATGGATGCATTAGATTAGATTAGTAGGGCACCACGCATCGCAGCAAACAAATCCTGCAACAAGCTGAATGGACCCCAATCCATGGTATATGATATTCCGTCTAAAAAATAACAGAGGGCAGCAAAACTGATGTTCTGTGTAACATTTTTTTTTTGTTAAAGACGGTGTTGAGTGAATGTATTGCTTAAATCTCGTGTTTTCTGGGACTTGGGTAGAAAGTGAGGTTCAAATTGCAGTTCACTCAAAATAGCAGGTGGTTTCTTGTGCTACTTTGTAGACCATGCGGAAAACTCTAATGAGATGTGTTTTCAGCATAAAAATCGGATTGGTGTGTAGGCTATACGGAGGAAAACAAATTACACAGGTAATTGGAAGGACTTGGAAAGAACTAGAGGAGAATAGAGAGGATGTAAGTAAGGAGGAACAGAAGAGAAGCAAAGGACAGGGACAGATGTCCTGTTTTAAATAGCTTCTGTGTTGTCGGTACGAGTCTGGACAGTAAACTTTAAAGCATCTCCCGGTCGGACGCGAGGACCGTCGAGGGTGTAAAGGGATATAAGGATAAGCACACAACCCCAAGTGTATTTCATATGGGAGTCTAGGGTTACAAAAATGATCTCTCCTCTCCTATTACATGGGGTCTTATTTATAGAGAGAGAGAGGGAGGCAGATGCAGTTACAATCCTGTCCTTAAGGTTTAACCTACTTTTAGGGGTATTCCTGTCATTTACTCCACGTGGGCCTGCTCCGCGCGGGTCCCATTGCGTCCGGGGCCTCGGGGTTGGCCCTGGACCCTCTTGGGGTTGGGCTCATGTACCTCATCCCGGATCGGCCCCAGACCCTCTTGGGGTTGGGCTCATGTATCTTGCCCGGGGTTGGTCCCGGACGCCTCCGAGACCGATCTTATGTACCTCTGTAAGTTCAAGTTCCGTCAAGTTGGTTTTGATGATAATGACAAATATAATACTGAGACTAATATGTTTATTGATTACGATATTACTTAGTCTCATTTGGATAAAAATGTGAAAATCAAATAGGTATGCATTCGAAATCACATTCTTAGTTCTCTTCTATTTTTCCCTTGGCATTTTTTCAGTGCTCTGCATCACACCACTAGTCATGCCAAGATCATGACATTTATTATATGATGTTAGTTGAGATGTTTAACCATATAGATCAACACAAGAATCATGACCAGTCTAATACTGTAACCAATTCGCCTCAACTTCAGCCACACAATTTACTAATCAGAAAGCTCGATGAGATTCCATAAGTAGGACGACATTTGCAACTCGACTACAATGGCCATCTGTTTCTGAACCATGGATCGGCTTCTTCTTTCTATCATCTTATGCTCATGGATCTTTGTTGTAGTGTCCTGGAGAAAGCTCAGTAGCACGAGGCTAAGGCTTCCTCCTGGACCTCCAAGATGGCCAATCTTTGGGAACCTTCTCCAGCTGAGCCCTCTTCCCCACAAGGACTTCGCTCGATTTTGCAGCAAGTACGGCCCCCTCGTCTATCTTCGCCTCGGAACCATCGATGCCATCACCACTGATGACCCCGAAGTCATCCGTGAGATACTCATCCGGCAAGACGAGGTCTTCGCTTCACGGCCTCGGACGCTGGCTGCCGTTCACCTTGCCTACGGGTGTGGCGACGTGGCTCTTGCTCCGCTGGGGCCGAACTGGAAGAGGATGAGGAGAGTTTGCATGGAGCACCTGCTGACGACCAAGCGGCTAGAATCCTTCGCTGCTCACCGAGCTCAGGAGGCCGAGCACCTCTGCCAGTTTGTATGGGCGAAAGCCGACTCTGGGAAGCCTGTGAATCTCAGAGAGGTTCTTGGGGCCTTTTCTATGAACAACGTGACCAGGATGCTGCTGGGCAAGCAGTACTTCGGGGTGCAGTCGGCCGGCCCCGGCGAAGCAATGGAGTTCATGCACATCACCCACGAGCTGTTCTGGCTGCTCGGCCTGATCTATCTTGGGGACTACTTGCCCGCCTGGAGGTGGCTCGATCCGTACGGGTGCGAGAAGAAGATGAGGGAGGTCGAGAAGAAGGTGGATGACTTCCACCAGAAGATAATCGACGAGCACAGGAGGGCCAAGAAGAGCGCATCCCTCGACGACGATAGCAAAGAAGAGGTGGACTTCGTTGACGTGCTGCTCTCTTTGCCTGGCGAGAATGGGAAGGAGCACATGGACGATGTGGAGATCAAAGCTCTAATGCAGGTATATATGCTTACTATAAGCCTCTTTTCTACACCCGGGTGTAGTTACACCTTATATCGTATCTCGCAATGTAGGGAGTATCTCGCGTAACGGAGGGTATGTACGTGTAGTATACAAGTATTTAAGATCATCTAGGTGGTATAAACAATTTTTCAGAAGTGGTATGTACATTTTTTCGACATACTCCTTTTTATGTGCGTATATAAGGGTATTTACAAAATACGCTAAAAATTATGAACTCCTTTACAAGTTTTTCGTGTGGTTCACATTGGAGTATCTTATAATTAGTATACAAATGTACCTAAGTGATAAAGGAGTATTTTAAGTTTATTTAGGTGGTATATTAGAGGTGGGTGTAACTACACCCGAGTGTAGAAGGTATTTTTCCTATATATATATATATATATATATATATATATATATATATATATATATATATATATATATATATATATATTCCATTCTGAGTAAACGGAATCCATGCGTGTGCGTACAGGACATGATCGCTGCTGCGACGGATACTTCATCGGTGACCAACGAATGGGTGATGGCGGAGGTGATCAGGAACCCCGCGTGCTCCGCAAGATCCAGGACGAGCTCGACGCCGTCGTCGGCCGCGGCCGCATGGTGGCCGAGTCGGACCTCCCCCACTTGACCTACCTCCGCTGCGTCGTGCGGGAGTCCTTCCGGATGCACCCGGCCGGCCCGTTCCTCATCCCCCACGAGTCCCTGAAGCCGACGACGATCATGGGATACCACATCCCGGCGCAGACGAGGATCTTCATCAACACGCACGCGCTGGGCCGGAACCCGCGCGTCTGGACCGACGTCGACGAGTTCCGGCCGGAGAGGCACCTGCCGGCGGACGGCGCCGGCGGCCGGGTGGAGATCAGCCACCTGCCGGACTTCAAGATCCTGCCGTTCAGCGCTGGCAAGCGCAAGTGCCCCGGCGCGCCGCTCGGCGTGATCCTGGTGCTCATGGCGCTCGCCAGGCTCTTCCACTGCTTCGACTGGTCCCCGCCGGACGGCCTCCGGCCGGAGGATATCGACACCGAGGAGGTCTACGGGATGACGATGCCCAAGGCCAAGCAGCTGGTCGCTGTTGCTAAGCCCCGCCTGCCACCGGACATGTATGGTTGCCATGGCAAGCAAATCTAAGCCGTGAAAATTAAGCTTCGTCGCAGTGCCGAGCTACTATAATGGCTTGAAAAAACTGTAGTAGCTTGAGTCGAAGTGAACGCTAAACTACACATATAAATGATGAGTGCAATACATAATTTGAGATATCAGAGAAAACAGGTTAATTATGATAAGCTGACTCACATCTTGCTTATTCTTCACTGAATTTTGTGGTTATAGATGCATTTCGTTCATAAAATCTGCTAAGCAACTGAGCTATCGATCTACGATTCTACACGTAATTAGTTTATTTCTACAGGTGTGTCTAGATATTACATGAGTATTTTCTTTCTAACAATCATTCAGATTTAAGACCGTTGGATTAGAGATCCAACGGCCTCTTTTTGGTGGAGGAGGAGATTTTTTTTGGAGGTGGAGGAGCATTCATGACCATTGGATATCTAATCTTATCTAATAGTCACAAATCTGGATAATAATTAGAAAAAAAATATCTAAGCGATATTTATCGACCCCTATTTCTATTACGTGCAAATGTAACTCATCATGTACCTCAAATTAAGATCGTCAGTATCGGGATCCTAATTAGTAAGATCGTTTTAGCGACGTCATGATCGGGTGGTAGGATTGCATTGCAAAAGGTTGCCAACTAAGATTCTCAGGCCCCGATGATTTTGACCTGGCTTATTTTGTTGCAAAAGGGTGTAAGTTTTGGGTGGCTCAGAGTTCGTTCTGTTGGCCACAAAACATGTGATGGAACAACTAGAGGCACTTCATTATTCCCACATAAAACTGCTCCTATGCAACAAATGAGGTAGCCACTTTTTTCACTCACAAGTCACAACATGGGAATGTCTCTCATGTGAAATTACCACCCAACTTCATGAATAAATAGCATATACCATGGTCATCATGAAAGCAGACAGCATAAAACTGATGAAGGAAAGGAACCTTTTAACCTCCAAGATTGTAAAAAGATATAAAAAATTGAGGAGGGTGCACCAAGAAGTAGCCTGCATCTCTGCATGAATTGTTGTTAAAAGAATTGAAACCTAACATTTACCTACCACATCCTGAGTTCAGATTTGGATAACTGACAGTTTGCATTGCATCATTTGACTCCCCAATCCATGATCAGAGGACTCTCCAGGAACTTGAATTTATCTTTGTTGTCTTCATAATTAGAAGCATAATGTTAAATGTGAACATCTCACAAAGATCATGGGAACCAAGTTGTACTATATTATCATTCTAGTTGCTGACAAAGAAAACTGGTATTGCAAGTTAAGGCACATCTATTGAACATGCCAACATGGCACAGGAAGATAAATCGGAATATGCTCTAAGTGTGTAATTTAATGAATTTGGCAATAAAAAGCCCACTAGTTTGTGAAGTTGCCGGATCAAATCGTACGGTTTTGGGGATGCTGCCACTTCTACAGGGCCAATTATCAGCTGAATCAATCTTTTGTAGCTCTGCAAGATGAAAATGAAACATCAAGGGCACATAAGAAAAGTAACAAACAACATATCCCAGAAGACCATCAAGGCAGTTTGTCGCCAACTTAATGTACAAAGACAGACAAAATAAGACGAACACTTCCATGCTCCACCAAACAAAAATTACACAAATCTTAATTTGCACATTTCAGGGTCTGTTTTGGTGAAATAATTTCATTAGCATGGTTGTCACGACGTCTTGACGCCACGGCGAAACCGCATGCGCTACATGTATACTACATACAAGAGCATCGGCCAGTTGAGGGGGTAAGTGGGTAACTCATAACCTCCTCTCTCTCGCGCGACTCCTCTCCCGCGGCCTCCTCTCCCCGGCACCTTCCCACCCTGCCCACCTTCCTCTCCCTGCCGCCACCTCCCCCCGCGCATCCGGCCTCCCTACCGCGTTGGCAGAGAGGGCCGGCACGGCAGTTGCAGTGAAGAGGGGCGTCGGCGGCGAGAGCAGGCTGGAGAGAGAAGCTAACGGCGGGAGCATGCTGAAGATTGGCGCCGGCGGCGGGAGCATGCCGAAGATCGGCGCCGGCGGTGGGAGCAGGCTTGGCGAACAGCCTCGGCGTCTCCCTCTGGCCGCCAGGACGACTTAGCGTCGCCTAGGCGACGCTGTGACAACCATGTTTATTATCATAACAGAAAAAAGAATTTACAACCATAAGAAGCAAAATTTCAATAATTTTTCTAAATAATATAATTCTGCACTTTGAAAAATCCGATTTGCTTGATCTCTTGCTTTATGCTGCTTGCTGAATTTCTTTCGCAATTCTGATATTTTTCCTATATTCTAGATTTTTTACACCTAGCAAACTTATAAAATGGCTTTTAGAGTCTTCCGTAATTAAAAAAAATTACATATTCTTTTTCCTCTTCTAACTTTACCTTTTTGCAATTTTCATTCTCGACTTTCCGTCTTCACATATTTGTTGATTTTCTAGATTTTAGTATCCTTGTGTTTTCATGAACTTAACATTTCTCTAATTTTGCCTACATGTAGCAACAATATGTCATCTATTTTTTCTAAATCATTGTTAAACAAGTTCCAAATTCCAAAGGTTGAGACTATCTTGAACATCAGTTGAGATGGACCACTAAAAAGCCTGGATGCATTCATGTTGAGGTAGGTCTTGCCTAGTCCAGTTTAGCTTTGGGCCCTCAGTTGGGCCCACTCCACTGGGCTAAACGCAAGAATACCAGGCCAAGAAAATCCAGAGTCAGGACAAATATTATCTGAACCAGTTCTAGTCGCCCTTGTCTGAGCTGGGCTGATTTTGCTCCAATCTAGTGAATGAAGGCCTCAGAAAAATCAATTGCTTTGGATGTTACATAGAAACTTAAAACAACTTGCTATTGGAACATGACACCTAATACATTATCCTATATTTGGCATACTATACTGGAGCGCAAACAATACGGATCTAATATTGCTTTTTCAGATCCTTAGGTGTGACCTTTCACTACTATCAATAAAAAATTGACCATTCTGGCTTTCTCGGTCATTGTATATGGTACTTATGACATGAGCTTTTGCAAAAAGGAAGTTGTTGGTGTACATATGGCTGTTAAGTAAGATTTCTGAGCTTAAAAGAACAAGGGCTTCTTCCAAAAATAATCTCAGAGCACTATACTTTGACTACTCTATGTACTACTAATGCATGGTACCTTCTTGTCTTGTCCAGATTCCTATCTCATGCCTTTCAAGTTTCAAGTCACCAATTGATGCATGTTCAGCTAAACAAAACTATTGACTTTGCCATATTTACACATGCATAGTGTAATGGTGCTTTTGTGCCGCAAGGCCAAACAAGACCACTTAAGCTATATTGGGCCAAAGAAATGCATCTTTTATTATTTCATGTTCATACTGCACAGTGCAGCATTAGCTCTGGAAATCTGCCGGCAAGTCTACGACTGATTTGTTTGCAGCAATGACAGATAGCTTAGCATTTCACATCTCAGTGCAACTATCAAGCCATCAGCATTCAGCACCTCAGTGTAGTTAACCCCCGGAATACCTCCTAGCTCTAGTTATGCTTCTGTGTGATTAATAATGTTGTTAACTGTAAGATTCACTTAACTACATCGAATACAACTACATAGTACTTTTGAGAAAAAAATACAACAGTCAAGTTAATCAGTGGAAATGAGAAATTTCAATATCAGTCTGCAAAGTAAAAAATAAAAGGGAAGTACACAATACTGAAGTGAGCAGCACAACAAATTTGTACCTGCTGAAGGGTGTTTGGAAAGGAATTGCTGAACCACATTCTCATTTTGTGCAACGGTCAAGCTATTTGAAGGAAAAACCATTAGTGTTACAAAATATGACATGAAAATGCAACAGGAGCATGTATAAAGTACAACATTGTACTAAAAATGCTAACATGGTGAAGACTCAAGACTATACTGCTGCGAAGCAACAGAGAGATCAATTACTAGACTTGCATGTGAAGAGATTACTCACCTGCAAGTACTATATACAAGTGATCCACCATTTTTCAATAATTTAAAACCGTTTGCCAGAAGATGTAACTGCATAGCAAAGGAAGCTCATCAAGCCATCCGTTGAGAATACCGACTATTGAGCATAAACTTCACCAAAATATGAAACAGAAACTTCAATGCAGACACATATTAATAAATATGCAATTGGATTGAAGATATAGATAGCTCGGTCGGGTGCCAACCCTTCAAGGTAACATCAAGAACGAAAGTAGTACCTGAAGATGAAGCAGGTTGTCCGTTCTTTCTGCATCAAGTACACGGCGGTCTAATGTTTTCCATCCCCAGAACTCAAATTTCTGGATGTGTTTTATGGATCCATCATGAGTACACTCTGCATCCACTAGGACCTGCATGCAATTCATCCAAATTAGCAAACTAAGAAGAGATGATCCTAGTCATGGAATAAGTTACAAAAGAGTATTCCCATCAGAAAAATAAGTTGCATAAGATAAAATTCTATATAAATTGCTTTGGTGCTCTTAAAAAAAGTGACAAGTGCAATTTTTAGAGCAAATTGAGGGCATCATTTGCGACTACCCAAACCTTCACTACCAACCATACTGCTTTTAAGATTTGTGCAAGTTAGTTTTTGGGAGAGCATATAAGCACTAGTCAATTAGGTAGGAAACTATCAGGCGTCAAAATGTTAATTAACACAAAGCTATAGTTTAGAAATGTGGTAGTACTCAATACTAAATAGAATGCATTAAATGCTTGATGACTACAGGAGAAATTAGATAAGTCAGAAGTGAAGTGAGCAACATGTGGAGTTGGTTATGACGGCTTCAAAATTTTCAATGGCAGCATACATCACGAAATTTTCAACTTAAAATCATCCAAGTGCACAGATCAAAGTCACAAAATAAATATGTAATTATATGGTCAGTAACGCTAAGTGCCTAAGTCACTAACACTAGCAGTTTATAAAATAACAAAAGCAAAAGACAGTATCTTTTGAGGTTTCTATGGAATACTTTATTGTAGCCAGATGTACAGGCTTCATCATAAGCTGACGGACGAAGAACATCACATTTACGCAAACCAACTAATCCTGAATGTCTGCCATAGTATATCAGTTCAGGATCTGACGCCAATGTTGGATGAGGTGAACCAGCTGCTTTTGCTTTTTTAGACTGCTGCCTGTCTTTCCATGATCTTCTTGAAGTCCATTCCGAGAATGTACTTCCATTGTCCTCATGATCAATTGATCCTGTGACAGCTAGCAAGCAGATGCATCAAATCAACACAGGCTACACCCTTTCATGTGTACCAGAAGCAATAAAAGAAAAGGGAAGAATTTTTTTTAAAAAAATACCTTCCATGCTCCGCAGACTGGAGTTCACAGGTAATATGGAAAATGAAGTCCCATCAGCAACAAAGAGTCGACTACGATCTCCAAGAGAGTACTTCTGCAACATCGTACGACAGGCAGCAAGACGGTGCTTTGCAACATCAACGCCAGTCAGAGAACCTATGCTACCAAGCATATCTGCAAGCATGCAAAGCTTTGCACCTTGCACATCATACAGGCGCATCGTTAACACATTGAACGAAATTAATCCCACAAATAACTGAAGATCTAACACAATCTACAGGACCCATAGCAAAACAATCCAGTAAAAATGGATTTTGACTTACAACCAACACCATCCTGACAATGGAGCAAATATGTAGACTAACACTACTATGTTCAACCTATTGGAGAATACAATTAAATGTATTTATCAAACTTGAAACTGTACCGGTCCATCAAACAACAGGATTGCAACACCCTGGTCTCCTAGACGCAACATATTTATCAACCTAGAAACTGCATCGTTCCATCAAACAACAGAATCATGTGGCTTAATGGACTTGGTTCAATCCGAACAAAGCAGTTAATTACCCAAAGATCGACCAATCAGGAAAGGCCTCCTATGTTCTTATCATCTTATGGTTATGGAGAAAACTAGGTCTTTCCATACTGCTGAATACATGTGGCGCACAAAACAAGTCTGGTAAAGGTGCATCGTTTATTAGACATTTGCCACTAAGAAAATACTGGTCTAATGTGATATATAACAAAGGATTGAAATAATTACCTGGTGCAGCACAGAGGTCAAGAACATGGTCTCCTGGTTGAACATCAAGTGCTAAGATAGCAGCTCCAGAAGCTGCATCGATTCCATAGATCTGCAATGTATTTGAAATATAATTAGCTTGAAGCAATGGCACAGACAAAACAATGCATGATAAGAACATGATAGCACAGTAGCTTTGTCCGTCTACCAATTTCGTTATGTTTGAAGCATTTGGTCTCTCACATAAAAAGAAAATGCTATACGAGTTCTATCTAGGATAAATTGTCTCAGAAAACACTTGATAGAAAAAAATAAAAGGACATTAACATCATATAACATCTGGTTAAACAAGGCTTCTATAATCTGTTAGAGATACGCAATCTGTGCGTCTATGCTGGCGAGTACCGGGAAAGATTCAGAATAAGAAATGAATTACTTATCACCTTCCCTTGCCGATAAGCCTCGGAGCCAGAAATCTGAACTGCAGGCGGAATCGCATAGAAATCCGGCAGCCACGAAACCTTCTTGAGATCGCACTTGAGCTCGCTTTCAATCTCCGTGATCTGCGACTCCATGCCTGGTTTTAGCCTTAGGATTAGAGGAACAAAATCAAGCTCCCTCTTTTACATACTTGGGAAAGGGTAAAACTGGCAACAACAACAAAAAAAAGATGCACCCAATGCAAGCCAATATGAAACAATAACTATTCATCTGAAAAATTCTAACGAAACGAAGTGTAGCAAGATAGGGTTATCCAGGCCAACACCTTATGTAGCGCGGGATGGTGTCGGCCATGGAATACAGCATGGGGTCCAAGCCATTCTCGCTGAGGAACTCGAGGAAGGCGGCCGGCAGCGGCAGGGAACCCTCCTGTTTCTCTTCTTGGCGATGGGATAACGAGCTTTCCGAAGAATCCATCACTTCAAGGCCTTTCCACATGGAAATCATCACATGCACTCAGTCTCAGCTATGCAGACGAAACCAGATGGAAACTCAGATATATTAGGAGGAAAAGACGGGAGATTTTGCTCCACCTCGTCGTCCTCGGCTGCGGCCAAGAACCCGTTGGACTGCTCGGAAGAAGAGATCTTGAGGCTGTTTCGGAGTCGCCGGTGCCGACTCTTACTCGGCTCCCGGAGACAAGAGCGGCAACGGCGGGCGCGCACGGGGCTCGAAGCTGACCTCGACGAAGCGCGCAGAGGCGGCGGCGGCGAGGTCGCCGGAACTCCACCGCACTCGGGCTCAGGATTTTCGGTGTGCAGCTTAGTTAATCTCGAGCCTCCGTTTCTCATCTAACGCTCAAGTATAGTTCGACAACTAGAAAGGGAATTTGATGATTTGCCCTGTCTTTCTTTGTTACCTGATAAAATATTCTGTGATATATCACTAATATGCGAAGCTAGGACCCGTATGTCAGTAAGATATCATTTACCATTTCAATGAAAGATAAGACAAATTAACAATTCATCCAAAATCAAACCGTACACGGGAGGATCTGATCTTTTCTGTTTTTCGGTCACTTTTGACTTCAACTTTTACCTATCAATTATTACTATTTATCAAACTTATTAACCGTATTTAAAAGATATCAACTATAGTTTAAAATAATAGAACGAAGTTAAAAACTTGTATGGACATTATGGTTTGTTGAAGAGAATGGCACTCATTTTCTCCGCAACACGGTGACAATTTCAGTTGTAAGAGCCACTCACCAAACAAACTGTGTCAAGCCTAAATCTAGCAGAAAACCAAACGTTTGTCTAATCTATCATGACACGCATAAACTTGGATGTAGCAAATTTAGACTAAAAAACAAACATGCTCTCAATCATGCAACCCAATATTAACTATTCATATATCTTAAGTTTGTTTTTCTTAAAAAAGAGATAAACTTTCGTACATCATAGTCCAAATGAAATACGACTAAGGTAAGGTACACGGTACAAATGAAATACGACAAAGCCCGTTTTAAGCACATGAACTGAGGAACGCGGGATGAAAAAAAATCACACGGTTTAGATGTCGAAAAAAGTACAGGAATTCAAAATACACGGAGTGAGAAGAAAATGGGGTAAGACCCGGTGTTAGTTTTTCTCCAAAGTTACTATAGAGGTACTCATCTGTTCCAACCGCATTCATAGGAAATTTTCATACGGGAATTTAATTATCCAAAGCTGCTTGTGGTTTTCAGTAGGCACATGATCATGATTATGATGAGACATTTGCTCATGTTGTTCATATGGTAACGGTTCACACTCTTGTTGCTGTGGCTGTTGTTCGCTCTTGGGCTATCTCTCAGATGGATGTGAAGAATGATTTTTCACGGTGATTTACAGGAGGAGGTTTATATGAAGCTACCCCAGGGTGTTGTGGCTCCTAATGGTCATATTTGTCATCTTCATCGTGTTCTTTATGGCCTCAAACAGACTCCTCGTACTTGGTTTAAGCGATTCAATGCAGTCGTGTTAGTTGCTGGTTTCTTCCTGAGTAATCATGATCCTGTATTTTTTATTCATACAATCTCCACATGGTCGTATTATGCTTTTACTCTAATTGTTTTTGCTAAGCAATGGCTCAATGAGCAGTTTTAAATGTTGGATTTGGGTCCTCTATATTACTTTCTGGGAATTGAGTTTACTTGTACAGATGATAATTAAGTTTACTTGCATAGATGATGGCTACTATCTATCTCAACAGCGCTATATTCAGGATTTACTTACTCACTCTAGTCTTACTGACAATCGGACAGCTACTACTTCTATGGAGTTTAGCTTCGTCCTATTGATGGCACTCCACTTAAAGACCATTATATTGTTAGAAGTCTTGTCTATCTTGCAGTGACACGTCTCGATATTGCTCATTATGTTTGTGTGCTCAGCTAGTTTGTTGTTAATCACATGTCTGTTCACTATGCTCACCTGCTACGTGTGTTACACTATCTACGGGGGATTGTTAATCGTTGTCTCTTTTATTCTCGGTCGAGTTAGCTTTAGTTTCATACTTACTCTGAGTCGACTTGGGGGGCGAGTGATCATGTTGATCGATGATCTGTCTCTGGATATTGCATATTTCTTGGATCTTATCTCATTGCCTGGAAATCTAAGAAACAGACTGTAGTGTCACAGTCTAGTGCCGAGGTTAACCTTCAAGCATTGTTTTGCACAATTTAGCAGCAAAAAAAGAAAACCCAATTACTTATTATGGAAGTAGCTCTTGTGTTGCCAGTGTTATTTGATCATTTGATGAGATCATCATCAATTTATCATGTGCATTCATCCATGTGCGCTGATATTATAAACAAAGGGGTTCTTAGACCGCATAGACAGTCTCTTGTGTTCTAAAAAAGCAAAGAAAAAATATCACTGACTTGGAAAATAGAATCTAATATTAGATGATATTTCTCAAGTTTTGCCATTTTACGATGATATCAAGCTAATTTTTTAGTTCTTGCATATCTTCTTTGAGGTTAATACTTTAACATAAAGGGCAGAGATTTCAAGCCATGGGCTCCATAGCTTTCAGACACTAGATTATTGTTAGGGTTCCTACGACTTTGAAATTTTGTGTGAGAGAGCATAGATAGTGCATGCATGCGCCTAACAATTAGGCCCAGCACGTGCCTAACTTGAAAGATCAAAGGATGTTTCGATCTTGGTCGTCTAGGCATAATGGAAAGCTGACAACATGGTCCATGAAGCATGATTTGCTGATTTGGGTGCAGCCGCAGAAATGGCATAACTACAGAATTATCTAAGGTGTTAGGGTTCATAATGACAAACTAAATCCCTTCAATTTTGCCTGGTCTCTCGATCCGTCCCAGGAACCAATCCATCTACGTCCATCCATTCAGACAGAAGTCTGAACTGATCTGTGACAAAATCCATCTACTTCAAGTGTAGATTTCTTTTTCCAGTGACAAAATCCCCACGATTTAATCTCCCAGGGAACAAATCTATCTACTTCGATGCTCTAGCATGTAGCTCACACCGTGACGATCCTGAATGGAAATCAGCGCTAGTCTAAAGAAATGTTTATCTCAATGCCGGACTCTGTGCTGATGGTCTCCTTGTTGGTGGCTCCAGCAGGGTGGTCGGCACATTCCATCCTCAGCCTGAGATGCACCGGCTTCATCAGGATCAGATCCCTCGCATCCTTGCGGTTCTCCATCAGAAGCTCGATGCCTGCGTGCTCCTCGCGGTCATGGCACCGAATGACCCTCTTGATCAACGCTTTCTGATCTCCCTGGTCTTTCGTTCTCTCAATCTTCAGGTACAGCGCAGCAGAGGCCACCAGCTGCAACAAGATATGGCAATGTTATAATCTTCCATCTTGTCGCGCAAGTACTTTTGCTCCACGAGCAGGAATAATGTTTTTAAGAGAAGAATCGCACCTCACATGTCCCAGGGCTGACGTTAACTGCACAGGTGAAATGCACTCTTCTCTGGTCTTGGTAATTTTCGTATGCAGGTTTATCATAACCTTCATGCACAGTTGGTTCCTCAGGAGCTTCAGAAAAAGCTAGGTTGTCTAGCTCATCGTACCATTGCTGTGCTATACCAACCTGATAGCATGTGCGTCAGCATGAAGGATTAGCTTACTGCCAACTTGGTCTGAAGTAACTTCTCAACTAGAAAATCACAATGCCTAAAGAGGAAATAATGTACTTTACCTTTTCAGTGGTTGTTTCTGGTCCATCAGATCCAGAAATCTCAGCACCAGATCCCCTTACTTGACGCCAAATACAGCTCTCAACCAAAGGTGCTGCAAGTTCAGTATCAACTGGGATCTCTACAGATACCTTGATATTGCATCTTCCTGTTAAATTGAGCACCTCCGGTTACACGGCTATCTTAACTGAATCCCGTACTGCAGTGCAATGTGCCACCAATAGAGAAAAACAATAAGCAGAGCTCCTCTCAAAATTATGCACCTGAGTAACTTACTGTTAATTCTCATGATTATTCGAACTGTAAGGTTCATTTTAAATTTGGATGTTTTGTATCATGCAGTTGCAGTACAGGATTAGATAGCACCTATTTTAACTTCTGCTGTTAACTCAAAAGCTTTTGAAATTGATGGCACAGCAAGTTACAAGAAAAGCAGAGGTATTCTAATGAATAGCAAAAATGCTTAGTCTTGAAGACCACACAATAATAAACTTGCCGTGCCAACAATAGGGAAAAAGGTAGTACATGCAACAAATTAAGGCCATAGCTTTAATTAAAGGCTTCAAACATGCAGGCAGGTTTGTGGTAAGCGAAGTCAGGTATGGTCATATGGCACAAATGCAATCAATTACAGGCAGCTACTGTTAAATTTATCAATTACCAGGGAGCACATTTACTTGACGGATATGCTCTTGAAATTGCCCAGTTGAATGTCCCCTGCCAATTCATTACAAGACGACGAGAAAGGAATGTCAAAACAATGCAACATGCAGACTTTTATAATCAGCAAATCAATTTCCATGCTCAACAGACATGATAAACATATAAATGGAGAATCAGCAGCTCACCACGCTGATACTCTCTCAAGATGGCAAACAAACCAATACGGCAACCCAAGGACCCCAACATTCGTAAAATGAATATCTGAGGTGTCCTTGGTATCCAAGTCATGCTTCAGAACCCTTTGACCATCTCCAAAGAAAAGAAAAGGAATTGGAATCATTTATGGTATGATTTGACTCAGAATGAAAGCCTTAATATCATTAACAGCTTATAGATCAACCTGTATCACAGAAGACAATGTACTTCTGAAATCTTGAGATTGATGATACAAGTTCATTGCAGAGGATCTTCTCCAACGGATTAGAATGTCCTTTATCACTTGAAGACCAATTCATGGACATATCCTTAAGGAGGGCACACCTCTCATTTATCATTTGTTGACATGACTCCATTACTTCAGTTCTACCTTCGCATGACTTTAACCCCTCAATGAGCTAGGAAAAATTAAGTCTATCAAGTGTAACAGAAGAATTCATACTAACCTCTTGCAATATCCTGTTTTTCACCAGTTGACATGCTCAGGATCCATGATGCTTCAAAGCTGCAAAACAGCAATAGGATAAGAACTAAGAAGCATCGCCTAATAACTCAATAGTCAGGTCAATAATGTCCCAAACAGGAACCAGCTATAGTTGGCCTGTGGTACATTGTGTGTGTATGCCACATTTAAAACTAAAAACATAACATAGAATTAAGCACTATTATCATTGGTTGAGCATTAATGAAACATGCAGCATGTTTCACTGATATCTGATGTTCTCACTCACATGAATAAAAAAATGACAGCAGGTAAGGATTTACATAAATATCATTGAGCCTCACTATCAGCATTAAAAAAAATTGAGAATCAGGTTGAGCTGTACGGATTTACAACTTGTCAAGTCCCAAGCTGAATGATGGGTGCCACATAGGAAGGGTGCATAAAATGCATGAGATAAGTCAAAGTTCAGATGATGCCAAACAGCTAATTGAAGGATTATGTGAAAATCCACAACTTAATCGAATTGATATTTACAAAGGACAGGATGGAGGATTGGAGGGGATGAGAAGAGGCACGTACTTGCGGTCTGCTACTAACAAGTCATCCTCTGAAATTTGTAGCAAATGCCAAGGAAATGCTACTGAGTCTGCATCAAAATCTTGAATATTTGGAGCAACTTCCTTTCTCAAACCAAGCTTATCAATAATCCAATTCCAGATGCCACTGCTTCTTTTAATGAATACTGGATAAACTGTCTCTAAAACCCTTCTTCCCAAATCTGCTTTTCTAACCGCATGATTCTGCAAAAGAATAAGAAAGGACAGCTAATCAGATAATTCTTTAGCACATGACTGTTGTAGGTAATCGTAAATCTTTGCAAGTACAAGATGTTGGAACAACAGCAAAACTGTAATTTACACCTTAGAAATATTTACTACCACCTTACTGGTTTATCTTAATCTATTACATGTATGAAATAAAGAAATCTGTAGACAGTGAAAAGGGCATTCTTGTCAAACAGAATAAACAAAGGTAACCTATTGTGGATAATTACCTCCGAATCAACAATATATAGACAATCTTCGGCAGCATGATAAAACGATGCAGCTGGGTGCAAGAACTTGGCGGATTCAAACTCACCATCCTCAAAGCCCGGGAAGGATCCAATCTGCAAAGCAAATGGCAATCCATCATCCAGAAAGGCTGCAGGCCTGCAGCTTATACGGATAAGACTTGAACCCAAGGGAAACAGCAAGTCATGCTTACACAATCTAAAATCATCCCATCGCTGTTGCTAATAATGATCCTATGGTGGTTACTGTCGGAGATAAAAATGCGATCCCCATCTTCATCAACTGATACACATGCTGCAATATATTAAATTGTAGATTACCACTTCTCGATTGCAAAAACAAAACCTTGTAATTGATTTCAGTGTCCACTTTTTATGGTTAGGCTGCAAACATGATGTTTAAGTAATAAGTTACACGAAAGAAAGAGGTGCAACTAAGTACCTGGATGATAAAGAAACAAGTTTCTGAAAGAACCCACATACGGTTCTTTGACAACCTCTTCTTTCTGCCAAGAAACTCTCGATTCTAGAACATTTTCAGAAGGTTCTGCATTCAATGCACTACATCCCTCAATGCCTGCAATCAATAATGATTTGGAGGTTTTAAAAATATTAGCATATGTGAGGAGCATCCAACTTGCCAAACAACATTGCTGAGAAGCTTAAGAGTTCAACAAATATGGACAGGCAAAATAACAATTATAGCATTAAAAATATAGCTAATGCTGTTCAGATTTTTACCCTTGACCATGATCTCAAACTCCTCATCCCACTTTGTGAAGAGTACATGGCCCTTAGAACCTTCAAATAGCAAGTAGCAAGCACCATTTGTCATCTGAACACTCATCAGAAGAACAGTTCTTGTTTTAACCAAGTATTTGATACAATAACAATAACACACAAAGAAATAAAGAGTAAGCATGCATTAATCTAATTCATATAGATCTCCAAAATCTATCTGACATATATTTCGTTATTCATGTCATTATATTACTACTGTATGAAGTTTTGTTTTACAACTTCAATTATGATTTTTGAAAACATGTCTAACACTATCAAAATGGATCATCTCAAAGTATATCCATAACATATTCGATGGACTGGATAACTTGGATTCTCCTAGTGAAGATGGAATAAAACATAGCGAATGCATCATATAAAATAAAATATACGAAAACTGTGCATCATAAATGCTTATTGATCAAAAAAGCATCTCCAAACTTCACTAGGAACATGAAAATTGCAAGGATATGTGCCTTACATTGGCAAAGTCTTTGTCTGACATCAAGATAGGAAATGTAATGTACTCCTTCATTATTGTACGAACTGCTTGGCTTTGAGCAGTTAAGGAACTAATACCACTCCCATATTGCATAGCAAAAACATTCAGACGTGGGTATCTACATGGGAAGATATTAGAAAAATTCAAGATTTTGACAAAGTTAGAAGCCGGGAAGTTTTTACACAACTACCTCTGTTGAAGATATTTCAATCTTTCAAAAGCGGCTGAATGTTTGCTGTGGATGTTTAATGTTTCACAAGATTGATACAAAAGAACAAGATATACTCCTTCTTGATTAAAGGTGCTCCAAATGCCATTCATGGCGTTCAACCAAAAATGGTTTTGTCCTGCATCACAGAAATAAAGCAAGGACCGGCACATTACAATTCATTACTCACATCTAGGAATAGCCAAAACTAGCATTGTTCTGATACAAGTTCATTTCATCTTTCAAAAGAAGTTCAAAAATAACTATTGCAATCATATCCATCAAATGATGAAATGACACAAGACTTGAACAATAGTGAGGGGCTGAGGGCCATCACTTTCATCAAGCATTATGAACATTATTGAAAAGAATCCTTCCCTTTGTGAATTGTTGGCACACGATGACACGAATATTAACAAGAGCATAATTCCCCTCCAGTGGCGTAGCCAGCCTATTTCTGTGGGGTCCAATAGGTTTTCACAAAAATACTTAATTAGTACTAATATTTATCCATAAGTTCATAAAACTCTAAAGATTTTATAATAGTTGACGCCACTGTTCCCCTCCATAACCGGCAAGCTAAGTAGGCAGATGCGATGACGCAAGTACTCAAAACTAAGGTTTAGTGGAATGCGCTGGGCTTGCTTCAGTTCCAAAAAAATGGCATGGTATTGCAGTAAGCTATTGATTCTGAGTGTTTCGTCGAAGCATACAGTGAACAAACGAAAGCGTATTATGGTTACATATTTACCTTCGAGTCTCCCAAATGTGGATTTGATGAAGTGTAGGAGTTCAGGCTGCGAGGAGGAAGTGTTAGGCTCACTTGAGGCGGTGGCCGTGGAGCTCCTGGGGCTGTGAAACAGAAGCGCGGCTTTGTTGAGCAGTCAGTAGATAAGAAGCTAGAGAGGCGCGTGATGCTAATATCTCTACCTCAAAGCGGCGTGGTGGACCGCCCTCGTCGCAGCCGTATTCGCCGCATGCTGCCGCCGAGGAGGCCGGGGGCACGGGCGGGAGCCGAACCAAGTGCATAGGCTACTGCTGCCACCGCTGCTCGTGGCGGAAGCGTTGTATCCCACGGGCTGCTTCAGCCAAAGAGACGCCGCCGGAGAGGAGGAAGAGGAGGAGAGGAGGCGGGAGGAGAGCAGCGCCACGGTGGGATCGCGGCGACGCCTGAGGCGGCGCAGCGCCGGGGTCAAAGCCTGCGCCATCAGAGTACCGGCCGCAGCCTCGTCGTCGCAGCCGTCGTCTTCTCGCGGGGTGCTGTCAGATCACGGGGTGGGGCGGCACGGCGCGCGGCGGGGGACGAAGCGGCGGCGCGGCGGGAGGGGGAGGTAGAGCGAGTGGGGAAGACGAGTTGAGTTGCTTGGTTGGTTTTGGTGGTCTGGCATTGGGCTTGATGCCGAAGATATTGGGCCAAGTGTTGATGTCTTTTGGGCTTTGGAAGATGGGTTGGCGGCACAGAACATTTGGTTGTTCCTGGCGTGTCCATTTCGCTGCCAAACTTGGCATGCCTAGGGATGGTAGTCGTATCTGTTTACTCATATGTTTATAGGTAAATACAGTTAGGTATGGAATATTTTTTTATTCACATATATAAAAACAGAGGGACACTCTGCCCGTCGGGTAAACAGGCACGAGCATGGATAAACTTCACCCATATCAGTATTGTCCATTTACCCACGATATAGATTGATAGGTGGCACGGTTATTGCTCTTGCTTTCTGATCACACATTTAGTTTGTTAGTTTTTTCCCTTGACTCATTAAAAACACTCCTTGTTTGCAATTACCTGGTTCATGCTTGCTTATACATACATATTTTTAATACTTCAAATAAGAGGGGATCTTAAATTGTGTAATTCCCTTCTCTATTGTTGTTACTTAAAACCGATCCTAGACTCTTTAGTTCCTTAACCTAGGGGATAATTGATTTTCATAATAAGTTTGGAAAGGACCATAGTTAGGAAATCTACTAGTTTTAAATTGAATTTAAACAGAACCAAAAAAAGATAGCTATTGTATTTCCTAGCAACAGTGTTGCTTATATGTATCTGTCATTAGTGCAACTCTTAGATGGTGACTCTCAGTTCGTAGGTAAATGGGCATGCCGAGGTCGACGGGTACCCGCGAGCGACGAGTATGGGCGAAGTTCTTCTCCCGTCGTCCTTCGCAGGTATACTCGTGGGCGTAAATCAGGGTCACGGGTATGAGTATGGACGATCGCTACCTGTGCCCGTCGCCCCCGGTTGCCATCCCTATGCCTAGCTGTGTTATTTTATGTGATTTTTTACTATGTATTTTCGGAGTTGAAACATGTGACTGTGAATCGTGAACCTTAAGACCACTATACTAGCCAACTGGTTCCATCGTCGCAAAATAAAATTATGTCCATTTGGATAACTCTTGATGCCATGTCTTGTACCAAAACCGGCTTGATCAGCACCCTTCAACAAAGCCATGTAATTTTAATAACGGAATCTTGAAAGGAATAGTCCGTAGAAGATAGTGGCTATAAAGTGGAGAATATTTTCCAAACATTTAAACGTCACACATACGCTACGCATTCTCTTTCAGTTTTCCTTTCTCTCGTTTGATGATAATCACACTAGTACAGAAAATATCATCACACATGATTTAAAAACGTCATCACAGACGGTTTTTCTTTTTCTCGTTTGATGATAATCACACTACTGCAGAAAAAGTCATCACAGATGGTTCAAAAATGTCATCGCTGACGGTTTCGTGAGTCATCTGAATTTATGGGTCAATAATAACATAAGGTCATCACCGACGGTTTTCGAACCATCTGCAATACATACTATCACAGACGGTTATTAATTCATGACCGTCTCACGTTGTTCTTCATCGACCCTTATGTCGTTTCCGAAAGGAGGCAACTCGTAAAATTAATTGTATTCTTTCTCGTCTACTACATTCTCAACTCCGACAATTTTCCTTTTTTCATAAAAAAATACGTTGTGTTTCTTATTTGCCTGGTCGGTTGCATAGAAAAATTGGAACAACTTGATTAACGAGTACGAATAACTTGTATTTGTATCCAACGCGTTTGAGGTCCACGGTAGTGACACTATACTTATCGACCATCACCTATAGGAGATGGACACAAGGCACCAAAACAGGGAATCTTGAAAAACATGTAGTCGAGCTCCCAAATTTTCTCTATGAACCCATAATAGGAGCTCCTCAACCCATCAGTATTGAATGCATCTATGCGAACACTACTATTTTGGTTAGTGCTCTTTACATTCTGAGTCTGTGTATAGAATGTATATCTATTTATGTCATATCCTTCCATGCCACAATTGTAAATGTTGGCCTTTTGTCAACCATGTCAACATATCACTTGACGAGTTCCTAACGAGTCGTTCCTTCAACCATTGGTTGAACCGACTGTTGTGTTGTCTCGTGATCCAAACATTTGATCGCTTTGGATTCTGTTGCTGAAGCACATCCTTGTGTTGGTCGATATACGGAGACACTTTAGTCGTGTATTACAAGACCGTAAAATTGGCTTGAGCATACGCATCCATATCTAGAGTGATTGCTTTCCTTCTGATGGTCCTGATACCCTTAAGCCTCCCAACATGACGAGATTGAGGCACACATATTGATTCGACCTAAGCTATGTAATCGATACAGAACTCAATGATATCTTCGGTTACATAACTTTCGATGATATTGCCCTCTGACGGGGATCGATTCCGTATATAGGACTTGAGAATTCCCACGAACCTCTTGAACGGGTACATACTATGTAGAAACACGGGCCCGCACATCTTTATCTCTCACACAATGTGGACAATGAGATGGACCATGATATCGAAAAACGACGGAGGAAAATACATCTCAAGATAACGTAGAGTCATCACCACCTCGTCTTGAAGCGCATCTAGTCCTTCGGAATCGATGACGTTCTAAGCAATTGTGTTAAAAAAATAACGTAGCCTCATAATTGTCTCATGGACCTTGATCGGTAAAATACTTCTAATTACAATAGAGAGCATATGTGTCATCAGCACATGAAAATCATGAGACTTCATGCCAATTAACTTCAAATCTTCCATCGAAACAAGTTTTTTCATATTGGCGGAGTAACCAGACAAAGCTTTTACACCATGTAAGTACTAGCACAGTTCAGCTCTCTCGGCCTTGGAAAGAGTGTAACAAACAGGGGGAAGGTCGTTCGTCATTTATCGGTCTTACTCGGCGCCAACTCAGGTTTGATGTTCATATCAATCAAGTCAAGCTGTGCATTGACATCATCCTTTGTTTTGCCACGAATATTTAGTAAGAGACCAATCAAGTTGTCACATACATTCTTTTCTACGTGCATGACGGCAATGCAGTGGCGAACTTCTAGGTGGTCCAAATAAGATAAGTCTCAAAATATTGATCTTTTCTTCCAGATGTTCTTCTTACGGGCCTTCGATTTATGTCCATTTCGGAGCACAACATCTAAATTCTTAACCATATCATAGACCTCTTTTTCGCTTAAATGCATTAGAACTAAACTATTCTCCTTCTCTCTATCAAATTATTTCTTTATCCTATTGTATGAGTGAGCCCTCCGAAGGAACCTATGATGATGCATGTACATGATTTTACGCGAATGATTCAGCCACACACTCTCGGTATTATCTAAGCAGTGAGTACAGGCTTTGGCCCCCTTTGTACTCTGGCCCGACAAGCTAGTAAGGACGGGATAATCATTTATGATGCAGAGCAACAAGGAGCATAAAGTGAAGTTCTTTCGTTTGTACGTATCTCATACCTGTACCCCTTCGATCTACAATATTTTTAGTTCTTCCACCAACAGTGCCAGGTACACATCAATATCATTCCCAGGTTGCTTCGACCCTTGAATAAGTAATGACAACAAAATATACTTTCGCTTCATACACAACCAAGGAGGAAGGTTGTAGATATAGAGAGTCGCGGGCCAAATGCTATGTCGGCCGCTCATGTTACCGAAAGGATTTATTTCATCTGTACTCAATCCAAACCTTATATTTCTTGGTTCTGCTATGAAGTCCGTAAACCTCGTATCGATGTTTATCTACTGGGCGAAATCAGCAAGGTGTCTTAGCATTCTATCCTTCTTACGCTCCTCCGAGTGCCAACACAGCAATTTGCCTCCTTTGGGTTCACAAAAAACCACTTTAAATGGGGAATTACAGGAGAATACCATGTCACCTTAGCAGGAGGTCCTTTCTTTACCTCTACTCCCTTGTTGTCATCTGATTGATTCTTACGCTTATATCGGGATACGTTGCACACCAGATATATAAGTATGTTTGCATACTCTTTACGGTAAAGGAGACAGCCGTTCGAACAAGCATGCATTCTTTCTACTTCTATTCTCAATAGACAAAAGAACCTTCTAGGCTTTATAGGTGGTTTTAGGAAACTTATTTCCCTCCAGAAGCATATCCGTTAAAAGACCTAACAGCGTCGTGAAACTCTTGTCGAACCAACCGTTACCTGCCTTCAATTTCAGTAGTTCAAGCATGACTGATAACCTCGTGTACTTTGACTTGCATCACGTGAACAAAAGGTTTCTTCGAGTCCTCCATCAAGCCGTGAAATTTAACATACTCTCTCTCATCACAGTTCCCTTCTGCATTGTGAAGTATCTGATACAGATTGTCATCAGGCACCCTATCCGAATCGAAACCACAATCGATATCATCCGCAGGGCCGGTCCTGGGATTTTAGGGGCCCGGGGCGAAACTAGGAATAGATGCCCTAGTATAAATATCTAAATATAAATCTACATACACACACACATATATATGTATATATATATACACATCTAATTTTACCAACAAACACTTAAAATACGTTATGTATTAAAGAAAAATTCATATCAAAGAGTTTATAGATATTACCTTAAAATTTTCTTCTGACATTTCTAGATGCGAAGTCATTGATGATGGTATTGATATCAATCTCATCCAATAATTTCTTCTCAATGCATAAAGTTGCCAAACCGTTTAACCTCTCTTGAGACATTGTTGACCTTAAATGATTCTTCAACAATTTCAACTTTGAAAAGCTTCTTTCGGTGATGCCACGATCCACGAGCATAGTAAATAAAATCCGATAAGCAATAGAAATATTAGGATAACAATCCGCTTCTCGACAAACTCAAAGATCTCCATAGCGACATTGGTTTATCGATAAAGTCAATTGCATAACACTTAACTCGAAATTAGATCATTTAACTCAACATCGGATGAACCATCTAGAGAAAGTTTACGCAAATTTTGTACAACATTCTTTTAATTCGATTCGATCCAATGACTTCAATGTTGTTGAACTCATTAAAAATCCAAATATACTTCCGAATGTTTGGAGTTCTTGAAAACTACTTTTCAATGAATTGATTGCCATATCAACCATAACAAAAAAAATAATTAACTTCAAATTCCTTCTCAGCTTGCAAAACTGCTTCATCACAATCAATTTCATCAAACTGTTTCTTCCTAAGAACACGCCGCTTAACTGGAAATGATGGCTCTACATTCATTTGAGCTGCAATATCTACTGGAAATGGGGGCCCCTGGGTTTTAGGGGCCAGGCGGCCGCTCGCCCCCCCGGCGGGCACGATCATCCGGCGACATATCGTTGACTTCATCAGCAATGTTATTATTAGACTTTTTATATTAGTGCTAATCCCCTATAGGTCCACATGATGTTTGGCGCTTTGACATGATCATTAACTGATCCCATAAAAACCTCTCTTTTCAGAGCATCTAATAAAATTATCATGCAAACACGATTCTCCACTGAGAGCCCATGATCAATGAAATGTCTACTTTCTGGAACGAAATAAATATTCAAGATATGCTTGTAGATATTGTCACAATGGGGAAAAAAACCTCTCAACATGAGGACAAACTAGTCATTCATCTATCTTATCCTTACGTGGGACATATCTCTATGGAAAACACAATCCTTTGTGACACATATATATAGAGCCATCATATTGCAGCTAACATGTCAATGGAATTTTTTTAGCAACTTTGTAAGAAAGGAAGCATCCATCCTCAGTGAAACTGGGGTTTTCACGAAATTCCTATGAGAATTGTACATTACAAACAGGATATATAAGTAGAACTATAACAGCTACTACCACAATATTTCTCTCATACGGTCCCATTTGGGAAAAAAAAAGGAATTTCATATAACTTCTGTGGAAAAGAAAACATCAAATTTAATGGTATGTTTGCTTTCATGTGAAACTCCTACGAAACCCACTTTTTTTTCCAAACGCAGCCGAAGACGACTCTCCTCCTCCCTACCAGACTATATATAAAGCTTCCAGTCAGTTGCAAGTCAAATGGATCAAACATCTGACTCACAATCCAAACAACATGATCCAAACATATCTTCAGTGTCAAGATGTGTATGTCTGCACTATTTTCAGACTAGATAGATCTGGGCCTATTCTTTTTGGATGCGGCTTTTGGTTTTTGGTTGTGGCTTAGGACTTTTAGGCTGTTTGTACGAGAGATTACAAAGTAACAGAAATTCATGCTCGATTTTTGTTGATATAAATGAAGTCAGTAAGGTATGTACTACAATTAACTAGTAGACCCTATCTTGAAAAAAATACTCTATTTAGAAGCTAGTTACTGTAGAAAAACCAAAAAGAAGCTTTTAGAAGCTGAAAAGAATAGGGCCAGAATCTCTGCGCAGCTTTCTGACAAGACTTCTGAGAAAGACACAATAATCTGCTTTTTTTAGCACTAGCAATTATCAGAACTGATCCCTTTAATCAGAAAAAGTAAACAACTCTGGTTAATTAACAAGAGGTTTCTGAGATTAATGCTGTTACAGATCAACACACAAGTAGTACACAAGACAGCACAGCCGTTTCTGACTCTGATCCATAACAGCTTCAGCGTCACAAGAACTTTTACAGCCCGACATGGAATAAAGAGACTTTCTCCTTTGCCGAACGAGCGAAAGGCTCAAGAAGTTTCGTCGCAAGATCATTATTTGCTTGCCTATCTGCTACCTTGTGCTTTGCTTGTTCATTTGATCTTTGCTTGTGCTTTGCTTGTTCCTTTGATCTTTGCTGCAACTTCCGAGAAAGAAAAGGACGAGCTCTTCCTCGCATGTTACAAGACGGGTTCTTGGCCCCTGTCGCTGCCGGCGCTAGCTACACATGGGCGGTGTGTTCAGCGCGCTGTTCGGCGGCCACGGTCACCGGCGGGGGCCGGGCCGCGGAGTGGAGAGGATGTCGATGAGGGAGCGCTTGGCGAGCCGGCAGCCGTCGAGGCACGACAGCGGTGATCGCCGGAGGTCGATGCTGACCAAGAAGTACTCGTACATACCCGACAACTACACGTCTATTGACCAGGTGATCTAGCTCCACGTCTCCATGCATAATTCCATGCTTGTAGACACGTATCACTAGTGGCGAAGCCAGAATTTAGTTACACCCTAGACTCAGTGGTGTAATGATCTAGATTATCTGGACTAGACTATAAAAATATTACCCAGACTGGATTGAATTTACTTGGACTGTATACTAGATATTTTTTCACACCTCGGACTGAAGCCTACCCTGTTCGGGGTGTTGCTCCGCCCCTGCGTATCACGATGATGGATTTAGTTTCTCTTTTGCATACTTTTGTTGTGATTTCTTTAGTTGAACATTGATGAAAATTTTTGAACATTGATGAAAATTTTGTTCGACAGGTAGCGTCAGCGCTGCGCGAGCAGGGCCTCGAATCGTCGAACCTGATACTTGGGATAGACTTCACCAAGAGCAACGAATGGACAGGTAAAGAAACTGCAACATGAAGATCTAATCTGTTCTGTTCTTGCTCTCGCGAGCATTGGCTCTGAATCTGTGATGATCTTTTCATACTATTCAGGGAAGCGCTCATTCGACGGTCAGAGCCTGCACAAGCTAGACAACAGGCCGAATCCATACGAGATGGCCATCAGCATCATCGGCAGGACGCTGGCTCCGTTCGACGAGGACAACCTGATCCCGTGCTTCGGTTTCGGCGACGGTGAGCTAGAGCAATGAGATGACGATGAGATTCATTTCATTTGATCTAATTTCGTTCCGCAAGAACAAAGTGATGATTTGTAGTTCACAGAATGAGCTCAAGAACACATGTTATAACTGCTCATCTTCTCTTCTTCTTGTGCTACGTGTTCTTTCTTGCAGCAACCACACATGACTACGATGTGTTCAGCTTCCATCCCGACAACTCGCCTTGCCACGGCTTCGAGGAGGTCCTGGCTTGTTACAAGAAGATCGTGCCACACCTCAGGCTGTCTGGTGAGAATGATAGATCACATTTCTGAAAACTTCCTGCATTGTGCTTTGATCATGCTATTCGATCTTGATATCGCAAGCTTAATTGGTGAACAATGCGTAATTGTATGTTGACACGGCAGGGCCTACATCTTTCGCTCCTATCGTGGAAACCGCCGTCGACATTGTGGACAGGAGTGGAGGCCAGTACCATGTTCTTGTCATCGTTGCCGACGGCCAGGTGCCTAAATTCAGAACTTATGCACCGGCCAGTTCTTCTTGAGTTCTTGTACTCCCTCCCTCACCAAATTCACCAGTAAGATTCACTGTATATTTTCTGTCAAAAATGTTTGCATTGCAGGTCACTAGGAGTGTTGATACAAATGATAGTGATCTGAGCCCGCAGGAGAGGAGAACAGTGGAGTCCATTGTCATGGCAAGGTAGTAGAAGACATCTCTTAGCCACAGGGTCAGATTATTTATTTTTGAACGCAAACAGTGTCAGATTTCTGATTTGTCAAGACATATAATGGAGAAAGGTTTTCGCTCTGATTAACCTCAGCTCCTACCCTCTGTCCATTGTTCTGGTTGGAGTTGGGGATGGCCCCTGGGAAGACATGCAGAAGTTCGACGACAAGATCCCCGCACGCGACTTCGACAATTTTCAGGTGAAGATCAGCCACACTCTGAAACTGAAGATGAACCACAACGCAGCTCAATTACTTTGATCCTGTTACAATGGCTAATTGTCTATCCATTATACTTTAATTTCACTGCACAGTTTGTAAACTTCACCTCGATCATGACGAAGAACACGACGCAGCAGCAGAAGGAATCCGCGTTCGCTCTCGCCGCTCTCATGGAGATCCCCCTCCAGTACAAGGCCACCATGGAGCTCGGCATCCTTGGGTAATGCGCACCCTGCTGCTGCTGCTGCTGCTAGTTGTTCTTGCTCCTTATGCTATATATCTAACCTCTCTTGTGTATCATGCATGCTGCTCTAGTCGGTCGACGGGGAAGGCCAAGAGAACCGTGCCTGTTCCGCCTCCGCTGCCGTCTGCGCAGAGGCAACCGTCGTTGAGGAAGGAAGGTAGCAACGCGAACGCCGCGGCGCAGCCGGCGGCGGAAAGAGACGATCAAGTACAACAAACTGTCCAGGATTTATCAAGATCTCTTGCATTGTGAGAAATATATATTACCTTGTTGAACAAACAGATCGACTCACGCAGCCATGCATGTTTGTCCTTGCAGGTGTGCCCAATCTGCTTGACCAATGCCAAGGATTTAGCCTTTGGCTGTGGCCATATGGTAAGAATTCTGTAACATCCTAGGGTCTAAACCGACTTAGATCTAATCTTATTCTAGATAGACCATACACACGTAGCAACCCGTTTGCACTTTCGTTCTCGTTTCGCGCAAAACGGTTAACTGGGGTGCTACCATTGAAACTCCTAGGTTTATATGTAGGTGCTTCTCAAACTAAGCTAGCAGGGTAAGACTAATCCACACTCTTATGTGCACACACACATATAGGCTATCATGGGCCGGGGTGTCTCATACACTCCCCCTCAAAGGACCCGACGTTCTCGTCGGACCAACATACCCACACTAGGGTAAATGATAAGGATCTCCCCTCTTGTCACATGTTTGTGCGTTCAGTGCCAGCACATATGCCATGCCGTGTGTCCACTCTGGGCCTACACGCGCCATGCGCCATATTCCGCGCCCCTGACCCGCACGCGTCTATGTAACTGCGAGAGTCGGCTCTGATACCATTTGTAACGCTCTATGGTCCAAATCGGCTTAGGCCTAACCCCATTCTGGATAGGCCACGCACACGTAGCAACCCGCTTGCATTTTCGTCCTCGTTTCACGCAAAACGGTTAATCGGGGGTGCTACCATTGGAACTCTTAGGCTTATATGTAGGTGCTTCTCAAGCTAAGCTAGCAAGGTGAGACTAACACACACCCTCATATGCACACACCCATATAGACCATCTTAGTCCGGGGTGTCACAAATTCGGAGTTAGTTTCTACCAGAGGCTGCGACTATGCAAATATGGAAATATAAAAAAAATTATGAAACAAGAATATGGAAACATATTTATTTACATCATTTTTTGTGCAACCAACAGAGCTGCAGGGAGTGTGGGGAGAACCTGACCAGATGCCCAATATGTCGACAGCAAATACGGTCCAAGCTGAGGCTATACTCGGGATGAAAAATACCAAACTAAATCCAGCTTTACCATGTATATAATGTAAAATGCGTGGCATTTTATTTGCAATCAAAATGCTCGAGTCGACGAGGAGAAGCATCAGAAATTCTGTTGCAAGAAAGGCGTTGGAACTTGGAATGATTATAATTGTTTCGTTGTGTTCATGTTGATTTGTATTAAGTGTGAGGTGTGGGTAGCTCCATGACCATCATGTTCGTAAGACTTCCTTCTGTCGAGTTCCTTTGTATTGTATCATAGTCGTGAGAGAAAATAGAGGAAATGGAGGGGGGAAATGCTTGCAGAAAGGAAATGGGAAAAGGGTAACATTAATGATCTTTTTAGAAGCATTTCATAGTTAATTCTCTCTGTAAAATTTCAGCATGACAGTAACTGAATCGTTTTGGTGATAAATACGGTAATGCTGCAACGAGCAGAGCCGCTATTATTCAGTTAATGAGGACACAAATTGGATTTGATGTTTAGAGCAGATCCTCCTCCTCCTGCTGCTGCTTCCCCTATGTATGGGCCTATTCTTTTTGACTACTGCTTATGATTTTTGGCTGAAATTTTTTAATTTTGGCTGTTTACGGTACATATTACGGAGAGATCGATACTCATTTGTAATTTTGGCTGGTACAGATGTTAAGCTTTTAACGTGTACTACGTTTAACTTGTAGGCTCTATCTTGAAAAAATACTTCGTTTAAAAGTTAGATACTGTAGCGACTGTTAAAAGCTGACTGGCTTGTGGTCTGAAGAACAGGCACATATGCTGCCTAACCGATACCACACTGTGAGTATTTCTTGCTTGTGCCAAGAACTACAAGACAGCAGCTCGAATCTTTGTGTTTCTCTTCGTTTCTGATGCATCGATACAGTTGCATTGTCTGATTCAGAAGAAAGAAACGGCATCGACCATTGTACAGGGTAAGCACCTGTACAAGGTAATCAGGCCCATCACAATCCGGATCCCGACGAACCGGGTATCTTTCCAACGCCGCCTCCACTTGCACTCAGGTCCTTTTGGTTGGGTTTTTAGCTTCAGCTTTTGACCCTAAAAGCTAAAAGTCCAACCAAAAGGTTCTTTTGAGGCAATTTTTCAAAAACAATTGTTTTTCGTAGTATATTTTGAAAATTGTTTTGACTGCTTTTTTGGCTTTTGGCTTTACGCTTTTGGAAATGGATTGAATAAAACTCTTTCATAGTTGTTTTAAAGAGATAAAGACAAAAGTATATTTTATACTTGTTTAACTAAACAATTTTCAATTTTTCTCACAATCACATTACAGACTTTTCCCCACATGACTCAACCAAAAGGACCCTCAATTCGCAAACCCGCTCCGCTTTAGGGGCTGCTCCAAGCCTCCAACTGCTATGTCTGTTGGTTTAAAAGCTAAAATTATATTACAACGATAGTTAATCTTTTCTAAATTATTCAAATAAAAAAATAAAAAATAAAAAACAGTTATATCTCAATGGATAATAAAAAGAAAGAGCAAAAAACAAAAAAAATAAGAAAGTTAAAAAATATTAGAAACTCTATATTTTAAGTAACTTCTGATTTAAATAAATCGGGATGGAAAAAATGAGAAGCTGAAATAATCCGATTCCTTGCGTCCCATCCCGTGTGCTATTTTCTTTCGGTTATTCCTAACGTGCTGCTGCTCCTCCCTTCTCTGTCTCGCGCCGCGTCAGTTGAGTTGTAGGGTTTCGCCCGCGCGTGCGCGGCGGCAGCGGAAGCAACCCCGTCTTCCCTTCCTCCAATCCCGCGCCGGCCTCCGATCTCCGCTTCCTCCAGGTGAGCCTCCGCTTCCCTAGGGTTTCCCCCTCCAGGTAAATCTCTGCAGTTAATTGGGCGCATTGCGCTGCGGCGCTTTACGTTCGGTAAAGAAATCCCGGGTGGCCCGGCCATGATTTGGCGCATTGGAGCCTGGCGCGTGGGGTTTAGCTGCGATGAGTGTTTGATTTTGTTTCCAACCCCCGAGATTCGGTGTAGGGTTTACTTGTGTTCCCCTCGGTTCTTTTCTAAGATTGGTGGGTTTTGGAGGGATCTGTGATTGTATTCCCCTCCAAGTTGAGACCTTTTCGTCTGGGTCTGGCAGATGGCGCAGCTTTTAGGTTAATCCGTCGCAGTTCTTCGAATTGCGTATGGTAGGTTAAGCTCTTTCTGGTATCCTTGTATGTATAAACCACTTGTCATTAGATTAGATTAGGTGCCACAGTGCGAGTGCATGTATTGTTGGATTTGTCTCCTTCCGGGTGTTGTTAGGGTATGCATAGGTTTTAGGCATGGACAGCTTCAAAAGTTATTTACTCGTCACCCACCAGGCCACCATAATGTACAATGTCCTCTGTACCGGAGTCCTATAGAGACTGTTCTTTTACTGCTTACAGATGCTTTCGGTGGGAGTGGAATTGATGTATAACTGCCTGGATTTTTCCTGTGATTAGTTCCATGCATCTAATATTTGTTTGTTATATCTGTTAGTTTTCATATTTTTGTGCGGCGAATGGTGATCAATTTGCAGTCTATACCTGTGGTTCACTTTGTTTTTTAGACCCATCCAAGGAGTGTTTCAGTTTGGTGTTAACAGGATGGTTTTGTTCTTTCCTTTGTCAGATGGAAAATAAGTGCAGTATTGTTTCATGATTTCTACCGGGAGATCAGAGGCTGTGGTGCCAGCCGATTTCAGGTTGGTATCTTTGTTAGTGACTCATCTCATTCTATCCTTTCGTAACAAGCTAGCTGTGTATGTAACCTTGCTTTTCATGGTTTCATTACTTAATTGATGTTCCATGGGCTACCATAAGTCACTTTATAGGCCATCCTTCTGAAAAACAGGCTTTCTGTAAAATATGTAAATGCCAAATAAACTGAAGACAAGATACCAATATTAATTTTGTTGTTGTGGTTCTTTGTTTGGGTCTTCTTGCCACTTGCTTCATTTGTGATGACCATTGGCTGTCATTAGAACATATGCCACATGCTATTGTCATCCATGGTATGCAAAGACTGCGTGTTTCACTTTATCAGAAATAGATGTGAATACACAGTTAGCGATGACCAAAACTAATGTTGTGGATAATGTTAAATCTTGCAACCAAAGATTACTCTTGTTCCTTTCCTTAGATTATCATCAGTTGGTACACGATAGGTTAACTATCTTACTGACCAAGCAATCCTACTTTACTTGGTTGACTTAGGAAACCAGTAACAGTGGTTGGTGGGTTCTTTAGATAACGTAGGCTTGTGGTTCCGATGGGCCTAGAAATATCACTGAGAGATGATTGTAGTAGGGAGAAGACATAAATGAATTCATGGGAGCTGATAGAGTTATCTTTCTCATATGCAGGATTATGTAAATGCCACTTTTTGGAGTTTCTGCCCTTTTGGTTTAGTCATCAAGACTCTAGCTAGCAATTATATAAAGAAACAAATGAATTGTTAATTGCCACCGAGTTGGCAAAATCGCTGGAAAACAGCAGTTCTGGGGAGAAACTTCAGTGGAAACTGTGGAATGCTAATAATGTCAGTGCCCAAGGTCTCTGCAATCAGAGACAGTAACAACTGAACCTTAGGTATCCACCAAGTTTGGCAAAACCTCTGGAACACAGTAATTGAAGGAGAAACTTCGATGCAACTTGTTGATGCCAAAGATTTCTGCAATTGCTGCTTGAAATACTTCCTCCGTTCCTCGATAGGCAGTATTCAATTTGTAGATTTAGCTGTCTTGTAAGTGTAGAAAGCATGCACTGTGGTCCTCCGTTTACCTGTAAGTTGTATAGTCCATTTGAGCAGTTGTAATGAGGTAAATTGCATGAAAGAGTTGTTGTCTATGTGTCTTGTTTGTGAATTGTTCTGAATGAATAAGAAGTGAGGGTTTATGGGGACCCCTGGTTGCAGAATTACCTGTGTAAAATAATCTCTCTTAAGCTCATTTCCAACTGTGTGATGTAAAATCTTGATCATGGGCATTTCGCCACCCTGGCAGGGCTGACCGTGTGGGTTAATTATTGAAATTGCATGCTTAGTGGGGTCAATTTCTCTCAAAATATTCATGGATGCACTATATGGTCACATGATTTATTTGGGACAAAAAAAAACAAAACAGGACCAAGATATATAAAAAAATATATGCCCTGAACCTTCTCTTTTCGTATGCCCCATATCATTGTGAAATTTGGAACTTGGAAGGCACGTGACATAGCATGTCTCACGTGTGAGATTTTTTGTGGAATATCTAATGTCCCTATCTAATGGCTCTTGCCCCAAAGAGCGGAAAATCCATTCCTCTCCCACTTTTAGGTTTTCCTGAACAAAAATATATGTTACCTGATCTTGGGTCCTACTTTATTATACAACTGTCTGTTAGTTGTTAAGTGTGTTGAGTTTCTCAATATTTCTATTGCTGTCCTTCTGAATACCTATATCTTTTTGCACATAATATGTTTTTTCCTGCATTGTGGTTCAACTTATCTTCCTTTCAGTCACTGCTGCTACCGTAGCTGTCTTGAGTTTGTGTTGTTGAAGTAATATGTTCTGTGGTTGATTATAACTGTATACATGTTCCTTGACTATTTCAGAGAAATTCAGAAGAATCTTTTGAATAAGTTGGAAGGGAGGTCTTCTATCTGGAACTAGTTAATGTTTGATATTTCGTTAGGCTAATAAGGCAGGGTTAAAATGACTGGTGAAGCTAGGAAAGAGGGGTCCAAGTGGGACCGAAAAGAAGGATCTCCTGACATAGTTGAGATCAGTGAAGATGAGTCTCTTCCAATGAATATGGATGATCACTGTAAAGATGGAGATTTGCTATCTAGTCAGGATTTCACTAATGGTAATGGAAAGCAACTTGGTGAATTCTCGAACCCAAAACTTGATGCCTTCATGAAGCAAGGTAGCGCTGGACACGAGCAGGAACGAACTGATGGGTTCAATAAAGATATCAAAGAAAGGCAATCTAAGGCATCCTCTGAAAGATCGCAGCCTCCTAGAATGGCTGATGAGGGGCATAATAATAACGACTGGGGCAAGTCAGGTTTGGGAAAGGCAACCGGCAACCAAGGTATAAGCAGATATGCAGATGACAGAAGACGTGGTGGCGATGGATGGGGCACAACTCTTAGTTGTGGTTATTCTTCTAGGATGCCATCTGATCCAGATGCATGGAGGCAGCACAGTCGCAGTCCATCTGCAAGAGGTGTTTGGAACAGGTCACACAGGTATGGTTGAACAAGTAATCAGTTTACTTTTTTTTTTGGCAATGATGTATTTTCCTTTACTGTGCAAGTATTGGTACTTTGGTTATGTATATTGTCTGAAAAGCAACTTTTGGAGCTAATTTTAAGTGAAAATTTAATCATGGAACTGGAAAGCATCCAACGTAGTATCTTTGGTTATTCTATAAGATAAATGAAGTTAGGATCAATATTTGTTATTAGGTTTACTTTTTGATCACTTGATCATCTCTAACTGTACAAAAACACCATATTATCTTCCTGGCACTACGAAATAGAATCAAATAGCTACAAAATGCGGGTCTTGAACTCTTGAGTATTTATATTCTACTTGGGGACACCTCTTTTTAATCAAATCTTGATTTGGAAGATGAAATGTTAATTTGAGAGATCCTCACAACTTCTACTAGAAGATAATTATTTGAAATGTTGTTGAAAGATCTGGTTTTTCTATATGTGCCTTTTCTTTTTCACATTTGTTTCTTTTAACAGGAACAGAAGCCGCTCCAGAGCAGAAGCAGGAGCAGGAGCAGGAGCAGAGGGCAAGTTAGAGGCAGAAGCAGAAGCCGAAGTCCTTATTTTACTGACCGTGGATCTGAGTGGAGGGTTGAGAGAGGCAGAACATCCGGAGGACCTGCTCTGCCCTGTAGAGATTTTGCAGCTGGTAGATGCAGAAGAGGCTGTTATTGCAGATTTCCTCATGAAGATGGTGGGCGCAGGCAGTTTGACGAGTATTATCCTGGAGACTCAAGGGAAAGGCATGGACATCAGCCCAAGGAGTTCATGGATTCACGAGAACCAAACGACTATTTACAGAGCAGGCAATCTCGAGGTCATTATGATGAAGGGACTTGGGAAAGATCCGAACCCCGAAGGGATTACCGGTCTACTGAACAATGCCATGATTTTGTCAAAGGAAGGTGCAGCAGAGGTGCAAGTTGCCGATATGTTCATGATGATTCTGCCTCTCATGGTGGATGGAGAGATGAGGTTAGGGAAAGTGCTCTTGGTAGAGGTGGCCCTGACTCATTGTATGGGACAAGGACTGAGCAACGTAGGGCAAATAAAAACCCCTGTAAATTTTTTGCTGAGGGTCGCTGCCGTCGTGGCCAAAATTGTCCATATTTCCATGAGGAAGCTCCCCAGAGTCAAATGGGACTGGGTGCACCTGATGAGCCTTTGAATTACAGTGATGGGCATACAACAAGAGGAAATTACTCGAACTGGGGTGAACAAACTAATCCTACGCATGCAAGCTCTCAGATTTTATCCAGAGATGACAGGAAAACCCTGGTTCTCATGGTACTGGCAGAAGCGATTCTCGATATGAATACAAAAACCGGCATTTGAAAGATGCTGGAAGGAATCAGTGCCAGATATTTCCTCAGGAAGATTTTGGTTCACAAGGGCAAAACAAACCTGAAGTAGCTGCTTCACAACAGCCACAGTTCTTAAATCCTATCCAAACAAGTGCAGATAGCACGAGCAATGACAAGGTATCTGGCATGGATGGTCAGAGTGCACCTGCAACGACCGGCAATTTGAGTATGCAAACTGGGATGCATGCTGTTAATGTTATAGGAGGGCAAAACATGGGCCAAATAGCACAGAGCCAAGATGCAGTTCCTCAAATTCCTGGGGCACCAACTCTTCCAATCACCACCCAATTGCAGAATGTTACATCTTCATTGCCTTTGAATAGCCAGCCGCAGCAAACTGACTATTCATTACTTCCAAACAGGCAATGTCAGTTTGCAATTCCTCAGGCAGCTGCAAATAACTCAGCTCCTAGCATGCAGAGCCCACCAGTTGCTCCTTGTATGGGACCCAACCAACACGCCTACAGTCTAGGGGCACAGGCATTGCCAGATCTGTCTGCACTTGATGGACGAAATTTCAATGTTGCTGGTCAATTTCCACAGAATCTTCCAACAACCCTGAATGCTGTGCAGAGTCAGGCAACAATTGACATACCAAAGCCAAGCCAAGATAGTGGTACTCTAAGCATACAAAACACACATAATTTCCAGCCTGTTACTGCCAACGTGCAAACTCAGAATCAAATCTTGCAGGGGTTATCAGTAGTGCCAAGCTCCAGCTCAGATGACATGGTTGGAGCTCCTGTTTCTCATGATGCAGTGGCAAATGTAGATGTTAGTTGTGTTGCATCTTTGGCACAATTTTTGGGAATGCTGCTGCTACTGCTGGTACTGTTAGACTACAATCATCCCAGCCTAATCTGAATTCGAGCTTGATGATCACTTCATCTGCTGCACCTCCAGCTGTTCAACCCAATCCGTGGCATTGGGCACAGCAACAAGCAGGCATGGTACAGCCTGCACCCTCTGTTCCATCTGAACAGCAAGCTCCCCAGACATTTCAGGTACCAATGGCTGTTGGTAGCAGTAATGGCAACCCTGTGCTCTTACCCCATTTGGTTGCACCGACTGGTCATGCTGCTACCTCGGTGGTTAATGAAACCGTACCTTTAGAAAATAAGAAAGGAGAGCCCAAGGATACTGATGCAGAGGCTCATGAAGATGATGAGAATAAGAAGAGCAAGGACTCCAAGGCACTGAAGTTGTTTAAACTTGCACTTGCCGACTTTGTGAAGGATGCACTTAAGCCTACATGGAAAGAGGGTCAGTTGAGCAGAGAGGTTCATAAAACCATTGTGAAGAAGGTTGTCGACAAAGTTACTAGCACGGTTGATAATGTCCCTCAAACAAAAGAGAAGATTGATATTTACATGTCCTACTCTAGAGAAAAGCTTAATAAACTTGTACAGGTCACGTCAGCTTCCTCATCACCTTTTCTTTTCCTCTAATGCTCACCCAACTTCATTTTTCCTCACTTCTGTGCTCTCACTGGGCTGTGTTTCATGCAGGCATATGTTGGCAAGTATGCCAAGACGTAACATTTCCGCAATCACATCAAGACGTGTGCTTTCTGCCTTCTGTCGAAAGATTGAAAGACGTGTGCTTTCTGCCTTCTGTCGAAAGATTGAAAGAACCTGGTCTGTCTTCGGAAGCATAGGATTATGTAAACTAGGGCCTTCGGTTAATATCAAAGCAGTTGTATTTTCCAGTTTCGGTGTTTGCTGTGTTGGTAGACAGGTAGCTTTGCTGCTGCTAGTGCGACGGCACCAAATGTTACCTCGCTGTGCCTGCACCTTTTGTAGAATGTTACATTTGAAATTTGGAGCATTCTATAGTAGATCATGCAAGCTGTGGATCATCTTTATGAACCTAAGTCAAGTTGCATTCGATGGTGTGTTTGTGCTGTGTTCACGCCCCACAGTTTGGCTCTTATATTTAGTTCCAATGCGCATTCAAGCTACTGTATCTGGGCAAAAGCAAGTTGCTCGTAGCTGGTTAATATCTCGTGTTGGTCGGGATCTTTTTACTGTGCTGGACCTTCAAAGTTCCAAGCAGCAGCTATTTTTCCTAGTGAAATGTTTGGCGGTGCTACATATTATAGAACGTTATAGAATATGTAAAGATTTTCAGTAGAACCTCCCATTCTGCTGTCAAACTGTAACTGAAGAAGCAAATGCTTAGTGGCTGCAACAATAACAGCGCCATATCGCATCTACATTCAAATGCCCGGCGGAATTCCAGGAACTTTTTGTAGCGGAAAACCTGAAATAAATCCTGAGCGAAACAAATTATTAATGGCTGCCCTATATATAATCAGCTCCAGCCATTGCTTGATTCCATGCGCAAAGCTTCGACTTGATAGGCTTGATAGTACTTCATTAGGCTTTTGCACAGTGCTGTAATGGCAATTAGGCGGCCCAAGCTTCTGTTTCTTCCCCTCGTTCCCATCCTGCTGCTCTCGCTACCACAGCACGCTCCATGTTCGTACTGCATCATTGCATATTTGTCTACCAGTTCAATGCATCTTCTTCGCCTGCTTCTTCAGGTTTTTATCTGTAACTTGTCCCAAATGGTATTCGTTAACATCGCCTTTGTTCCCATGATCAGGTGAAATGGCGGGTGCAAAGTTATGCGAGGTAAAGTAACCGGCTAACCTGTCACTAAAATTGCAGACTTAATCGATCAAGAAAGAGGTCATCACAATACAGTAGCTCTTCCATAGCAAGTTGCAGTCACCGTTATTTTACCTGCATTATTACGTAGATCATCATGCATCGCTTTCAGAGTTTTCAGTGTGCAATTAACACATCGGAGCTGTACTGTTTTCTTTTTCTGACTGGCCTTGAACGATTCTTGGTCGTCAGAAAACGTGGTGCGTGGCGAAGCCGTCGGCGAGCGACGGAGACCTCGCCGACGTCCTCCGGTTCGCCTGCTCGGAGGTCGACTGCGCCGCCATCCGGCCCGGCGGCGCTTGCTTCCTGCCCCGCAGGAACGTGGCGCTGGCCTCGGTGGCCATGAACGCCTACTACCAGGCCAAGGGGAGGAACTCCTGGAACTGCTACTTCAACGGCACTGCACTCCTCGTCCTCACCGACCCAAGTAATCACTATTAGTTATCACTCTATCACTATCAGCTTCTCAACTAGTTAGTTCCATTTTGTTACACAGTTGCATAAAAAAATGATTTTTCTTGGCTGATCTGTGTTTGTTCCGGCCATTTGTAAGGCTACGGTGGCTGCACATACGCTTGACAAGTTCAGAGAGCAACATACATGGCATGACATCAGAGCTCAAGCAGCAGCAGCAGTAGTATGAGCATTGTATCTTTCATGATGATGTAGCCATGCTGAAGTATCAAACAAAGATCAGACTCACTGATGTCTCTTCTTGTATGATATCCAACATAAAACAAACGAATAAACGTATGTTTTGTTTCCTTGTGTCTTCTCTCCTAAAACTTTGGTACTTAAGAGAAGGTGACTTGGTGCTGTGGTTGGGTGAGCAAAGGAGCTTAAGCAGCGTGCTGCATCATCCATTGCGAGATCAAAATTTTCCATCGATTTGGTATGTCCGGATGCATGAGTAAGTACCACCAGTCGTCAGGCCAGAAAAGTTTTTTTTTTAAAAAAAAGAGATACAAATTAATTAGCACACAAGTACTTTGGAATTTTTAGAAGCACATGTACTTTGGTTTGGCTTAAGCTGCATTGTTATCTTGACTAGTGAGCGGCCTGGGCAGAACGTTGTTCCATTTCATATGTAGGAAGAGGAGAAAAGATAGTAGTATATATCGGTGAGGCAGGTGGGAAGAAGACGGTGGGTTCTTTTCGGGTTTTTTTTTATGATTTTGTTGTAATACGAGTGTTATACGAATAAATCAAATATCGATAATTCGTTTCGAAAAAAACGTCTCAATAAATCGTTTTAAAAAGATAATAAAAAATCATTATGTTTATTTGTTAAAAAAAATTATAAATTATAAGCTAAAAAAAATGGACCGGCGTTCCTGACAAGTCAAAGAAGCGAAAGAACATTAGGAGGCTTGCAGGTACGTGCGTGTCGTGAACTGACGGAGCACTACATCTACAAAGCGCCCCAACGGCACAGGCCCGCTGATTTACCTGGAGAGGGAGGGCCTTAACCACACCGTTGCCCACAAGAATTAGATAAACAATGTTGTGACCCAAACTGTGCTCGAATCTATGACTACGTTCTAGGATCACGGTAGTTTTCGATCACGTTTGAGTACTGTAGCGGTTATAAGTCGTAAAAGTATTGTAGTGGTCATAAGTCGTAAAAGTATTATAGCAGTCGTAAATCGTAAAAGTATTGTAACGATCGTAAGAACACTGTAACAGTCATAGTTGTAAGAGGTCAGGAGTCAAACTCTATTTAGAATTTATAGTGGTCGTAAACAGAAAGTCAGAATGCTTCTGTGTCGTATTCTCAGCATGGTATACCGCGTTAGTTTCAAAGTCTTATATGTTGTTTCTTTATATAAGAAAGAAGAAAAGGATACAGACTCATCACCAATATCGTGTCGCAAAGAAATAAAATCAATCTGAGTCGCATGTGTAATCTCGAAAGTTGTCGTTCATAGCTCGTCTAGATGCTAGGTGATTTCCCCAACATGGCCAGCATGGTGTTGCCACTGCCATGATGTGTGCACCGTTGGGTTGCAGTGCATCGTCTACATGGGTGTGCAAGATATGGAGATGCAGGATGAGGCTTCTGGGAGCAGAGGTATGGCGCAAACTCGTGTATCTTTATGCCTTCATTTTCTTCATGATATCTCTTCTTAGATTAGGTTTCTCGATCTCTCCGAACAAACATACACGGGATGACTTCTGTCATCATTTTAAAACAGATTATCAGAATAATTTTTTAAAATAGGTTATTAGCATTTGGTTCGTTACACAAACACTTCCGTAGACTATAGCCATAATCCTTCTGCAGTCAAAAAAAACACACACAGTACTTTGGAACAGTGGCGTTGGTTGCATGCTTTGCAGTTGGATGTCATGTTTTTTTGTTGAGGTACTATGTTCATGTATGTGGCAACGTGGCATCGCATCACCAAACTGCGGACAGCTGCATATTTTGGCTCTGTTTATTTTTTTTACTTCTAAAAAGTATTTTTTTACAATAACTAGTTTTTAAACAGAGTATCTTTTTAAAACATGATCTATAAATTAATTGTAGTATACACTATAACGCTTTATTTATATCGGCTAAAATCATACGTGAGTATCTTTCCCCCTTCGTATTCTCTCTCGTAAATAACTAAAAACTATACATCGTAGCATAAAAGAATAACCCACTGTGTAGAGTTGAGAGTTATGGGCCACCATTTGAGTTGAGGTGTCTGACCTAGTGTTTTCAAAGCTGCTGCCGTCGGTTGTTGTTTATGAACTGTTCATACAACTATCATTAGCACTATAGTTATTTTTATTTTCAAATTTGATTTTCAAACATCTATATTTACAAATCTAGCCCTAAGTATAAACCTACCGAGTACGGCAGGTCACATGAACCGGCACTGTACATGCTTAATTAGTGTTTTTAATTAGTGCTAATTATATTTAGTTAGAGCTAATCATTGGTTAAGCGCTAATCAACCGTATTGATTGCTGGAGCACACGGAGGAGGTTAGACTTACAAAAACAGATATCTAAGAGTTAAATTTGAAAAAAAAAATAGATACAATACCATTTATACAAAAAGTTTGTTGTTTCTAGCTGATCTCTGCTCTCTGCTCTGTTTGTTGTAAGATGTTTGTTGTAAGATTAACTGTGAATAATCTACGGGTTTGTGAAACTATTTTCCTCGATTGGTTTGTGATTATTTGTGCGATACTCCCAAGTAGCTTAGCATTTCTTGAGAAATAGCTTTTGGAAAACTGGAACCATGAGTACGTACTTTATCCTAGCATTTCAAATCTCACCTTGCATAAGCAACGGTTAGTATAGTTTCTACCAGAATCCTTCGTATGTTCCAGGTAAAATCTAATAGATGCACATATCACATAAACAACGCTAAATAGCTACACATATCGAAGTCAAGGGGACAACAAAATCAATTGACTCAACCGGATGGAATGGATGGATGCAAAAAGATGGATGGAAACTACGTAAACGAGAAGAAACACATTACAATGGAATCAAATTAAAGGTGTTTCTTGCTTGCATGGTCTAGCTGATCGTCGTACAATCCTGCAGATCAATCATCATCCTTGGGAGCTTCTAGAGAGAGACTGGCAACCCGGAGAGAGAGAGAGAGAGAGAGAGAGAAGTCAATACCCGAACCAACCGCCCTTGCAAAGTGTTTCTTGCTTGCTTCTGAATTGTGATTTCTGATGGAATTAATTAGCATGCAGGTGATCATCTGAACTAACTATGAGCAGCAATGGTGTTTGAAGCAAACACATACATATGTTTAGATGTGTTTAAATGAAGCAACACAACCCAGAGCCTATGACATATCACTGTATATATCAGCCATGATCATAGGACCTAAGTTGTGTTCCTTTATAATATATATATTGCTGCTGCTGTGTTTGCTTCGATTTACTGATATTTTTTTGGTGGTTTTGGTGATTAGATTATAAGAAGAGGAAACAACACTTGGCAAAGGAGAGTCTGCGGTGCGTTCTTGACTTCCCACATGCTAACTAAACCTCCGAATTCGCTCTTGATCCCTCCCTTGATCTTCTGCACCACAACAAAAAATGCAACTAAACATTTGATTAAATCAACAATAACTTAAACCAAGCATCTGATTAAATCAACAATAACTTACAGACATTTTTGGAATGCAGGAATTTCACAAAATTTTTTTTTGCAGGAATCAGTAACGGGGCTTAATTAAGGGTGTGTTTGGGACGTAGAAAGTTTTTAGGAATTTAGTAGGAAAAGATACAAATACTCCAAAATTCCTGTGGTGGTTGATGGTTTTGCAAACAAGGTCGAAATTAACTCGTGGAGATGCAAATCAAGAGCAAGAGCACGTTGCTTGCAGAGATCAGTGGTACTCACCATCGCACATGATGGATGGATGGGTACAGCTGCGCGCCGGCGGTCACCGGGCGCAGGCGGCGGGAGCCACGCCGTTCTCCCCGGCGACAGCGGCCTTGATGCGCTCGACGGTGCAGGCGATGAGGCTGTTGACGGTGGCGACGGAGCCCAGAGAAAGCTTGGCGGTGGGCACCGAGTCCACGAGTATCTGGAACGCCACGGTGAGGAGCGATCCGCCGGCCTCCGCGGCGGCCGGCCCCTCAGGCAGGATGGCGAACCCTGACGGCAGCAGCGCGACGTAGTCCGGGTCCCCGCCGTTGAGCACGACGTTCATAGCGACGACGTCGACGGGAGCGTAAACGACGTAGGACCCCGTGGCGTCCGTGCAGCACTCCTGCAGGATCATCATGTTGCTCTGGTTCGAGCTGGCGTTCTGCACCATGCAATGCAATGCACATACGTTCGTGTCAGCCATGGCCGGCCATGAGACTGCTTGAAGAAGCAATTGATTAATGGAGTACATATACTGACGTTGACGCGGAGGAGGGAGACGGCGTTGCCGTGGTCCCTGCCGTTGGCGATGTGGGCCATCTCCTGGACGACGCCGCCGTTGGAGAGGATGTCCCACTCGCTGCGGGTGGAGTCGTCGCGGAGGAAGTGGAAGACGCGGGCGGGCAGCACGGGGAGCCAGAAGGAGGTGGCGGCGTTGAGGATGATGCCGGGGGGGCGGCCGGGGTCGTCGACGCTCTTGCGCGTCATCACGCGCACGTCCTCGGCGCCGCTGCCGGAGAGCGTCGTCCACTGGTGCGTCGTCGACGCCGTCACCCCGCCGCAGAAACTCGCCGCCATCCGCTCCGCCAGCTTCAGCATGCTCCTCCGCCCCTCCGCCGTGGTGATCACCCCGACGTCGCCGGGGGCACGTTGCTGGCCATGGCGCTCGCCAGCCGCTCGCACTGCCGCTCCAGCGTCGACACCCACCGCCGCGCGCCGAACGCCAGCCCGGAGTTCACCAGCGGCTTGTACAGGTTGTGCACCATCTGGTCGTCGGCCTCCACGTGCTCCACCCAGGTCACCTTGGAGTAGCAGTTGGGCATCTCCTGGATGAGGCAGCCGGAGGAGCGGCGGCGGTGGCCGCGAGCGGGCGGGCCGGTGCGGAGGCCGTCGAGGGAGACGTCGACGACGGCCCAGGTGCCGTCGGGGTGCTGCTTGCAGTAGCGCAGGAACTGGCTCTCCCGTGTCGGCACCAGCGGCGACGGCATCTGGAACTCGGCGGACATGAGCTGCAGAGCGCCGTTGTGGTTGCCGGCGACGCCGGTGGAGAGCACCTCGAACGTGGCCGCCCGTGAGACGATGCTGGAGAAGAGCGCCGACCACTGACCCACGTCCATGAGCATCTCGACGAGGCTGACGTGGTTCATGATGACGACGGCCGTCTCCCTCGACGCCTCCGACCGGAGCTCCAGCGACTTGGGGCCGAGGCCCCGCGGGAAGGCGCGCGCGTACTCCTCCTCGTTGAGCGCCTCGCCGTCGAGCGCCGGGGCCCAGAGCGGCTCGCCGAGCTGCGCCATCCGGACCAGCTCCTCCATGGCGGCCACGGCGAGCTCGATCACCAGCGGCCTGTCGAACTCGGCGCCGCCAAACATGTCCGCGGCGGAGCGGGGCATTCCCGGTGGTCGAGCGGCGAGCGGTTCGTGGAGGGTGGCAGCGGCGGGTAGGCAGCGGACACCGCGCCGGCGGGCTTGCTGACGTACTTGGCGGCGATGGCGGAGATCCTGTCGATCTCCTCGCGGAGGCGCGCGTTCTCGACGCGGAGGTGGTGCTCGTCGAAGGACATCTCGCCGATGGCCGCGGGGCCGCCGCAGTTGGGGCAGGAGGCGTTGGCTAGCGCCTCCTTGTAGCGCATGTTCTCGGCGCGCAGCTTCTCGTTCTCCGTGCGCAGCGCCGTGTTCTCCTGCCGCTCGTGCTGCGCCTGCATCCATGCACGTTTATATGTACAGACCCATTAATTCATCCATCCATGCTCGTATTACATATAGAGAAATGCTATACAACATTCGATTATTTTTTAAGGTAAAAATAGTCGGATGATATATATATATATATATATATATATATATATATATATATATATATATATATAAACATCTATGCAAGATTGCAATTACGTACACATCAGTCCATAGATGCATTGGAGTGACTATTACCAAGGCGACTGAAAATTTTTTATCTCTCAGTCACTTAAAATTGTACTCTCAATCAACTAAAATTGCAGTTGTTTTTTTGGAGGGGGCTGCAATTTTAGTTGATTGAGAGTACAACTTTAAATGACTGAGAGATAAAAAACTTTCAGTCGTCTTGACAATAGCAAAACCGGTGCATTAATTACCTTTATCTGTGTGCGCTTGTTCTGGAACCAGAACTTGACCTGGAGGGGCTCGAGGAGAGCTCGCGGCTGAGCTCCTTGCGCTGCCTGTCGTCGGGGTGGGGGCACTCCTTGAAGAAGGCCTCGAGCTCCTGGATCTGGTGCTGGGTGTGGCGGTGGTAGCGCTTCTTGCGGGGGCGCTGGTTGGGGTCCTGCTCCTCGCCGGAGCCGCCGCCGCCCTCCAGGTTGTCGCTGCCGCCGGACTTGCTCATCTCCAGCTCGTCGGCGTTGCTGCCGCCGCGAGGGCCCCGAGCGTCGCTCTCGCTCGTCGCAGCCTGCTCCTGGTGGTGGTGCTGGGGGAGATGATGCTGATCCACCAGCTGCTGCCCTTGGTGCTGCTGCAGCGCCATTGCAGGCAGCTGATGGTGGTGGTGCCCATCCAACAAGTTCTGCATTGCAATTTTGTCATTCAATCGCGCACAGATAACCTAATTGTGAGAGCCAACAGAGAAATACTTCATCCTTTAGTTGATCTTACAATATTACTTCTTGAATTGTGTTAGCTAGACAGTTTTTGTGTAGCACATGATGAGCATATACAAGTGAGGTTCAACTAGCTAGCTAGGTGTACATGAATTTTGAATTTAGGATAAATGCATAATGTTAGTGTATCTAGCTGCATGCCAAGATGGAGGAATGTATGTATTTATTTGTGAAAGAAATCTATAGTGGTTTTGATCCCATCTCTAGTTGTGATGGGGACCTGCTGTTTCTGAAGAAAGGCTAAACAATAGAGAGTTTTAACTATTTTAAACAATTACCAAGAATTTATATATAATTTGGTGGCGAGATACCGGTAAAAAGAGGGAGCTACAAATCTTTCCTTGCCCAGCTAAACAAACAAGTAAAATGACCCCTTGCAGTATTTATCTGGGAGGAAGGAAAGCAGCCTAGCTTGTAAAATGTTCTGTTTTGAAGTAAAATTGGGAGAGTTTCAAGAATGAGCATTTGAAATGAGAGGATCAAGAGAAACAAGTTACTGCAGTAGGAGTACTGACCAAGAAACACTGTAGGAAAATTTTGGTACTACAGCTTGGGGAGCAGTAAATGTAGGAAAATAGGATGGAAAAAACGAGCACCTAAATTCAGGTTCACAATTTCGTCAAAATTTTGGCAAAACTTTGGAAAATTCGTCCATTTTGTTACCCCCGAAAGAAGAATGGTTTGGTCAAATTTTTGCCGAATTTATCTCTGTTTGAATTTTGTCCAAATTTTAGTTAAATTTCATCAAAAAATTGAATTTTCGTCCGAAATTTTGAATGAAATGAATGAAATTTCATTCCTTTGTTCATCTCGCTGATCTCACTGCCCTTCGAGATTTTTTTCCAAAACGAAACTTTTAACCTGCCTAAATTAGCCTAAGTTAGGGAGGAACACAGCTTGAGAAATAAAGGATGGCACAACTTAATGCTACGCGAGAGTAGTAGTAGCAGTACTACACTAAATATGTCTGGGATTACTCCATCCATCCAAGTGCATTCAGAAAGTGCACCAACCAAAACCATATGTTTCATTTTCTCAGCTCAAATGAAAGCAACAAATTAAACCTTGAGATATGAATCCCTTTTGGCATTTAATTACTCCACTACTTAAATGCTTTCCTTTTTTGAAAAACAAAAAAAAACCCCATCCTCCCATCTACACTTGAACACACAAAAATGTACCCACTACGCAAGTATAGTCCTATAAGTGCAAGAAACTAGGAAATTAAAGGACAAATTTTTTTGGATCCAACAGAATCAATATATATTGAGAAGCAAGGTTAATATTTAAGATAGATCACAAGAAGCATGAATCCTACTACTATGTACTACTGTCCTAACAAAATTAATCCAACAGGCGCACAAAATTAATCAAACTTATATGAAGAATAAAACTGATGGAGGATGAATATTATTAGTTTTACCTGGCCGAGGGATAGCGCCGAGGAGGAGGAGGAGGCGTAGGCGATGCCGCCGCTCCGGCCGAAGTTGGCGGCCGGTGACATGGTCCGGCTGGGGATCATTATCCCTCCGGGCATATCTCCTTCACCGAACCCTAGAAACTCACCATGCGCCCGCCCTGTCTCCACCTTCACTTGAAAAGCCGCAACATAAGCACTCGCGAAGCTCAGATCTACAAGCACCACCAAGCAGCAGCTACCATATCACACCCTTCCTTGCAGCGCCTAGATAGCTAGCTTCAGTGATCGAACAAAGTTCAGACGAGTAGCTAGCACTGCAAGTTCTAGCCAGAAGCTACTTCAGGAGTGTGATGCGCAGCGAGAGAGAGAGAGAGAGAGAGAGAGAGAGAGAGAGAGAGAGGAGGAGGAGGAGGAGGGAAGGTGATGGAGATGGGGAGAGGAAGGGGGGGAGGGTGTGCGTATTGAATAGGAGTCATTGCAGAGAGTGGCGAGAGGGTGCAATGGCATTCATTGCGGCCATGGAGTTATTGCATGACTCTCTCTCCCCCTCTCCGTGTGCGAGAGAGAGAAATTAAGAGAGAGAAACTTAGCCTGTAGAGATCAGCAAGATTGGGAGATGGGTGTGTAGTGTCGCTGGTGTGTAGCAGTGTAGATGGCTACATTTTTACACGTATGGTATCGGAGTGATGATGTACTACCGATGATCCATACCAATCCATATCCATCACGCATCCATACGTATATAGTACGTACGTTTGTACGAGTGTGTAGTGAGCTACGAGGTAGCTAGATCGAGACATGTAAAAACTCTGAATCGATCGGCAGCCTAGAGAAGGTACACAAATCGATCGAGAGCATACATGTTGAGACATAAAACTGAAGGTGTTAATTTCATTTCTCGATCGATCAGCAGCTACTGCAAACGAAGGTACTATACAGAGGCGTTTTTGTTTGCTGTTCAAGTCTTATGGTAGAGAGAATTAAGGCGGTTTAATTAGGTCCAAAATTTATTGCCTACACCCATCCATTAATCCAGTGGAGGAGGAGGTATTTCCTGAACCATGTATTTATGCATACATCCTCCATGCATGAAAAGGGGGGGAATACTCCATATACATCAGCAAATACGTACTACATATGTACAACCTTCAACAAAATAATAAAAACTTTGACATGAGTGGTGTTTCCTGTGTACATATGCTGAAGAAAAAGGGAAGCTCATATATAGCTAGAACTTTGGTTAATGGGTTCGAATGATCCATCTCGTAGCCCTCTGGCTGATCTGAATTTATAATATTTCTTTTTTTTTTTAATTCAACATGAAGCATTTTACCATGGTAGCGATGTTTTGCCGTGGTATCGAAGTCTTGCCGATCTTCACTAGTCCATATTGAGGAAAGCTCAAGCGACTTGAACCAACTCCATAAATTAAACATTTCTCCTCGATTCCACTAGTGATTGTTGTTTCTCCACTCCGGATAAGGTGAACATCAAGCCACTCATAATTTGGCGTCGGGCCTCTTCACAATCTCCACAAAACAAGTCTCTACAAATATATTTTTAGCACAATTAAATATGACTAACTTTATAATCTTAATTTGCTAGAAATATCATCGTACTACCACACTTGCACTGACAGCATAGTACCAAGGGATGCATATGCTCTTAGGCATAACCTAACAACCAACTACGGAAAAAAACTTTAATTCAATTTTCAAAAGGAAAACCAACAAAATAAAAACGATTGGAAATTAACTATCAGAAACACTATGGAGTCCATCTGGCGGGAGTTGTTGTCACCTAAGAATTTCTTTTTGAAAGACAAGAATATTTTTCGATCTTAACCTTCTTTTTTTTTGCAATTTCCTTAGTGTAAAATACTACTCCACCATAAGGAATGGCATATGCATCCATGGAAAATTGTAACTAGCTAGGGTCAAATCCACTTGCCAACATAAGTCCACAACCAGTTAATACCTGCAAAGACAATAACGAGGTCTTGACGGAAATTTGGCCCAAATAGCCCGCATCCCATCGGTAAGGATGACAGCCCAGGTAATTTCGGAAGATTAATGGGCCTAAATTAATACACAAGTCGTCACGTAATAGCAAAGCCCAGTTAATTGGACACAAGTCGTCATGTAACGACAGCATTGCGACGCATGGCTCTCGTATGCATGGGTGATGTGACAAGCAGACGAAGAAATGCCCAAAGGGAGAGGTTCGGAGGACACTGTCGTGGGTCGTTCTCAGATGTCAAATGGCCGTCCTTTATCAGCCTATTCGTATTTCCTACGATTGGTGGCTTTCGATCAAAAATAAATAGTAATAACTGAAATAAGTGGTTTATAAAAGAAGTGAACGAACGGTTAAAGAAAGTATGAGAGAGATATGTGTACGAGACAGGAGCAAATAGAGTATGATGATTACATCTGTGACCTTCTATCTTATCTTCAGAGTAGAATGAGTGAAAAAACAACTTTAAAAAATTAGCTATCCTTGTGCTCATGACCTATCGATTCTTTTAGAACAGACATGGCACGACATATATAGTGGTAATAAGCACTTTTTAAGGGACACATATTTTATTTCCTAACTACTGCTAGTAGTAGGTGTATATAATTATATACATTGCACCCTCTAATTCTCTAGTAATGCTGTGACTTGGCAACTACTTAATTTGCTTGTTTTCCATGTGTTGTTTATCTTATTCTGCTTGTAATCTCATGTTTGATTTTGATGTTTGCTTCTGTTAGCGACGCCTCATCTCTCTAAGTTAGCTACTTCGTCAGAATTAATTTGGGCCACTTTCTTGAAGAGTGAATTCTTTTTTGGAAATTATTGGATGAAGGAATAGCCAAGGCTTTTCCTTCAAGGAAAAATAGCCAAGAATATATATATATATATATATATATATATATATATATATATATATATATATATATATATATATATATATATATATATATAACAAAGGCACCAAGTGTCCAAATTCCATGATTGAGAATTTCCATCAATGATTAAGACTTTTCATCTATGATTGATTTAGCATACTAAATCAATGAATTACTTTCCAAATTGATGTCTTTTCGAATGCTCGTTGCTTAGACATTATGGTGTCCCATTTCATCTTCTCATATATGCATGCCCTCGGACACAAGACACACACACAAAACATTACTGATGTATGTATAGACTGCTGGCTAGTTCAGCTCCCGACCTACCACAACACATTAGACAACCCTCTTCCTTCTCTCAATGGAGAACACAACCGAAGGCGACCTTTCTTCCATGGCCAACCACCCTTCTCCGGCAGCGGCGACGAGTGCTCCGCCGCCTCCGAGGAGAGCGGCTGGACGACGTACATCGACTACTTCATGGAGACGCAGCAGCAACACAAGGAGACTAGCAGTGCATGTACTTCTCCCTCAACTAACGATACCGGGCGCTCTACATCGGAGAACACTGGTGATCATGGAGTACAATCAGGTGCTACAGCCTCCTTCGCCGAGGCGCCGAGGCTGCCGGCTCTCGTCGATCCGTCAGAAGTCTCGAGCAGATTGAGCTTCAGGAAGGAGGAAGGATCAGCAGGAAGAAGCTCCTGCATGACGAATCCTTGGAGGACACTGCCACCTCCCCTATTCGTAGCCCCAAGGTTAGAATTAAGCTTAACTATATATATGTAGCTAGCTTGTTGATCTGCGTGATTCTATATGATTCGTGTTTTAGTTAATTTACACCTCATTAAATTATATTCCTCTTGTGATGCGTGCTCATGGAAGTAAATTTTGTTGTCAACATTAAATTCAGTTGATTGACTCGAGGGATTCAGGTGACAAGCACAAGAAAAAACAGAATGCCTGTGATGAGACTTCCCATATCGCCAAGGTAAAGTAATTAGCTAACAAGCTCAAAGTAATTAGCTAACAAGCTCATGTTTTCCTTTTGATCCCAAAAGGAAAAAAAATAGCATGTTTTTTTAGGGCTACGCATGTTTTCCTTCTGCTTCCTTTCCTCAGATTTCTCAATACAATTGATTCGAAATCTGCTCTATGCATGTCTGAACCTATGAAAAAGTCTACTAGCCTGTCAATTTGACTGAATTTGGATATTCTTTAGGTGAAAATAGATTACAGTTTTCACGATGAACTGTGCAAACCCATTTTCCTTTTATATATTTCGAGCTTGCACTACAAATTCAAGTACTTGGAGACACACACAGAAAAACTCAGCTTCAAGGAGAAAAAAAATCCTTGGTTTTACTACATGCATGCACGGTGCACTATGCTTTATACTTTGAAAAAAAAACCTGACCCTACCTTTCTCTCCTGAATTTACAGAACACTACTGATGAATTAGATTGCGACAACCACATCATCAACGACAACGGAGCAAACACAAGCACAGATACGATGAGCGATGATATGCACATGACCACAATGATCTGAGGAAGAAATCAAGGCCTCCTTTGCTTGGTCCCTGTGTCTGTCTTTCATGTATAGTCTCCAAAGTATAAACTCGTTTTGGCTGTTACTCTTGCACGTATGAGTATGAACACATGGTAGTGAGCACCAACTTCTAGCTCCCCACAACACAGACGCAACACACACGAGAAGGTAGAGAGTCTTGTGAACGAACGAAGGCCATGGGTTTAGTTAGTGTTTGGTGAGGCATCACGACAGTGTTAGTTAGATATGGGGTCTGTTCCATCCTGTGAAGATTAGTTATTCTGTTCCTGCTTTGAGTCTGTTGATGACCTCTGTTCCATCCTTACCATACATCATGGATCCACGACTAAGATAACGCAAGTGCACGACGCGAAAGTGACACGATACCAGGACTTGAAAATGGCAACGGCTTGATTGAGTGAAAACGATCGAAAGGCTCCTAGAATAAATTTGAAGTAGCTAATAAGCACGCACGCACGGGTGCACGCGCGCATGTCGGGCGAAGAAATTTCATGTCACTTTGTGTAGACAGATGGAACCTGTTTTAGGCCCTGCTCAATATAGCTTATGGCTTAAAGCTTAAGCTTATTTTTGCACTATTTATAATTTCGTCTTTTTCTGAATTTTTGATTTTTTTTTAGTTTTTTTGTCGGTTCTTTTTTTTTCTCGTATTCGTTTGCGTTGTCTCGTGATGGGCTAACATATTTTTATATTTTCAATTTTTAAATTTAATTATGTTAAATAAGCCTCTCTCATTCTGTTGTTTTTTTCACCACAAGATGTTTTCGACCATAAGCTTTCAGCTTTCAGCCGAACCGATCACCACCTTAAGCGTTGGTGCTTGTCATCTACTGTATATCTTTTACTCGCCCCATTTATCATCGGGTTATGCGACAATTATATATGCTTAATTATGCCATTTGGTAGTTTGCACTGGTAATTCTAAAAAATGTTGGGGTATTTTAGTGGCGTGAATGCAGTAGGTCATGTGCAATTCAGCTGTGTTTTTTTGGGCTAAAATGGTATTTGTTATTTTTTATGAGATAGTTAATTAAATAAAAATAGAAATAGAAAAAATACTATTATATCTCTACATATAATATAGAAGGCTGAAGTCAGAGACTATCGCTGTTTGGAATGAGACCTATATCTGACAAAAAAAGAGCTAACAAATAGCTCATTGAAAAATGTGACAAAATGGACAACTTCAAATGATAAATTAGAGGTCACCACGACATCCGCCTTGGCAAGAAGATCCAAATAGTATCATTTACCTAAATAAAAATTCGGATGTAAAAGCTATAAAGCAAGCCTAAAAGTCACCGGAGCCCGACTGGGTTGGCCCAGTGCGGGCCCGTGAGTAAGGCTCAGAGAAATTACAGAAATTACCACGTAAGGTCCCATCGGCCAGCTACGGTCATTGGGCTGTGCCCAGCCGACTCACGTAGGAATTCGTTTGGGACTGTTTTACTTTACGTACCGTCATTCACGAACAACTAAATTTTAAAAATCATAAATTAAAAGCACAGTCCAAAAGAAATCACTCTAAAACCTGCCAGGTGTGAAAACAAGCCCTAGCCCCATGTCTCGAGTGGCAGTGATGAACCCTACAAATGGTGATTAGTCTGTGAGGAGGGTGGCTAAACCGTTATGGATATGGATACTACAATCGGAATACTTTTAACGCCACAGAATGGATCTGACTAATCGGTTGTTTTCCTGTTTAGTGGTGCCCATTTAGGCTTATAAGCCTTAGTTTATGGTTTATTTTACATTTATAGTAGATGAGGATACACTGTAACTACTAGTAACATTTCAGCGTAATTAAATTTTAAAAAAATATATATTATCACAGATAATACAAAAGAATAAAGGAAAAAAGAAAAAAAACCACAAAAAACTTAAAAACTAAAAAAATAAAAAGTAAAAAGTAAAAGTTAGAAGCAGGATCCCGAAACAGAAGCTCTAATGATAATCACTGAAATAGCTTATTTTACTTTGCTAATAGCAATAAGCCTGTACCGCCGAACGGGACCTAAATGAAAGTGAGGAGGTTCTTTTAGGGGTTTTGTTCAAAATGTCCAACCCCCAGAATCATGACCCTTTAATTCGGATTCTACGGCTCAGATTGGGGGATATTAGCAAGAAGTACAGGATATGTTCTCCTTGCTCCGCTCCCCAGTCCGTCTCACTCTTGGCTGGCGCCGCCGAACCCTCTCTTCGCCGGCGCCGTAGACGAAGCGTCCAGGCCTCCTTCCACCGAAGACGCGCCACTTTAAGTACAGCCATGTACGGCGGCGGTAAGATCTCTCGCCTCCGTCCCTGCTAAACCCTAAACCCTAGAGATCTTTCGCACCCACCGCTCCATTTCGCTTCTGTCCGCAGACGAGGTCTCGGCAATCGTCATAGATGTGGGCTCGTACAGCTGCAAGGCGGGATACGCGGGCGACGACACCCCCAAAGCCGTCTTCCCCTCGGTGAGATTAGACAAACTCTCCTTTCCTGCTCGAAACCCTACAAATTTAATTTCGGCTATGTTCTTCTTCTTCTTTTTTTTTTGGGGTTCAGATCTGGTTGCTTCTTAGGTGTCTACAAGTTGTTGGGAAAGTTTTCTTGTGTTGATGTGCGGCTCTAGTTCGTGGAATTGGTGTCGGAACGGACAGTTGGTGCTAGCTAATCGTGCGCGCAGAGCAATTCTGCAGATGTTTGTCTTGGATTGGGGAATTATTGCTTTATTTCCGAGTTTTGGAGCTATTTTAGGTCGTTGGCTTCGAATTCTGATTTCCAATGTGATGTGATAGTGTATCACTTCACTTCATGCTATATACTAGATATCTGCCAGGTTCTCTTATGACTGGTAGGGTTGGGTCAATTTTATTTATGAATTTTGCAACAGACACAACCCCAGGGCCCAGGCCCAGCCACTTGTTTCATGGCTTTAATTTGAGCTGCGGATCCTACTCCAGAAACAGAAACACACACGTTAATAGCAGGTCAGGTTGAATTCAGACACTGAATAGATCCATGGATAAGACCTGCTCTTACCTTTTGAATTCTATGTAGTGCATGCAAAAGCTTTGATCTATTGACAACAGAGTTGGTTCATGGTGCAGCTTTGTGTTTGCTGGAACCCTTACCGGAAAACCCGGAGAAAAACCAGGCAAAATTCTTCAAACGAAATTCGAATTTTGTTTGGTTTGACGGCCGGTAATTAGAAATTGGAATAATGCAAATATTAATTACAAAGTGTACTCAATGATTGTAAACTAGTTGGTAATATACGGGCCACCCATTGGTAAACAATTCTTGCATTGGCTTGATTTCCATAATGGTAAGTAGGATAAGAAGAGATGTCTGAGGAGGAATGAGAATCATCACCAGAAGGTAATAGATTGGCATCTCGACGTCTATAAGTCGGAATAGACTTTGAACTATCATGGGATTCATAGGAAGAAGAGTCCTGTAGCCGAGAATGATCTCAAACCAGCATGTACTACCTAGCCTGGATGTCCCACAAAATGTGGGAATATCCTAGGACAATAATTCATGCATTTTTAATTCATACAATAGCTAATCCGCCACAAACAATGCCTAAACCAACCTAGGAAGTGCATTTTGCAGTCACAAATTCAAATTTACATTTGAGAAATTCCGGACGGTATTTTCGCTACCAGTACCCACCGGTTTTTCCGGTTACTGCCGGTTTTTTGAACCCTGGTTAGGGCCCACATTTTTTAGTTATCAGTGTTGGCTCGTGTGAGGTGTACCTGCAGGTATATTGCATCGTGAGTCAAATATCAAAACTGAAATTTTCAAGTGTTGGAAGTTTCTGCATTGTGATTTGTGTGTTTTTTTTTAAGATTTACCACCTTTGGTTAATAGGCCTATTGGGCTAATTTTGCATTCTGGGAGTAGATTGCTAATTTTACTTCGCTGCCGAGGAAATCAGAAAACAAATCATGTAATGAAATTAAGCAAAAAGGTTCATCTATACGGTACAACATATGCTGTGTGAATAGCATTAACAAAAAGGGTTTGAGTTTGGCTATTTAATTCCACTGTACAGTGATTAGCATATTTTCTTCTCCTTCGCCTGCACAGTGGTAGTGGTTGGAAATTCTATTGGTTTGTTGGTTCATTGGTTTGTGCGTGTGAGCTAACTAATGAGGAAATTTTGGTCGGTAACAAATTGTTATTGTGACCGGTATCTGGTTTTGATATGTTAAGGTTGTTGGTTCAATTGAACATACGGGAGATACTGATGAAGCCAAGCCAGAGAAGGAGGCTGACTCTGCATCAGACTCTAAAAATGGAGCCAATCCTATGGATGTGGACAAAGCCAAGGCAAAGCGCAAATTTTATGTAGGTCAAGAATTAGAATTCAGGAGGGATCATATGGAGGTTAGTATCTGCACATTCCAAGGTTTAATTTTGATGCTCACTATTTTGTTAACTATTGTTTGTTGATTCTCTCCCCTCCCCTCTTAACAGGTGATTTCACCAATGAAAGATGGAACAATTACTGATTGGGATATTGTTGACAATATATGGAATCATGCTTTCAGGTGAGTTGATTCATCTACTTTAATACTTGATGCAGCTCTGACCTCTGAGAAATTTCTCCTCTTTAACATGGTTCATCGAGAATCATCAAAGAAGTTCATCTTCTAGGGCATCCTTTGAATTTGAAAATTGCTACTGTACTGCTCTATGCCCACCATTTTCTTTTTACCTGACATAATATGCTGATCGAATATACTGGTGGTAAAATTCCTTTGTATGGTTGCAAATGAGATAAAGTTTGTTGTTTTCTTGTTTGATTAATTTAAGTCGTTGGATGTTATGACTTCTCTATTAGCTAACGTTGATTAAACTCTAGGATTTCCTCTCTATGATGTGGTTATTTAATTTATTGAAGTTATTGCTTTGTTCCACTTTTTTGTGACACTGATTGCTTTGTTCCACTTTTTTGTGACACTGACTTGTTCTTCATTTCAGGCAGCGGCTATTGATCAATCCTGAGGAGCATCCCATGCTGATAGCAGAACCATCTACAAACACTGGACAGCAAAGAGAGAAGTATGTCTATATGTTTTGTGTTTAAAATACTTGTATTACTAACTCTTTTCAATCATGATGTTATAACACCTAGATGAGTTGTTCTAGATTATCTTCCATGACTCTTATCAGTCATGACAGAACTGTTTTGGTACCAGGATTTGAAACTCTCTCTCTCTCTCTCTCTCTCTCTCTCTCTCTGCGTGGAAAGGTTTGAAAACTTGGCTGCATACCATGCTAATTGTCCATTTTACAATAGCCATGTTAGTTTTTCTGTGTTTCTTTACTGTACTAGTTATGATATCATGTTAAAGCAAGGTAGAACGACCTTCTGGACGAATTGACACATGGAATTGTGGATCACTCTGTAGTCTGTAAAACTTATAATTACCAATAAGCACACGCTAAAGCAAAAATGAACCCAAGATTTTTCATTGCCTTTTCTATTTGTATGGCTCTAAATGAACCCAAGATTGTTTCATTACCTTTTCTATTTGTATGGCTCTATAAAAAAGACATAGTACCTTCAAGCCTGACTGTTATTTTCCATGTTTCATAGAGCAGCGGAACTTATGTTTGAGAACTACAAAGTGCCAGCGTTGTTCCTAGCAAAAAATGCAGTATGTCTCTGTCAAAAGTCATTCTTGATGCAATTAGTGTATTATTTTTAATTGTTATTTGGGTTTCAGGTTCTCACATCTTTTGCATCTGGACGCGCTACATCTTTGGTGGTCGACAGGTGAGCATTTTCTTGATTACATTTTATCTCTGCCACTTAATGTTTTCCGTATAGATCAGTTGTAGCTCGCTTTTCTCATGTTAGCCTGATTAGTTTATGAACAAATGCACCATCTTGCGGTGTCTGTTTGGTTCTTAATCTTCCGCTTTATGTGATATAACTTCTGAATTCTGAAATATATTATTTTTCACCAATAAGTTAGGCTCGGTACACAGATATTGCGTAATCCAATAATCCATCCGCGGCAAAAAAAAAAAAGACCTCATTTTGTTAATGCTAATTTCCCCTTTTCAGTTTGCTTGAAGCCAACACCTCGTTTTGAAGTTATGAAACATATCTCTTTTATTGGAGGGCTAATGTGCATACGATGAAACTTTAATCTTGGCAGCTTGAGATCATGATGTTATATTTGTAAGGCTTGTATTTAGTTACGTGGCTAGCTTCAATGAGAGATGCTGCACATCTCATGTTTTGCCACTTGGCATTTTCCTTTAGTAGATGAGCCTGCACAGATTCACTTGTCTTCATTAATAAAATTATCTCATTCTGCCAACTTCATTTTAGGCCTTTAGGGTCATCATAATGCTTTTGCTACTCCACACCATTCAGGAATCAGGATGCCCTTATTATGCTTTACTGATTAGCTTTAATATTGTACTCAAGTTAATTGATGCTCCTCTTTCCCTTTTTTGGTGCTACATAATCATCTTGCTTTTGAGCTTAGGTACAACCATCTCAATTCTTTCAGCACTTTATAAGCCGTGGTATTTGATTGTCTCAATTTTGAGGTCTGCCATATGCATTAACTCCGCTGGTGTCAAACATTTATCGATGATTCATCTCATTTTAGTTCTCACGGCGTTTGGGGCTTTATTATGAGAGCCATTTCCGGAATATGACAATTTTGGTCATTTTGGTGCAGTGGTGGTGGGTCTACTGTGGTTGCTGCTGTGCATGATGGTTATGTTTTGCAAAAGGTGTGTTATGCTATTAATATACTAATTGTCAAGGGAAACGGTACATTGCTTTATGCTACTTGCATGTGTCTAATTAGTTTTTTTTTTGCATTTTTAGTCTGTACTTTTCATTTGAAAATGTGAATAAGCAAAGCTGCCTTAAGACAACAAATTATGCTCTTAAGTTGTATTACATGGACCCTTATACACATTGACACCACTCCCACTTTGCCTCTGGTGAAGCTTACTTTTGTCCTTTTATTTTGCTAACTTGTCTTCTTGTGGCAGTCTGTGGCAACTTCTCCAATTGGTGGTGAATTTTTAACTGACTGTATGATGAAAAGCTTAGAGAGCAAGGGCATTGTTGTAAGCATCTCTCTCGCTTAAGATAGCTTACTAGTCTTTCTTGTGTATGTTCATATCCTGTTTGTTCACTTTGCAGATTAGGCCCAGGTATTCATTCAAGAAGAAGGAAGTCAGCCCTGGAGAATATAAGGTATATTTTCTTCAACATTATGTTGATATTCAAATATTTTTCTTGTCTGCGTGTGATTCTTTCAAATGAAGAGAGAACTCCTTGTACCATTGAAATGTACCCCTTTGTTGAAACTTAACATGTAAGCTGAGCTGTTGATATGCTTGAATTAGTAAAGAAAGAAGAATAGCAGCAAACATAATATATTTACCCAACCATGGAAAGACTTAACGAATTGGCACTTGATTACTTGGAGATCCAGGTGGCACAAAAAGTGAGAGCCTGGGAGGCAGTCTTTTTTCCCCTTCTTTTCTGATGTCATTTCCAGCACCGAATTAGGTCCTACCATACCACATAGTTCTCAAAATTGACCTTGTATTCGTTCCTATGGACACGAGTAATTTCTGGTATCCCCTAGTGTCAGTGGACTCTTTAAGAAAAGAAGCTAGTTTACCATTTTCAATTTCAAGAAGTTACTCATTTTTTTTCTTCATTCCAGTGACCCCTACCCACAGAAGTTACCTTGTGTAAGTATGTCAAGTTTCACAGATAGGTAAATGCTAGGTGATCTCCTGATTATTTTAGTCTCTGTCGGGCCCCTTCACAAATATCTTGGTGGTCTTCTTGCTACTCATTTGGTCCATTCTAAGGGTCTGAATTTGTTGTGTTACTTAATCATGATTATGATTCAACTTTTGATACATTTGGATGCTATAGTTTTTACTATTTTTCTTTATTATTATATTCCAAAACGCATTATACGGTACCAAGCATTGCCATGCTTTTGCAGCTGAAACAATATACTAGACGAATCTAAGGTAAACAATGCATTATTAATTCTGTGACTCCATGTTTGTCTTTTCAGGTTGTAGAAGTTGATTATCCAAACACAACCGAGAGTTACAGGTTGTACTGCATGGTATGTTCATTGACAAATATTTGATTCTTGTTCTGTATTGTTTAATTTTGTCTGGATGCCTTTAATGCTGATGCTTCATCTGTATGACAGAGAGCTATTGCTAGTGACATCAAGGAGTCCGTTTGCAGAGTTCCGGATACTGCCTTTGATGGTATAATATAAATAGATACAATATTTCTGTACTAGCTAATACTTTATGTGCATGTTTAGCTCTGCTCTATTAGTGCATAAGCTTGGTTAATTGTGTTTCCACCTTATGCAACTACCTGTATGCACAATTGGAGGAATATGCCTATTCGTCCAAACCATTGATGAATCTCTATATGAATACTACCACAAAATAGTTGGCGCATCTCAAGTTCGGGAGCATAAATTATGTTTGTTTTAGTGACTGATTTGACCCGGCCTTTTGTGTGTTTTAAGCATTGTCTTGCTTTATGTTCTTTTTTACATTCTGTTGTTTACTTTCCTTGCTTTATTTTCATGCAGAAGTGGCATATGCAAATGTTCCTACAACTTCGTATGAGCTTCCAGATGGACAGTAAGTTGGATACCAAATTTATTTAGCCACAGATTGGTTTCCAGTAAGATGAGTAGTTTTATTTTGTTATTAGTCAATTCCTCTCCAATTAGATAAAGAATATGGGCTACTTGTCCCCACGAGCGTCTCTGGTGCATCCTTGCATGCCACCTCAGTACACCATACAAATGGAATGGTCATGAAAATTTCCAAATAAATTGACTATTTATATAAAAGAATATACCATGCCACCCAAAAAATTGACAAAATCGACATAAAATCAATAAACTATGCCTCAAAATTTCAACTCAAAATTTAGTGATAAGTAAGTCTAAAAATAAAAGGGAAAAATTGAGGAGTTACTGTTACCGAGTTTTTTCATTTTTCCCTCCTAATATACACGGAGCTTCGAGTTGAGATTTTGCATATTGGTAGATCATCTCATGACCAGTTGTACTCCAATCATTTTAGAACTTTTCATGGCTATTGCATGCTATTGAGGTCAGCTGCATGATGCACCAAGAGGGTGGTGGGATGCACTGATATATCTCCACTTTTCCCCTGCTATATTCTGCAATTCTGTGATAAAGATTTTGTTTGTGCATTGTACCGTTTAAGAGCATATAACTTATTTATCTGATATCTGAGCAGGACTATTGAAGTTGGTGCGGATAGATTCAAGATTCCTGACATTCTGTTTAATCCATCTCTTTCTCAGGTGAGAAGTGAGGAAAGGGGTAGTATTTGCTGTATACATGTATTTTAGGCAGGATTTGTAACTGGTGCTGGCACTAGATTATGTTATTCTGGAACAAAACTAGTTCATGGCTTTCTTCTTCAGTAGATGTTATTAATGGTTTGAAAAATTCTTTTGAGCCTAGCTGACTTGTCCTCTCTCTCACTCACACGCAAATGTTGTGATCAATAGACTATTCCTGGGATCGATGGATTCACAGATTCCATGTCAGTTCGTGGCCTTCCACGAATGGTGAGTTAAAATGGGTGCTATACTGTTGTGCATCTCTAGCAGTTCTTCATTTCACTGAAATTGCCACACTGTTATTTTTCCTCAGGTCATTGATAGCGTAAATAGGTGCGATGTTGACATTCGCAAGGAGCTACTCAGTAGCATCTTGGTAAGCAGTACGAATTCTAGAACGGCATTTTGCTACTTCTGCCTAGATGTCTCCATGCATGACCTTAGTGGCCACTGACTTTAGTCCTATAATTCTCCTGTTAGCTTTTGTTAATACAATTCTAACATCTGCAAACTTATATTCTGGATAGCTTTCTGGTGGCTCATCATCAATTCTGCAGTTGAAGGAGCGCCTAGAGAAAGAAGTACTGGAGGTACATTTTTTCTTCAGAACAAATTAGGACCGATATCACCTGTTTTATACTCCCTCCATTTCTAAATAGATGCCAATGTGCCATTAAAATGCTTGAAGTTAATTTTTTCAAAAACATTAACTACCAATATACACAAAAGCATTTAGATTTGTCACATGGAAACGATATTGGTAGGTTTGTATCAAAAGTATTTCCAAATCATTGTATTTTTTATAATTTTTACTAATATATAATTTAAAAATTAATAGTCAAAGGTGTGTATTGGAGTCTGTCGATGTGTCAAATGACATCTGTTTACAGAGGGAGTAACATATCAGAGTTAAGCATACCGTTATTTTTTGGGTTAGTGAATAGTGATTGCAGTGTAATTCATAAAAAGGAGATTGTGTAGTTGAGGCTGTTGAAAATGGTTCCTTAGTTCCTGTAAGGCTGTTCTTATTTTTACCTCAAACTATTGCAGGAGTCTCCTAATGCTGCTCGTGTAAAGGTTTTGGCAAGTGGAAATTCAGTAGAGAGGCGATTCAGGTTGGACTACTTTATTTGCTTTTGTCTTTGTAGTATTCATCCTTCCCAAGTTGCGTTGACGTATGCTCAATGGCTCCAGTAAGCCGTAGAGAAGTCTGAACGATTGCTTCTTTTGCCACTGCAAGATACAACTCCATTGTTTGCTGTTTTTGTTGGAGCTGTAACAGGCTATTTATTTCACGAGAAGCTTAAGACATGAACTACCATAGATGTGAATTTTTTTTGCAAACTTTGAGCTTGGAAACATGCTGATCGCCATGTTCTAGTCAAACTTATCTTGACCGTGCCACTGCTGCAAAAGCGCATGCAGTGTGTGAATGGGTGTGGGGGAGAATGGTCGTGTGCCGGCTCTGATGCCGAGATTCATCTTTTAGATTTGTATATTTGCAGTAACATGATTGATTTGTTATAATTCGAGTGCAGTGTTTGGATTGGAGGGAGCATTCTTGCATCTCTTGGGTCGTTCCAGCAAATGTGGTTCTCCAAAGCAGAGTAAGCTTGATATTTTAGGCTCAGTTTGCCCTGCTCATCTTGGAAACCTAATAAGCTATGCTATTTGTCTTGCAACAGGTATGAAGAGAATGGAGTATCCTATATCCAAAGGAAGTGCCCGTGAAATAGTGGAAAGCTTTGTGTTGCAGAAGGCCATGCGGACAACAGTTAGATGCAGGCGATCACAGCCACCTTGTTATGTTGGCCTTGGACGACTCGTATCAGACGATATTTATCATTATTATGGCTAGTTAGCTTGTAGGTTTTGCGAAGCCAACTTAAGGACAAAGCCGGCAAATACCTGTCACTAATGGTAGATACTAGTTTATGTGCTTAATATTTTTCTCCCAGCTGTACAATGTAATGAGTTGCTTAATCTGTACCGGAGAATACTTTTTAATCAGCCGTTTAGGGTCAGCTGATTGTTGTACTGATGCACTACACCTGAATTAGCTATGTCAACAGTTATTGAACTTAAAACTGGCTAAGCTAATAGTGGGCTTGAATCTTGATATCAAGGTTCCTGGTGAGGTGACCGGTGTCGGTCCATTTTAGGCCGTTTGCTGGCAGTGGCACTACGGGCAACAGGAACTGCAGTTGTCTATTACTCGATCGGTTTCAAAATACTTGGCACTTTAGTACCGTCATTTTAATCCGACTGCATCGAGCAGGAATCCCTACGCTCAGGATATAGCATGTCTCCCCCAAAAAATGAAGCATGAGTGCATCTCAACTCGATTCTAATTCAAATTTTACCCTTGAAAATTGCTCATTGATTTGGCACGTATCAAAGATGTGTTTGTCTCTTAAGGTTCATGTAATTAAATGCTAACTTATGTTGGCCATTGTTATTGCCTGAGTTATGTCATTTGGTCTTTTATACGCTCTTTGAATTTCTGCAACCGTATCCCGGCATACAAGTAAACAGTAGCAAAAATTGATGAATCTTTTGCTATTGTGAAGTAATGATAGACAATAATCCTTTGCTATTGTGAAGTAATGCTATAGCAGCACATTGTTGTGCTTGTACCAAAATTTTGATAGTTCGTTCAGCCAAAATTTTGTTGGTCTAGATCGAATGGTACATCATCATCGCTTCACAATGTGCAATGCAATCACTTCACAACAGCAGATGATACAAGTCTACCGAACACGTGCTCGGTCATATTTGTCTACCCAGAAGTTATTTAAGGTCCAACAGTGAATGAATTTTCTACTATGTTACTGTTACAAACTTGAATGAAGTTTCATTTGCATCAATCTACTCTCTCTCTCAAGAATACGCATCAATCCATTCTTTTTTAGACTACGCATCAATCCATACTTTAGATGCTTATTTGATACCCTTTCTATAAACAGTTGCTTGTGTAATATGTCCAACCTGTGTCAGGGCCCACATGTTTTGTAGTTATCAGTGTTGGCTCGTGTGAGGCGTACCTGCAGGTATGTGCATTGTGAGTCAAATACCGAAACTGAATTTTTTAAGTGTTGGAAGTTTCTGCGTTGTGGTTTATGTGTTTTTTTAAAAGATTTTCTCCCTTTGGTTAGTAGCCCGATTAGGCTAATTTTGCGTTCTGGGAGTAGATTGCTAATTTTACTTTGTTGCTGAGGAAATGAGAAAACAAATCATGTAATGACATTAAGCAAAGGATCATCTATATGGTACAAGAAATGCTGTGTGAATAACATTAAGAAAAAGGGTTTGATTTTGGCTATTTAACGCCACTGCACAGTGATTAGCATATTTTCTTCTCCTTTGCCTGCACATTGGCAGTGGTTGGAAATTTTGTTGGTTTGTTGGTTCATTGGTTTGTGCATGTGAGTTAACTAAAGAGGAAATTTTGGTTGGTGACCAACCTTACTATGCCCAGTATCTGGTTTTGATATGTTAAGGTTGTTGGTTCAATTGAACATACGGGAGATACTGATGAAGCCAAGCCAGAGAAGGAAGCTGACTCTGCATCAGATTCTAATAATGGAGCCAAGCCTATGGATGTGGACAAAGCCAAGGCAAAGCGCAAATTTTATGTAGGTCAAGAATTAGAATTCAGGAGGGATCATATGGAGGTTAGTATCTGCACATTCTAAGGATTAATTTTGATGCTTATGATTTTGTGAACTATAGTTTATTGATTCTCTTCCCTCCTCACTTAACAGGTGATTTCACCAATGAAAGATGGAACAATTACTGATTGGGATATTGTTGACAATATATGGAATCATGCTTTCAGGTGAGTTGATTCATCTACTTGAATACTTGATGCAGCTCTGACCTCTGAGCAATTTCTCCTCTTTAACATGGTTCGTCAAGAATCAGCAAAGAAGTTTGTCTTCTAGGGCATCCTTTGAATTTGAACATGGTTACCGTACTGCTTTAGGCCCACCATTTTCTGTTTACTTGACATACTGTGCTGATCGAATATACTGGTTGTGAAATTCCTTAGTATGGTTGCTAATGAGATAAGGTTTGTTGTTTTCTTGCTTGATTAATTTAAGTCGTTGGGATGCTAATACTAGGAATTTATTGAAGTTATTTCTTTGTTCCACTTTTTTGTGACACTGCATTGTTCTTCATTTCAGGCAGCGGCTATTGACCAATCCTGAGGAGCATCCTATGCTGATAGCTGAACCATCTACAAACACTGGACAGCAAAGAGAGAAGTATGTGTATATGTTTTGTGTTTAAAATATTTGTATTACTAACTCTTATCAATCATGATGTTATAACGCCTAGATGAATTGTACTAGATTATTTTCCATAACTCTCATCTGTCATGTCAGAACTGCCATGCTAACTGTCCATTTTACAATAGCCATGTTATTTTTTCTGTGTTTGTTTACTGTACTAGTTATGATATCATGTTAAGAGTAGAGCTACCTTCTGGACGAATTGACACATGGAATTGCGGATCACCTTGTAAACTTATAAATTATAATTACCAATAAGCACAAGCTAAGCAAAAATGAACCCAAGATTGTACCATTACCTATTCTTTTTGTACGGCTCTATAAAAAAGACTTAGTACCTTCAAGCCTGACTGTTATTTTCCATGTTTCATAGAGCAGCGGAACTTATGTTTGAGAACTACAAAGTGCCGGCGTTGTTCCTAGCGAAAAATGCAGTATGTCTCTGTCAAAAGTCATTCTTGATGCAATTAGTTTATTATTTTTAATTATTGATTGGATTGTCAGGTTCTCACATCTTTTGCGTCTGGACGTGCTACATCTTTGGTGGTCGACAGGTGAGCATTTTCTTGATTACATTTTATCTCTGCAACTTACTGTTTTCCTTATAGATCAAATGTACCTCCCATTTCTCATGTTAGCCTGATTAGTTTATGAACAAATGTATCATCTTGTGGTGTCTGTTTGGTTCTTAATCTTCTGCTTTATGTGATATAACTTCTGAATTCTGAAATATATTGTTTTTCACCAATAAGTTAGGCACAGTGCACAGATATTGTGTAATCCAATAATCCATCAGCAGCCAAAAAAAGACCTCATTTTATTAATGTTATTTCCTTTCCCCTTTTCAGTTTGCTTGAAGTTAACACCTCATTTTGAAGTCATGAAACATATCTCTTTTACTGGAGGGCTAATGTGCCTATGATAAAACTTTAATTTTGGCAGATTGAGGTCATGATGTTATATTTGTAAGGCTTGTACTGACGTGGCTAGCTTCAATGTGTGATGCTGCTTGTCTCATGGTTGCAACTTGGCATTTTTTTCCTTTAAAAGATCAGCTTGCACCGCTTCACTTGCCTTCAGTAATAAAATTATCTCATTCTGCAACTTCGTTTTAGGCCTTTAGGGTCATCATAATGCTTTGCGACTCCACACCATTCAGGAATCAGGATGCCCTTATTATGCTTTACTGATTAGCTTTAATACTTGAGTTAATTGATGCCCCACTTCCCTTTTTTTGTGCTAGATAATTATCTTGCTTTGTATAACCATCTCATTTGTTTCAGCATTTTACAAACTGTGGTATTAGATTGTCTCAATTTATCGATGATTCATTTCATCTTAGTTCTCACGGCTTTTGGAGCTTTATTATGAGAGCCATTTCTGGAATATGACAATGTGGCCATTTTTGTTGCAGTGGCGGCGGATCTACTGTGGTTGCTGCCGTGCATGATGGTTATGTTTTGCAAAAGGTGTGTAATGCTATTAATATACTAATTGTCAAGGGAAAGTGTACATTGCGCTACTTTCATGTGTCTAATTAGCGATTTTTTGCCCTTTTTATTCTGTACTTTTCATTTGAAAATGTGAATAAGCAAAGCTGCTTTAAGACAATAAATTATGCTCTTAAGTTGTATTACATGGACCCTTATACACATTGACACCACTCCCACCTTACCTCTTCTAAGGCTTACTTTTGTCCTATTATTTTGCTAAGTTGTTTTCTCGTGGCAGTCTGTGGCAACTTCTCCAATTGGTGGTGACTTTTTAACTGACTGTATGATGAAAAGCTTAGAGAGCAAGGGCATTGTTGTAAGCATCTTTCTCACTTAAGATAGCATACTAGTTTTTCATGTATATGTTAATATCTTGTTTGTTCACTTTGCAGATTAGGCCCAGGTATTCATTTAAGAAGAAGGAAGTCAGCCCTGGAGAATATAAGGTGCAGTTACTTCAACATTGTGTTGATATTCAAATATTTTCCTTGTCTGCGTGTGATTCTTTCAAATGACGAGAGAACTCCTTGTACCATTGAAATGTACCCCTTTGTTGAAACTTATCATGTAAGCTTAGCTACTGATATGCTTTAAATCAACAGTTCAGCACAATAGTAAAAGAAAGAAGAATAGTAACAAACATAATATATTTACCCAACCATGGAAAGACTTCACGAATTGGCATTTGATTACTTGGAGATTCAGGTGGCAGTGGCACAAAAAGTGAGAGCCTGAGAGGGAGTCTTTTTTTCCTGATCTCATTTCCAGCACCCAAGTAGGTTCTACCATACCACATAGTTCGCAAAAGTGACGTTGTATTCATTCCTATGAAGGACATGTCTAATTCCTGGTATCCCCAAGTATCAGTGGACTCTTAAGAAAAGAAGCTAGTTCACCATTTTTAATTTCAAGAAGTTACTCATTTTTTCTTCATTCCAGTGCTCCCACCCACACAAGTTGGCTTGTGTAAGTATGTCAATATTCACAGATAGAGGAATGTTAGGTATTCTCGAAATTATTTTAGTCGCTTGCTACTCATTTGGTCCATTCTAAGGGTCTAAATTTGTTGTGTTACTTAATCATGATTATGTTTCAACATTTGATACATTTGGATGCTATAGTTTTTACTATTTTTCTTTATTATTATATGCCAAAAAGCAATATGCGGTACCAAGCGTTGATGTGCTTTTGCAGCTGAAACAATATACTAGACGAATGTAAGGTAAACAATGCAGTATTAATTCTGTGACTCCCATGTTTGTCTTTTCAGGTTGTAGAGCTTGATTATCCAAACACAACCGAGAGTTACAGGTTGTACTGCATGGTATGTTCATTGACAAATCTTTGATTCTTGTTTTGTATTGTTTAATTTTGTCTGGATGCCTTTAATGGTGATGCTTCATCTGTATCACAGAGAGCTATTGCTAGTGACATCAAGGAGTCTGTTTGCAGAGTTCCAGATACTGCCTTTGATGGTATAATATAAATAAATACAATATTTCTGTGCTGGCAATCTAGCTTGGGGTGTAATCACGGTACACTCCATTGTTATTAAGTCGCACGATTAGTCGCGACTAATCTTCGATTATAATACTAATACTAGTAGTAGCCGAGCTGCAATGACAAGTAGACTTCTAAATTTCTAATACTACAAGACAGCAAGCACTAGCAGTAGACAGTGCAGTAGAATTAGTAGTAGTCGTGGTAGTCGCGACTAGTCGACCGACTAGTCGCACAAGTCGCCTAGTCGCCCCTATTACGACTCGACTCGACTTTACGACTTAATAACATTGGTACACTCTAACTAAAAAAAAGTCACGAAAAAATCCAAAAAAATTTCTAGATGTACCTATGTATAAAATTTTAAATTCAAATTCATTTTATGTTAAGAGTAACAAAAAGAGAAATCCAACAAAGTTTAAGAGTTCAATTTTGTCGGAATAACATAGAATGAGTTTGAACTTGAAATTTTATACCTAGGCAGAGTTAACCAAGAAATACATCTAGAAATTTTTTCGGAATTTTTGTAACTTTTTTTAGTTAGAGTGCATCATGATTGCATCCTAAGCTAGATTGCACACAATACATACTGCATTATGTGCATGTTTAGCTCTGCTCTATTTACAAGTTTGGTTAACTGTATTTCCAACTAATGCAATTACCACTATGCACAATTAGAGGAATATGTCTATTCCCCCAAACTATTTATGAATCTCTATATGAATACTACCACAAAATAGTTGGCTACTTTAATGCATATCTCAATTTCTGCAGCATAAATTATGTTTGTTTTAGTGACTGATTTGACCCGTTTTCTGTGTGTTTTAAGCATTCTCTTGCTTTATGTTTTTTTACATATTCTGTTGTTTACTTTCCTTGCTTTATTTTCATGCAGAAGTGGCCTATGCAAATGTTCCTACAACATCATATGAGCTTCCAGATGGACAGTAAGTTGGATACCAAACTTATTTAGCCACCGATATGTTTCCAGTAAGATGAGTAGTTTTATTTTGTTATTAGTCAGTTCCTCTCCAATTAGATAAAGAATGTGGACTCGTTGTCCCCACGAGCATGTATGGTGCATCCTTACATGCCACCTCAGTACACCATACAAATGGTCATGAAAATTTCCAAATAAATTGACAATTGATATAAAAGAATATACCATGCCACAAAAAAAATAGACAATGTTGACATAAAATTAATAAACCATGCCACAAAGTTTCAACTCAAAATTCAGTGAAAAGGAAGTCTAAAAATAAAAGGGAAAATCAAGAAGTTACTGTTACTGAGATTTTTCATTTTCCCCTCCTAATATACGTGGAGCTTCAAGTTGAGATTTTGCATATTGGTAGATCATTTCATGACCCATTGTACTCCAATTATTTTAGAGCTTTTCAGTTTTCATGGCCATTTGCATGGTATTTTGAGGTCAGCTGCATGATGCATCAAGAGGGTGGTGGGATGCACTGATATATCTCCACTTTTCCCCTGCTATTATCTTTAATTTTGTGGTAAAGATTTTGTTTGTGCATTTTACTGTTTAAGAGCTTATAACTTATTTATCTGATATCTGATCAGAACTATTGAAGTTGGTGCGGATAGATTCAAGATTCCTGACATTCTGTTTAATCCATCTCTTTCTCAGGTGAGTAGTGAGGAAATGGATAGTATTTGCTGTATACATGTATTTTAGGCAGGGTTTGTAACTGGTGCTGGTACTAGATTACGTTATTCCGGAACAAAACTAGTTCATTGCTTTCTTCTTCAGTAGATGTTATTGATGGTTTGAAAAATTCTTTTGAACCTAGCTAACTTGTCCCCTCTCTCACAACACGCAAATGTTGTGATCAATAGACTATTCCTGGGATTGATGGATTTGCAGATTCCATGTCAGTTCGTGGCCTTCCACGAATGGTGAGTTAAATATGGGTGCTATATTGTTGTGCATCTGTAGCAGTTCTTAATTGCTAATACTGTTATTTCTCCTCAGGTCATCGATAGCGTAAATAAGTGTGATGTTGACATTCGAAAGGAGCTGCTCAGCAGCATCTTGGTAAACACTTATGAATTATAGAACAGCATTTTGCTACTTCTGTCTAGATGTCCCCATGCATGAGCTTAGTGACATACTGACATTAGTCCTATAATTCTCCTGTTAGGTTTTGTTAATACAATTCTAACATCTGCAAACTTGTATTCTGGATAGCTTTCTGGTGGCTCATCATCAATTCTGCAGTTAAAGGAGCGCTTAGAGAAAGAAGTACTGGAGGTACATTTTTTCTTCAGAACAAATTAGGACAGACATCATCCTCTTCTGTACTCCCTCCATTTCTAAATAGATGCCATTAGAATGTGTGCAGTTAAATTTTTCAAAACATTAACTACTTATATACACAAAAGTATTTAAATTTGTCACATGGAAATGATATTGGTATGTTTTATCATCAAAAGTATTTCCAAATCATTATATTTTTAAAAATTTTACTAATATATAATTGTAAAATTTAATAGTCAAATGTGTGTATTGGAGTCTATCGATGTCTCAAATGACAACTGTTTCAAACAGAGGGAGTAACATATTAGAGTTGAGTATACCATTATTTTCTTTGATCTCGTTCAATAGTTTAAAATAGAAGCATAAAATGAATCTCATTGATTTTTTGGGTTAGTAAATAGTGATTGCAGTGTAGTTCATAAAAAAAAAAGGAAATTCTGTAGTTGAGGCTGTTGAAAATGGTTCCTTAGTCCCTGAAGGCAAGTTCTTACTTTTACCTTGAACTATTGCAGGAATCTCCTAATGCTGCTCGCGTAAAGGTTTTGGCAAGTGGAAATTCGGTAGAGAGGCGGTTCAGGTTGGACTACTTCATTTGCTTGTCTTTGTAGTATTTATCCTTCCCAAATTGCATTGACCTATGCTCAACGGCTCCAGTGAGCAGTAGAGAAGTTTGAACTATTGCTTCTTTTGCCAGTGCAAAATACAATTCCACTGTTTACTGTTTTTGTTGGGGCCATAACAGGCTATTTATTACATGAGAAGTTTAACACACGAACTACCATAGATGTGAAATTGGTTCAAAATTTGAGCTTGGAAACATATGCTGATCACCATGTTCCAGTCAAACTTATCTTGACCAAGTGGACGTGCCACCGTAGCAAAAGTGCATGTGTTGTGTGAATGGGTGTGGGGGAGGAATGGTTGTGTGCAGGCTCTGACTTTGACGTTCATCTTTTAGATGTGAAGATGTGCAGTAACATGATTTATTTGTTATAATTCGAGTGCAGTGTTTGGATTGGAGGGAGCATTCTTGCATCTCTTGGGTCGTTCCAGCAAATGTGGTTCTCTAAAGCAGAGTAAGCTTTGATATTTTAGGTTCTATTCGCCCTGCTCGTCTTGGAAACCTGATAAGTTACGCTATTTATCTTGCAACAGGTACGAAGAGCATGGAGTATCCTATATCCAAAGGAAGTGCCCGTGAAATACTAGAAAGCTTCGTGTTGCATGGAGTATCCTATATCCGAAGGAAGTGCCCATGACAACAGTTAGATGCAGGCGATCACAACCACCTTGTTAGCCTATGATGACTTATCAGACAATATTTATCATTATTATGACTAGTTAGTTTATAGGTTTTTGCGAGGGTAACATAAGAACAAAGCCAACAAATACTTGTCATTAATGGTAGATACTAGTTTATGTGCTGAGTATTTTTCTCCCTTCTGTAGAATGTAATGAGTTGCTTTATTCTGTACCGGAGAATGCTTTTTAATCAGCCATTTAGGGTCTGCTGATTGCTGTACTGATACACTACACATAAATTAGGTATGTCATCAGTTATTGAACTTAAAACTGGTTAAGCAGATTGATATCAATGTTCCAGGTGAGGTGACCGGTGTCGGTCAATTTTAGGTCATTTGTTGGCAGTGGCACTACGGGCAACAGGAACTGCAGTTGTCTATTACTCGATCGGTTTCAAAATACTTGGCACTTTAGTACCGTCATTTTAATCCGACTGCATCGAGCAGGAATCCCTACGCTCAGGATATAGCATGTCTCCCCCAAAAAATGAAGCATGAGTGCATCTCAACTCGATTCTAATTCAAATTTTACCCTTGAAAATTGCTCATTGATTTGGCACGTATCAAAGATGTGTTTGTCTCTTAAGGTTCATGTAATTAAATGCTAACTTATGTTGGCCATTGTTATTGCCTGAGTTATGTCATTTGGTCTTTTATACGCTCTTTGAATTTCTGCAACCGTATCCCGGCATACAAGTAAACAGTAGCAAAAATTGATGAATCTTTTGCTATTGTGAAGTAATGATAGACAATAATCCTTTGCTATTGTGAAGTAATGCTATAGCAGCACATTGTTGTGCTTGTACCAAAATTTTGATAGTTCGTTCAGCCAAAATTTTGTTGGTCTAGATCGAATGGTACATCATCATCGCTTCACAATGTGCAATGCAATCACTTCACAACAGCAGATGATACAAGTCTACCGAACACGTGCTCGGTCATATTTGTCTACCCAGAAGTTATTTAAGGTCCAACAGTGAATGAATTTTCTACTATGTTACTGTTACAAACTTGAATGAAGTTTCATTTGCATCAATCTACTCTCTCTCTCAAGAATACGCATCAATCCATTCTTTTTTAGACTACGCATCAATCCATACTTTAGATGCTTATTTGATACCCTTTCTATAAACAGTTGCTTGTGTAATATGTCCAATTTCTGGTATGCTAAGCATCTACCGATCATCTTTGAACCCATTCTTTTGCAAACGATTGCGTTTGTTAACCCTCATGGCATTTTACCAAATTACCAATTTTGTTCTCTCCTTCCAGATGATGATTGCTGCAGTACATTCTTAACTATGTTGATTTTACTAGGTGGCTTGGTGACTTCATCGGTCAAAGGTGAAATTTCTCACTCTTTAAAAGATATAGATTGGTACGGTATAGTGCTTAAAATTAGTACATACTACACATTGTTAGCGCAAAATACTAAACCCTGGGAACTATTGCCTACAACCCTATAATATCATATTGTACAGTGTACAGTCTTTTTAGTGACTAGATTACTATCACAACCTCCTTTTCCAGTGCTAATCTGGTTACTTCCAGAAGGATGAGTATATCTGATCTGTGCTAACTTGAAATTGCAGAGTGTTGATAATGAAATTGCGTTGTGGGAGCCAAAAACAAAAGAACAAAGTCCTGAGGAGGTTATATAAGAACTATAGACCTTAACACATTATACTTGTCTACTGTACTAAACTATTTTCAATTATGTTACTTGGTGTCCCTGCTCATACTAGATGTCTTCCTCTCAAGTAATACGTTTCTGCTTTTAATATGTAAGGTAGCATTGATATTCTTCAGAAGTACCCTGTGCCAGAGTGTGACATCTGGTTTATCAAGTTCTCATGTGATTTTCAGTTCAATCAGTTGGCAATAGGAAATATCTTTTCTATCTAATCTTGATGCTGTTTTCTGATAAATTATTCTGAAGTTTACCTTTTACATTATTGTCGTTACTTTTAAAACTCTATACATCACAAGTTGCTGAAGATGTAATTGCACGTTAAGATGGTCATACTTATACAAGTGAAAAAAAATGATATTTGTAGAAAAAATTGCTATGGAATAATAACTTGTTCCTCAATTTATGTTGTAAAAAATGAACTCATCTATATATACTTGATTTGATTTAGATGATTTTTACAAACTGTAATTCTTGAGGATAATCATCTGCTTCTTTAAACAGGCAACCGTGAAGGTGAAGCCTATGTCTGGGAAGTGCACCTGTTCTAATTGCTCGGTAAGTTTAATTGCAAGAACTTCAGTTATTCTCATCCTCTGCATATGGTGGGGTGCATGCTACCAATGCTTCTGCATGTGAACACTATAATGATTTCCAGGCTAAGTAATCGGCAATGCAAATCACCAGTAAGGCAGACCGCAGTGTCGTTTGATGGAAGGTACTTCCATATACTCTGTTTGTCATGATTCAGTGCTTATTGTAGCATTTATTTATCCTTTATTGTAGCATTTATTTATCCTTTATTCTGATGTACCCAGCAAGTCACAAGAACAAATTCTAACATATCTACTTGCAAAGATATTCAATGGATGAGAATATACTGGTTTTATTAGTGAGAGTGGATGCAATTTTTATTTGTAAATATTCTTAAACAGGAAATAACAAAACAATTTTTTAAGAGCAAGCGGGTTTTCAACAGTTGCTTTCTCATATTATATCAATTTAAAACATAAAGAAATCTACTTATGACTTGCTGCTGGAATCATCCATTAAATATAGCTCTATTAACCGGAAGTACGGTGTACTCTTTTTTCTTTACCAAGGTTTTATAGGTTTATAGGTTGTACTCTTTTTTTTACCAATATTTTCTCAAATTGAGTTTTTACTTGGTAAATTTTTTAACGAGGCAGTCATCCTATGTAATTTAACAAGTTAATAAAGCTCATTATGTAATTAAAAATTCCCACTTTTTTATAATTTTTTCTTAATTTTCTATAGTTTTTTTAAATTTTTTCTTAATTTTCTATAATTTTTTGAATTTTTTCTCAACTTAACGGGCCGACCGGACCGACACGGTCCGTTAAGCCGTAATCGTGCCCGTGCTGGCATGGCACAATCGTGAGCCATGCCTGGGCTCAAACCATGGCCCGTAGGCTAACACGGTATGACCCATTTATTTAGCAGGCCTAAACGGCTGTGTCTCCGTCGGGCCACGCCGTGCCGGCACGGCCCATTGGCCACAACTAATTATTGTGTTTCCTGAACCTGATGCCGTTTCATTCTTATTATATATGTCTCTGAACCTGAAGCCACTGCACCATTTCATTTGTGTGCTTTGGAGTTAAGCTCATGGCTCTGTAATCGTCTGTCCATCCATAGGATCATGACGAGAGGAGGAGCTAGCATGACAGTGCAGTGACGCCTGCTGGTAGTGGAAGTGGTGGTCCTCGAATAATCCTTAATCCTATGCAGGCCTGAGGAGCCAAAGCTAAGGCAGTAGCAGATGTCTGACTACTTGTTGCGGAGCCTGAAGAGGACGACGAGGATGTCGACGGGTGGCGATGCGGCCGCCGTCTCGCGCCAAAACATGCGCGGTCAGGCCGTCGTGGTCGCGCGCTACCTGTGCCGCGTGCCACGGGCGACATGTGCCGCGGAAGCTGAAAACGCACTGACTAGTTGCAGGTATTGCTTCAATTAGCTTTAAGCTTAATCTTTTCAACGTGATTTCTAAAAAATATAATGAGAGAAAAATTGGAAAAAAATCATTATATTGTCACAGACAATATAAAAGAATAAAAAAACCAAAAACTAAATAATTTTTAGTTTAAATAAAGTAAAAGTAAAAAAAAATCGGGAATTGAAGCAGATTAGAGCGGCTCAAGTGGGCGTGTCGTCGTCTTTCTCGCAGCCCTTGGCGACCCTCGAGTGTTTTTGAGTGAGCGAAGACAGGTAGAATGAATCTATACCAGCGCAGTGATCACAAGACGGGTTTGCATTCTTTGCCCTCCTCTGCATTCTTTGCGTCCATGGCGACGCCGTCGCACCCGCACATCCCTCTCCGCCCGCTCCTCCTCATCCTCCCGCTCCTCTCCCTCCTCCTCCTCCACCTCCACCTCCACCGCCCCGCTCCTTCCGCTCCCTTGGTTCTCCCGGCCCTCCGAACCACCACCACCACCACCACACAGCGCGCGACGGCGGTGCGACGCGGCGGGTCCGATTCCTCCTCCTCGACGCCGGCGCCAACGACGCTGTCCCACGTGGTGTTCGGCGTCGCCTCCTCCCGCCGCACGCTGCCGCTGCGCCTCCCGCTCCTCCGCCTCTGGCTCCGGCCACCCGCCCGTGCCTTCCTCTTCCTCGACGCGCCGCCCCCGCCTCCCTCCCGGCGAACCTCCACCTCCGCGTCTCCCGCGACGCCTCCCGCTTCCCCTACTCGCACCCGCGCGGCCTCCCCTCCGCCGTCCGCGTCGCGCGCATCGCCAAGGAGCTCCTCCTCGAGCTCCAGCACCCTTCCCGCGACCCGCACCCGCGCTGGCTTGTGCTCGGCGACGACGACACCGCCTTCGTCCTCCCCAACCTCCTCCACACCCTCTCCAAGTACGACTGGCGCGAGCCGTGGTACCTCGGCGCGCGCTCCGAGTCCGCGGCGCAGAACGCCTGGCACGGCTTCGCCATGGCCTACGGCGGCGGCGGCATCGCCGTCAGCTGGCCGCTCGCCGCGCGCCTCGCCCGCGTGCTCGACTCCTGCCTCCTCAGGTACCCGCACCTCTACGGCAGCGACGCCAGGATCTACGCCTGCCTCGCCGAGCTCGGCGTCGAGGTCACCCACGAGCCCGGATTCCACCAGGTGCACCTTCTTCGTCTTCCTCTTCTTCTTCTCAAAGCTTCCTTCTTTTTATATATTTCTCATGCCTCTCCATCTCATGTGCTACTGTGCAACTGCCCACTGGAATGTTTGGGTGGATTGCTGCGAAATCGACCAGTGTATTCCATTGTATTGGATATATATATCGGGAAATTGTTAAAGAATTGATTTTTTTTACACTATCTGGTACTCCTGGCACTTGAGTCGGGAGTAGGAGAGCAGGAGTGATTATCTCAGGACATGCCTGACCAGAATTGACAATCTTATTTTGTGGCTCGTAACCACAATCATGACCGTGATCGTTCTCCTCTACCAGTAAAGTCTATGTAGCATTATCATGTTGCTGTACTGTATTTTAGTCGTCCTTTCCTTCTTCGGATCGCGTTCACAGGATAACCTGTCCTTCGTGTCAAATTTTCAATTATAGAACATAATTGTTACGTGCGAGGTCAGAGTTGAACTCGCAATTTTGTTGCCTGGCCAGTACGAGTAGGAAACATGCTGCCAACGGCAGCAAATCTCAAGCTGCCAGTGTCCAAAATGTCTTTTGATGCAGCCGCGCATTTTAGTGTGAATTCTAATCTGCATAAGATCGAAACATGCGGAAACTTCTCTGGCAAAAAGCTTATCCTTCAGAATGCTCTCAAGAAACGCAGAACCACACCACGCCAGCCAATCCTGTAGAATACCCTTCAGAACTGTACAGCTAGAACCAAACCAGGGTGATGGTTACTGGCTAACCGATGCAACCTCTTAGTGCTGAATCAATACCAAATATATGTCACTGGATTTAGTGATCCATGCTGGTACATCTACAGACTCTGACGTGATGGCACTTGAGTGTGGGTGCTTTAGTCCACATTGGAGTTCTAGGCCCACACGTCCCTTTCAGATAAGTTAAGGCTTTTGGCATTTCTATCTTAATGTTGTCAAATAGCACTGTTGCTGGAATAAACGGCCCTGCAGGCTGTAGGACGGTTGACATGGCTGCAGTAGCCATTTCCTTTTGCGCCATTGACTTGCGTTGCTTAATAATTTGCAGGACCTATGTTATGTAAAGTCTTGCTTACTTCATACTTTGCAGCCTCTGAAATCTAGAAGATGGCTGCTTCTTTAAGAACTCTTTAATCTTTATGGCATGAAACTAGCTTGTAGCTTTACTTGTATTTATACAAAAAAAGAAGAAGCAGCATGATTCTGAACTCATGTGCCCTGTTGCATTTATTATGACCAGATCGATCTTCATGGGGATATTTCTGGGCTCCTAAGAGCGCATCCACTTACTCCTTTAGTTTCACTGCACCACCTTGATCATGTCTATCCTCTTTACCCTGGTATGGATCGTGCAACAGCAGTGGAGCATTTCTTCAGAGCTGCTAATGCTGATCCGGCAAGGATCCTTCAACAAACAGTGTGCTATGACCATTCAAGAGCGCTTTCTGTTTCAGTAGCATGGGGCTATTCAGTTCAGGTGTTCAAAGGCAATGTACTGCTTCCTGACCTCCTTGCTGTGCAGAAAACATTTGTACCATGGAAAAGGGGCCGCAATGTTACAGACGTTTTCATGTTTAACACCAAGCATTATCCAAGGGACGAGTGTAAAAGAGCCGCTCTTTTCTTCCTGAAAAGTATTTCTTCGGGTGAAGGCAAGACCGAAAGCAATTACAGTAGGCAGCTACCTGGAAAATGCTTACCTGACTTGATTCCATCGAGGAATCTTCGTCAAATAAAAGTGACATCAGAACCACTACATCTGATTCCTGGGAAGGTATGACTAGGCTGATTGTCCACATCAATGGTGGCTTAAATTGCACCGTTTGCATTACACTTATAAGAATATTTTTTACTGTTGCGCTTTTTCAGGCTTTAAGACGACATTGCTGTGATATCATACCTTCTTCATCTGAAATGATCATGGATATTAACATCAGGAAATGCAAAGATGATGAATTGATCGCGATGCATTCATAGTCATTCTTGAATCACATTGGATGCTCATCTGTTGTAGTAAGTTTCTCCTCACATCCCCTCATAGTTTCATGAATAACCCACCTCATTTTCTCGAACACTCCTGAATTGCTTTTATTTTATGGACCACATTATTCCATTCATTTTGGGTTCGTCTTTGTAGGTCCCTGTTTAGTTGTAGCAACACATTGTAGTGCATGAACTGCCCAAAATAATGAAAGTGCACTCCGCGATAACTATTAACACAGCTACTATTAGACCTTTACATATTTGATATGGACCTAGCTTATAGTTTATCTGAAAAATGCATCCGAAATGTGACTAGACAATGGTATACCGTTCCAACGGTACAACAAAAGGTTTCATGAAAAAATTCAGGTCTCGGTGAGTTTTGCGTGTTGCTAGAAGTTTGTAGAAGATTTCAAATAAGTTTCAGATTCAATAACTCAAGTTTCAACAAGTTTCAGCTATAGAGTTTCAAAAATTTTCATAAAAAATCAAACAAAAGCAAAATACCGACGTACTCACCTGCGGCTACACGAACAAATCAAACAAGTTTCAACGAGCACCGGAGAGCATCCCCACTCCTGCAGGCTTGCTGTTCCACTGGTCCACCGTGGGGATAAGAGGAGGAGGCCGACAGCAAGGAGAGAGCATAGGCGCGGGGGGTAGAGTTCTCGAAGGCGGTCACGGCAGGCTCGACGAAAGACATAGCGATAGTGGATCACTCTTACCTCCTCACCCTCAACCATGGCAGCGTGTGTTGGTCGGGCCCTGACCGCTCGCGACGGTACAACGCGAAGGCGAGGTAGGTGGCAGCACTCTCGTACCAACGACCCTTTGTCCTACTGGAAGCCGTCCGACAAGGTGATGGCGGAGGAGGATAGCGCTGCTCCTACTCTGTGCTGCATCTCTTGCTCCTTGCACGAGAGAGAGGTGGAAGACAGTTCGGTTGTGGATAAGATATCTATGGTTGAGAGAGATAAAAGGCTCTTATTTTTAGTTTATGGTTTATAATTTTCCTCGAATAAATAAACAGAATGATTTTTTTATTGTCTTTTTTAAGCGGTTTATCGGTATTTGGTTCGTTCACACAAACACTCACGCTAGAGCCAAAAGCCATCAGCCGCAGCCAAAAAGAACCTAACTTTAGTCAGTTAGTGTGGATAAAGATCGTGCGTAGGGTGGTGGGGGCTGAAATGTAACGGTGGTCTGCTCTTCCGTTAGTTTGGCTGCCAACAGTATAGCGTGTTGTAGTTTTTCTCTAAATAAAAACTCTTGGCACTTTAAATATTATGTCTTGATTTGGTATGTTAAACCAAACACTATAAACTAGTATAGGATCAGTTTGGATGCCAAATGCGGTTGGATATTGTTTTTTTTTTTTTTTGCCATGTCTACGAAACGCTGCATTTCATTCTGTTCAAGTGGTCAGGCTTCAACCGATCTTTACGACACTCAACAGCCATGCTTGTCAAATGGTTGCCATTTTGGATGATTTCTATTGGCCCTTTTTCTAGTTGTCCACGATTTCTTGCAGCATGTCATCCACCAGAAGTGACAGATTTCCTCACAGCAAGTTATGCTTTGTGTATGATCATGGAGGAACCCCATAGCTTCCCAGTGCAGACAGAAACAGGAGAGGAGGTGAATCAGTGCACATTGTACATCCAACGAGGTTTTGGCATGGACTGAGTCAATTAGGATCTCCTTCGCACATGAGTGGAGGCATCAGGATTTTTTTTTCTTCTGCTATCCGCTGACCTTCAGCTTGAGGAGAAAAGCATGGCGGCCATGAGTGCGGCTACTTTTGCCGGGCAAGGTGGCTTCCAATGACAGGGCTACTGAAAACAGCATCCATACATAGATACTCGAAATGTGAGAGAGCACATTTCACTTTTTTTTATTCGATGTATTTAGTACCCAGCAAATCCTCACATATTTGATATTTCCCTTAACTTCTGCTGTGTAACTTAGGAGTGTACATTGGCATCGTAAGCTTGTACATTTCAATAAAGCAGATAGACATGCTCAATGGAAGAAATATGCTACTGTCAAATCAAATTATTCTGAGGAATGCCATCATGGTGGAGGATTAGACTTCTATAATTCCTAAAAAAAATACTTTGATATAATATATTAATTTTATTATTTTTTTTACAAATATGTGAGCAGATTTATTGGATCCTGCTTGCAACAGCTCACAGTGTTGTACTGCATGTAATAAACTTTTTTTGGGGGGCAAAGATTCATACAACTGATTAACTTGTATCACATAAAGAACTGATTTTGAGAAATTCGAAGGAGAAACATGGTACTGAATTTGACATTAATTGTTGCTGTAGCGAACAAGAATGAGCATCCTTCTTTTCTCCAGAAAAATTGTATTGTACATTCATTAAAGGTGTAGTAGCCTCCGCAGAGCGCCACAAATGTCAGCATACCCCTCATCAACAAACTACCATATGACAACAATAGTCTACTATGAGTAAGAGATTATGCCCAACAAATTGATGGAACAACTGCACGGTTTTAGGTTACCATGACTTCACACGGTGCAGACGATCGAAGCATTACGCAACAGGTGGGCATGCTTCGTTGTCCTTCGAGGTGTCGACTTCTGAAGGCGGCATGAACTGCCACATCGGACAGCCTGGGTAACCAACAATGGGCATCATCAGTTTCTGTCCAGCAGCTTGGCCGTGGGCATGGAAGGGGCCATTGGCGCCTGTGGGAACGGGGCTGGCATCAGAGTGGGATGTGGCATGTAGGCCGGAGTTGCAGTCAGAAGCTTCATCTGCTGCTCTAAAGTCTCTTTCTCTACTTTCAGCTTCTGCTTCTCATCACGAAGTTCATCCTTCTCTGCCTGGAATTTAAAGAAAAAGGTCATGGGATGCATCGTTACAGATTTTAGCTAATATGATTAGACTAGAACAACTTTGGCATTCTCCAAAACATGCAATGTGGATCAATCAATTGAGCCATAGCAGGATAAAAGATTATGTTCCCCAGAATTCTACATCGTACAAAAGAAGGAAAATTCAATTGTATTTATTGTCAAAACTGAAATGCTTTACGTGAACAATACATGAACTGTGCTCCATGGTAATAAGCAGCATCACCATATAAGTAACCAGACATGCAGTTTGTGTCCAGCTGATAGCTGATTTGTAATTTCTGGCCATATTAGGAAGTGATAACCAAAATGTCTTACATGAACCGAACAATAACAGTGTATGCATAATGCATATATAAACCACAGGCTAGCATAAAGCATTGCATACCTTGGACTAAGATCTGATTGCCATAGACGAACATAAAAAAGTTTACTGGACAGCTAAGTGGGACAGAGAAATAAAAAGTTTCATCCAAATTGCAGGTTGCTCTTAACAAAAAGTAAAATCAGGTAATCCCCCCACCCCACACAAAAAAATATGGTTCTCCGAATAATTCAGGATGTATTTCCAACGTAAAAAAGTGCAATGTATTGCAAGGTTATTAAAGGTAAGGCGGGGCGACCCACCCCTCACACCTTTTAGCGATAAGGCGTGAGGCGAGGCGCCTTACACGTGTCGTAAGGCGAAGAAAACGGCTCTCTTTAGAGCTAAATTAGAATAAATTCAAAGAGTGAGAAGGACTTAATTATAATTTTATAGAAGTTTGAAGGCTAAATTGCAAAATTGATGGTTTCTTAATAGTGGAAGGACTTAAGCGTAATATCATATGAGTCGAGGGCTAAATTGCAAAAGCGTTAAAACTCGGTCGACCGGTTAACCCTAGCCGCCACTGCAGACCATCTCGACGCGGCTTCTCTCGTTTCCTTTCTTCTCCCCGACAGGCGACGGCGAGGGACGGGCGACTCCACCGCTCCACCTCTTCCCTCGCCGACTGAAGAGGACGCCGAGCCGAGACGCCGACGGATCTGCGAGATGGAGGCGCCGCCGAGAGACCGGAGCGGCGAGATGGAGGCGCCGCCGAGAGACCGGAGCGGCGAGATGGAGCGTCATTGCCACGGAAAGTTTCGTGTTTTTCGCCTAGGGTTTCTTCTCGAGATCTCTTTTCTGGTTTAGCCACCGGCCCACCGCCTAGGGTATGGCGTCGCCTTGAGCCTTCCCGACGCCATACGCCGCCTAATCGTCGCCTCAACGACGCCTTGGTGCTGAAGCGGACGCCATACATGCGCAGGGCAAGGCGGTGGCGACGCCTTGCCGGCCGGAGGCGCCTTACCGCTTAGGCGACGCTTAAGCGTCGCCTAAGCGACGCCTTAATAAGCATGATGTATTGTCTTGAAGTTAATATCTATTAACAAGCACCACATTCATAAGTTTTTGGAGATTTGAGGTTGGATTTAAGTAGGGTTGACTCACCTTCAGCTCTTTAATCTTATCTTCAAGACTCTCATTAGTATCCTTTAGTTGCTGCGCTTCAGCACGAAGCTGAATAACCATGCGAGTAGCATCACTTAGGATAGCAGCTTTGTCAACTTTTACTGACTTCCCAAGATCCAAAGTAGTGCCCAATTCAAGAAACCTAGAAAGCATAAGAAGCATTAAAATTTTAGGGGTGACCTCTCTTCACAGTCCAAAGTTAGCAAAACTGAAGGTATAATGTACCTGTCATTGAGCTTGTCCCTTCTCATTTTTTCCCTACAAGCTTTAGATTTTGGCCTACCGCAGGACCCTGACCTTAAGCTGTGACTTGCAATAGGTTCCCAATTACAGGACTGACGATGGAACACAAAAACTAACATGCATGCTCTAGTACAAAGTGAAACAATAGACTAACCGTTTATTACTGTCAGGTTCCTTGAAGACATTGGAAGTGTTTACATAGCTGCCTACTTCCACACTGTAAAAATAAGGGGGAAAAGTAACTCAAAGGCACATGCAAGTTGTAAAACTAATTGACAAATAGCTGCTTCGATAACAAAATTAAACCTTTGGCGCCTTGGTTGGAATATAAATTCTTTTCACATACATTTCACAGTAATTTGTTCCTAATGGCACCGCCACAAAGTTGCAAACAATGTTCATTTAGCATAACTAACGTTTTGGCACAAAGCAAACTCAAATCATTCATGAAATGAGTAAGAAAGCTGGCCTACTAATGTTGAAAATTTAACGAAACTTAAGAATGGCACCACAAGAGACCAAACCCATCAATGCTCCTTCTAACCACTGATTTGAACACAGAAATTTATTTGGCACAATTTAGTATATGTATGTCAACATGGGAGTTCCTGGTCAGAAACTATGGATAACAGCACTACAATCTCCCTACAATTTCTTTAGGATTCCTAGTGAGTCCTAGCATTGAAGTAACACCAATGTTACCAGGACTCGGACAAGGGTGTCGGAGTCTGATTCAGCAAATTTTAGAAAATAAGATTCTGGAATTCGCCTAATATAAATATTTTTATCATAAAAATGATAGGAAATAAAAAATAATAGGTAAGATTATGTGAATGCAATCAAGATTCAAGACAACATGCAGTGGAGCAATCTAGACGACACTACGCAGATACCAACCTCACACTTATTCTCTCTCATCATTCACTATTCGGCCAATGGACTTACTAGCCATCCCTTCCTCTCTCTCTCTCTATTCCTATCTCTCCTAAATTTTCTATTCAGCCGAATGGCCTTTCCATTTCTCTTTCTCTCTCTCCATTCCTTCTCTCTTCCTCCATTTCTTTTCCCCTTTTTCCTTCTCTGCTACTGCCGATCTCTCTCTGGCTTTCGGCTCGCAATCCCGGCCTCCTCTGGCACCGCCTCCTGCCTCCAGCTCCCAGCCCCCTCTGCCAGTTGCATCGGCCAGCTCGCCTCTGGCCTACCATTGTTGCGCATCCGGCCTCCCTGCTGCGCCTCCGGTCTCCTGGCGCCGGCCGATGGTCCCCAGCCCGCCTCCAACCTCCCCACTGGCTTCCCCTACTCGGCCGCAAGGTGGTGGAGTTCTTCCACCCCGCGCGCATGGTAGCGGCGGTGCCTCCCTACCACCTCGTTGGTGCCATCGCCGAGATGGGCTTCTCTGCCGCCACGCCCTCCTCCACCCCACGCCCCACTATCCTCCCCTTCCGCATTGGAGGTATGTTTTTTCTTTGGACACGGGCAGAGGTGTCGGAGACGCATCCCGCAGTGTCAGACGTGACTTGACGCGCGGATGCGTGTTGACGCGCCAAAAAAGTTTTGCACAAGCAAGTCCCGGTTACACTGAGTAACACAATTCAAAGAATAGATATTGATGCCATACACAAGAAAACCACATCTAGATGACCAACAAATTATGCATGTCAGTAAACTATCTGACATATACAGTTCTAGAAAGAACTACTCAAATCCTATCATTGTGTATCTTGTTCTATTTCACATATGTGCTCTATAACCTACTCATCAATCTGAATCCTACTACACAAATTAGAAATTCTGAGTCTATATAAAAGATTTGCCCAGCTGCTACCAGCTTTCAACCAAGCAGTTGAAGATCATTCGTTACCAGAATTAACCAGAAATCTAGATGCATGTAAAGCATCCATCTCTGCCCATATACAGTACGGTACTTTCAGTAACAAAGGAAAAGGCATCATTGCAGACCCTAACCCTCCAAAATTTCCAGTTTACCACAATACAATATAATCCCATTTCATCTATCTATTCCCGAAAGGATGACATTAACAAACGCACACATCAGAATCGGATATACCAGTTGTTATGACACTTGTCGATCCACATGAATTTGTCAATCCTCTCACCATGACCACGCTCGCGGCAACGAAAGAACATTTTGTATACCAAAATTGTCTCCCCTACCCGAACTAACCAATCTATTCCACAAAACAACCGAAACAACCTCAGCACATCGATATCAGCAATAATTCATCAGAAGCCGTATGATTCAGATAAAGCAACCGCCTTTACGAGTTACGATCCAATCCAGCCGTCTCGATAACCAGAAACCCGGAATTTTATAAATCCTCTGCAATTACCACCGCAGCTTTACCACGATGTGTCCAATTCACGAAACCGGCTCAAAATTAATAGGAACGAAGGAATTCTATCCCAAAACAGCTGCACCGGGAAGCATGGGGATGGACCTTGGGTTGGAGGAGGATGGGGAGGCGTCCCACAGGAAGGCGCCGCAGGCCGCGGTCGGGAGGTCCTCGAGGATGCCGCAGTCGAGGAACCAGTCGTCGCCACCGCACCCGCCGCCGTCCGCCGAGGGGAGAGACATCGCCGTAACCCTAGCTCGCCGCCGCGCAAAAGGCAAGAGGCTTTTCCTTTTTTGTTTTGTTTTTATTTTATTCGTCTTTTGGTTTCTTTTTGCGGATTTAGACTCGTATTGGAGGATTAGGGGATATGCGTCTATGATCAGGTGTGTGCTCGTTTTGTCTGTGAATATGACTCGTTCATTTCTACCTGAGTTTTTGTTTTTGGCTTATTTTTTACTATTTTTAATTTTTTCTGATTTTTTTAGCTTTTTTAGTTTTTAATCAGTTCTTTTTTATATTTGTTTGTATTATTCTTAATAAGCTAACTTTTTTAATTTTTTTTAAATTTAATTACGCTAAATAAGTCACTATCAGATATAATATAATTTTAGTCAGTTATAGTATAATTTTAATTATAAATCGTTTTTTTGATCCAACTGAGTGGGTTATAATTTTCTTTTGTTTTCTGTGTGGTTGGGGGAAAAGATTGGAGTTGATGATGTGTGAGGGTTACGTGGCGCGAAAATGATAGGAGATCCATCGGCATTCTGGGTAATCTCTCCCATGGCTTACCAGGTAGGCTACAGATTCCCTGTAGCCATTCCTGTTAGTGTAGGAAGACTGTAGCCATTCCTGTTAGTGTAGGAAGTCTGGTAGAGTACGAGCTACAGGGTGCGTTATTTTTTTCTTACTGCCACCAATGGTTGTTATAGCTAATAGTTTTTGATCTAGCAGCAGTGGATCTAGACTAAAATCTAAGGAATGCTAAAAGGACAAAGCTAATATGAGATAGACGAACAAAATATAAATATAACTATCTTTTGCAGTATAAAATCATACATAAATAGAAGAGAAATACAGTGAAAAATACAAAATACAATGAAGATTGTACCTCATAATGAGTAGTGTACCCCTAAAGCCGATAAAAATGTGTAAGTAGCTATTTGTATACTAAAGTTACCAAAGTTAGTGATGCACTTATAAATTATGATTGTGAATAGTTATAAACATTGTGCGTTTGTCGGATCAGCTAGGGATGGCAATTTCTCTATGGGGCCAGGCCTTGCGGGGATAATCCCCAAGGGGGCGAGAGCGGGGCTCCGTTAGTTGACGGGATAGGGACGGGGCCAAAGAACCCCCATGGGACCCGTTAAAAATAAAAATATATATATTATTTTATTTATATAATATATATTTTTAATATAGAATATGTATTATTTTTATATATTTAGACAAAATGTGTATTTATATATTATGATTTATGTTTTGAAGCTATGTCTTCATAAAAAAGTATATATAAAATAATTAATAAAGCCACTTTAAATATTTTTAAATATATAAAATACTTTTTTAATCCCTCATGGGGGACGGGACGGGCGTGTGCCTGTCTAGCTTCAGCAGGCGGGCGGGAAGCTTCGTGGGGATCAGGGCCGCGCCCCATCCCGCCCCGTTCCCATCCCTAGGATCAGTGATGATTCATTTGGATTAAAATCCACCTTAGCCTTCTTTGGTTGATTAGTGCTCTTATTAGTACAATGAGTATAACTTGTATTGGATGCAAAATATTTATCTGATGCTCGTTTCCTATTTCTTGCAAATTAGGAACTAAATCATAGTTACACAAAATTAAAAACTTGATTTGTCTTTTTAAATACCTCCTATCCATTGTCTCGGTATCAAGCTGCACAACCTGCCGTCACACTCGCATTGGCCCTGCCGCTTGCTTGCGCTGTCACTTGCCTACTCGGTGCACGACGCAGCCTGCTTGCGCTATCGGTGTTGCGTCACACACGGGCTCGTCGCCGCACCTCACGCCTGCGCAGGTCGCTTAGCACGCCAATGCCTACCTATCGACCTCATGCTAGTTGCTAGCGTTCTCCAGATAGGGATTGGGGAATTGGTTAGGGATTGGAGATGGATTCGGTGCCTGGTGGGAAGAGAGAGCAAAGTCAAGAGTACAATAGATGGGATTGGTGGGCTTAGCCGGTTGGCCTAGCACAGCAACGGCCAACACTTCGTTTGCTCGTGGCCCAAATCATTTCCTCTGTTCTTCTTCTACCTCTAGAGCAGCTAAGCTTCAAGCCATGAAGCACGATAAAATGGGGGTGCCTGAAACAACCCAAAAATTTTCAAAATTTTGAAAATTCTTGAATTTCATTCGAATTTGGTTTTCCTTCCCATTTTGGCAAATCCCTTGAAAATGTGCTTTCCCTTTTGGTTCCCCGCCTTTCCCCCTGAGCAGGCACCTCCGAGCATTGTCGCCTCCCCACCGCCTCCCTGTTCAGCCACCTTCACACACCGCGCCGTCCCCGCCCAGGATTAAGGCCTCCTCGCCCGCGCGTTCACACCGAGCTGACGCCGGGTCCTACCCGTCAATCACCAGCTCTGCTTCCCTCCTCGTTCCGCGCGCCGCTGGCTCGCGCTCATGCTTTCTCCCCACTGCGGCGCATCGCCTTTCTTCTTTGTCGCGTGCGCCCATGTCGTACCGCAGCCTTCACTCCCTCGTCAACGCTTGCAAGAAGCCAGTGCCACCTCCCCTTGCTCCTTGAGCGTCAGCAAACCCCTGCCTCTTTTCGGTCACGCACAAGAGACACGATCGAACCGCCTCACTATTCCCACCGCCTCCCCTCGCCTTTATAATCCAATTGCGGTCACATAGAGCCCCACATCACCCCTCATAACTCATCAGAACCACCTAATCGTCCACCGCTGCTCTACATTGCCGCCATTTCTCTCCCCTGCGTTGGTAAGCCTCCCCACCTAATCTCGTGATTCAGTTGATACCTTTTCAATTCCTAGCAACCAGAGGACCTTTAGGCCACTAAGAACTCATAGCCTAACTCACCAAGCCTTTCCTTGATCTCTTCCTCGCCAGCACCGTGCGTTGCCGCCGACCATTAGGGGATCTCCGTGGACAGCCTAGCATAGACCATCCTAGTTAGAGCCACCACAACTACTGAGTTCGTCTTATCCCGTAGGTGGTTAAAAACCCTACCGCTCCGCCAGAACTTCACTGGAGCCGTGCTATGCCAAGCCCCTGCCTGCGGAACTGCTCCTCATCGCCAGCCAAAATCACCACCTCTCAATCTCGGCCAATCTCAAAAATGGAATCCTCGTGGCCCCAGAAATCCTCCCGTGGGCTTGTTGCTGTTTCGACCACGAATTCTCTGGCCGCTCCTCTGCTTGAGTTCTCCAGCCGCCCTCCGGGTGCTCCTCCGCTTGAACCCTCCGACCACGTTGTAATTGAGAGGGCTTCGACCGCTCCACTTGAGTTCAGCACTTGAACCGCTCGAACGCCGTCCTATACACTTGAACCGCTCGATTGCCGTCCGATCTTTTGAGCCACTCGGACGCAACCCGATCTCCGTAGTAACTCGTTCACCGTCTGATCTTTACACTCGGCTACACATTGTTGTTACGACCGTGTTATGGTTTACGACCACGGTGTGCCTTTCGACCACACTATGGCTTACGACCATGACGTGGTTTACGAATGCGTTGTGGGTCATGACCACACTGAGTGCTCAGTCTTCGTAGTCGTAACCCGGTTATGACCACATCTTTCAGCTCTACCAATACCTCCAACCACCTGAGTACTCGTAAAGTTCTCTTAACCCTCGTGAAGTGACGGTAAAGCCTGGAGAAAGTAAGGATGACCTTATGCTGAGCAAAGAACATAGTGATCGTTCAACCATAAGTTTTGACTTGTCAAACCTGATCTATTAGCTACTCAAATCAATTGAATATCTACATGAGTGAGAAGTGTTAGTATGGGAGGGGTTAAAACCATACTGAACAACGGTAAATTCCTCTCAGGACAGGCAGAAGATATCTGGCCGTGTCGACGGATACCCGGGTCTGAGTTGGAGGTCTACTGGGTAGAGCCTATATAAAGAGATGAGCAGTGAAACGACCTTGTTTTCTTAACTCAATCATGAGGTAAAGAGATCTTGTGGGTAAAACTGGGCAACTCTACGGAGTAATCACAATGGTATCTCGAATACGTCGTGCTTCTGGTAAAAGAAGCTATGTTCATGGGTGATTTCAACAGTGAGGCATAAGTAGATTTGGAAATGAGTTGAAAAATGTTGAGGTCTGTTAATAACCCTAATTCCTTAAATAATCATTATTCTTTTGTGTTTAAGAATGTTTTCAAATAAAACCGCATCCACATATCATAAGAAAACAACTATATTCCCATCACTTAAGCATCCTGACAAGTAGATATATAATATTTTCTCATGTGATTTGCTGAGTACGGTTGATTGTACTCAGTCTTGCAATATTTTCACCACACCAGATACCAGAAGAAAAGAGGATGTTGCAAGTTTTCGTGTTAGGGTTACGACCGCACTCAAGCGTTCATGTGGAGTTTTCTTCATTTCTTCTGAATGTAAGTTAAATTTTGAGCTTAGATGCCTGTATTGTTGTTAAAGTTGACCATTAGTTCTTATTTTAATCAAATTAACTTCTTTTTATTATTTGTGAGCAGGCATGATACTCATTCTATCCGCAACTGAACTCCTGTGCTATTGCGGGTGGTGCGACGTCACTGCTCTAAAAAAATGGGGGCGTTACTTACAGTGCCCACGGGCTAGCCAGCGGTAGGAGGTAAACCTCCTGTTAGGTCCGCCCCTAAACTATAGTACTAGTTAATCGTCGACTCATCATGGCAGAAATCTTTTGATTAGAAAATTGTATGCATACCACTGTAGAATGATATAGGAATACCAAATTTGTTAGGATATAAAAATTCATGAGAATCCTTATTTTTTGCTATAATCATTTTTCATATATAAAAAGAGTATATACACAAATTATGTTATAAAAAGTGGACTTTAAGTAAATTTATTATGGAACTCACTTTAGAGTATTTTATAATCATTATTAAAATATATATAACATGCGGGAGTATGTATTCCTAGGAATGTAGAATCACACTGGAGATGCCATTCTTTACTTGTGTCCTTTCAGGAAGGAATAAAGGTTAGATGTAACAAAGTATCGAAAGGAAAGTATAAAACTTTGAGCATCTCTTGACAGCTTGTTTCTACTCGGTTCATAACTGCATCATAGTTGGAGAACAATTCTCCTGCTGCACTTTTGCTCTCATCTCTATATTAGCTCTGGGAGATGGGATGACGCCTCCAAGGTAGTTGAGACATTGAAGAGGAAGGGTTTACATATGAATTGCTTGTAGCTGGGTCACAGTTAAGAAAAAAGACCACATGTTTTTTTTAAAGATAGCCTCCACCCTGAATCTTCTGAAATCTATAGGAGGCTAGATACATTATTGAAGGAGATAAAAGAACTTGGTTACGTTGCTGAGGAGAATTAATTGCTCCCTGATATTCTTCCTGATGAGCAAAAGACATTGAAAGTTTACCATAGTGAAAAACTTGCAATTGCTTTTGGCCTTATCAGCACATCTCCATCTACTACCTTGAGGATCACCCAAAGCCAAGGTAATCAAGTTTGTGACACAAGTTACCAAGAGGGTAATTGTTGTAAAGGATGGTAGCAGGTTTCACCACTTCAAACTTGGGACCTGCTCTTGCGGTGACTACTGGTAACTAGGTATGTCCAACTGGATAATTGTTCAGTCTTGGGTTATCTAGGCCTAAATCGTAATTTACTGGCACTAAATCGAGGCAAAGCTTACGATTAATCAGCAGCAATGCTCTTCTTTTCACTTTCTGGAGTACCAAGATGTGAAAATAGTATATAGTTGTCAATATTGACATGCAATTTTTTCCAGATAAAAGATTCTTGTCCCAGTGTGATACTCAAAACAGCATACCTTACTCCTGACAATGTTCTTTGCTTGTCCATTGACCAAAGCAATTTTTTATGATCTTGTGGTATTCCTAAATCAAAAACAACTTTGCCCTTATCATCTCTGTTCTTGACTTAGCACTGTACCTAGATGCAGTAGAACTTAGTTACAATAAATTATTTTCGCTGGGAGAATGCTTGATTGTCCTGCCAGCTTATTAATACTATTCTGTACTCTGTATTATACACATTTGTCATTCTCTATTCTTGACTTAGAACTGTACCTATACACAATAGGACTTACTTACATTAAGTTAATTTTGTCGGTAGAATGCTTTAATGTCCTGCTAACTTATTAATATCATTTACTTTCTGTACTCTGTATTATGCTAAATGTCATAAATATGTAGCACTATTTCTTGAAAATATTCTGTCCTCACTGTCATATCATCCAGCTGCAGGTTTCAGTTTGATTACATGATTTCATTATATGTGATAATATGCTCTGATTAAATATAATTTGTTTAATTAGGTTGCATGGTCTGGACTCTGGAGTGGTTATCCTATGGTATATTCAGCTACTACATATTTTGCCGACAGCTGCTCATTAGAAAGGTTATGAAGCCAACTCTGGACTGGAAAAAACTTGGACTAATGGGGAGAAAGCAGTTTGATTCGTTTCTTGGCTATTTGCAGGGCGCAAGGCTTGGTAAGTTTGGATATTTTTAGTTTCTTTCAGATTTTGAAAGAGTAAACTACAAGCTGGATTCTCACTGATATTCTTGTTTGCCTTCTCCCCTTTTCATTTTACTGTTGGCAAAACTTTGTGCATTTCTTGGTGAGAAGCACCTTATCACTGTGGAAAAGCTGGCTTTTGTGACGTGTTAAGTAGAAAAATGTTTTCTTTTAAGCAAAATCAGATCGGTAGTTTTCCCTTTGTTTCCATTAGCTTTACAAACCATGTGTAAAATCAGAATCTGCAAAAGTAGCCTGAATATGTGATGGGGTGGCTTTCACACTGGAGATGCCAATCTTTACTTGTGTCCTTTAAGGAAGGAATAAAGGTTAGATGTAACAAAGGATCGAAGGAAAGTACAAAACTTCCTTCATTGTAAGCAGGCAATCTTCCTCCATAACTTCTCTCAGCTGACGGAAGTCTTAGAATACACAACATGGCTATGGCTAGAATGGGAGCTGCTGTTGTTGTCTGCGTGGTGATTTTAGCCCTGGATGTCACTGCCGGCATACTAGGGATTCAGGCTCAGGCTGCTCAAAACAAGGTGCAATTCCTAGATATTCGTAGTTTGTGTTAGGTTTCATGAAGGAATTTTTCTCAAATGAAATGCTTGGTGAAATAACATCGTACTTTTAAGAAAATGTTGTATGAAATATATGTTTTTAGTGGTTACAGCTATATGTTCATCGATAGTTGTTACTGTTGATGGTTCTTACTGTAAAGCAGTTAAGCGTGCATGAAGTGATAGTTTTATCTGACGCTTGTTGGTATTTGATCTTGTCGGCAGGCTAAAAAAGTGACGCTGCTCTTCATCCAATGCGAGCAACCAGTCTACAAAGCATACCAGCTGGGCCTCGCAGCCGCAGTGCTCCTCGTAGCTGCCCACGCATTGGCCAACTTTCTTGGTGGCTGTGCCTGCATCTGCTCTCAGATAGAGTTCATCAAGGCATCCATCAACAGGAAGCTGGCAGCGACTCTTATACTGCTCTCATGGTAACTTCGCTCATCTAAAACTTTCTTTCGCAAATCTGAAACGACGCTCCATTTGAGTAAGTAGAATCATACACTTATGTCAGAAAAGTAAACCAACTTGAGATTCATCTTTCTTTCGTAAAACGTTTTGCAATTATATATGACTGTCGATCGTTCTTGGATGCTCTGATAGGATCGCGCTCATCGTTGGATTCTCGCTGCTGCTCGCCGGGGCCATGTCCAATTCCAAGTCGAGGACGTCATGCGGGTTCGTGCACGGCCATACGCTAGCCCTTGGAGGGATCATGTGCTTCGTCCACGGCGGGATCACCGTCGCCTACTACGTCACCGCCACTGCGGCGGCACGAGAACTTCCTTAGGCCAGTGGCTACGAGGATCATCGATGGTGGGCACCGTACAATACAATGCTTTTGTCGCAGTGATCATACAGCTGATGCTTTTGTCACAAGAGATCATCATTCGTTCCTTATTTTTATTGTTTCGTATCTCTGTTTGTGATCCGGCTTTTACAACTCATGGAAGCGTCCAGTTCTGTCCTGTATCGACGTTGAATCAAGAGAAATGCTTGTGGTTTGATTGTTGCGTCATTTGTTTGCCGTGAGTGCTTGAAAAAGTGGACGACGGCCACAGGCCCAGTTCAAAAGTACTGTGGCTGTTGACTTATGACTTTTGGTTGATTGCGAGAGATACTGAAGGAGTGCGTGACTCTTGCAGTGACTTTTATAAACGGTTTATAGAAACTACCTTAAAAAGTCACCCTATTTAAAAACCGATTTCTAAAAGCTAAAAGACAAAGTTGTTGGGAGCACGACCATAGTGTGCAGTATTTGCCACAGTAACTTTTTTTGGGAAGAAATAAAGTTCATGTTTTATAAAATTATTGCTGCAGACAACATTAATGCAAAAGATTGGTATCTGTTGCAAAGTACGCTCACGGTGTGAAATTGTGTATAGTGCTGTCAAACAACTTGAAACTTTTTGTTTTTGCGAGGACTCGAAACGATTTTTTTTAAAAAAAAATTGTCATATTTTGATATGTAAAACACAATCTTGGTATCAATATTAAACGCCTTAAACACCTTTCTTCAGTAATTTTGTTGATGGTATTTTTGTGCAGCTTTACACATTATGGGCGTTTTGCAAATAGATAGCAACCTTCAGTGTTTGTGGTCCCACAACCTAGCCCCACGATGTTTAGCTGCTTCCTAGGCCCACTGGTCAGTGAGCTAATTTTCTTCACAAATGAAATATTATTGTCAAGGCAAGGCCATTTGTTGTGTAAGTTGTGTTACAAGAGTACCACATCTCCAGAGAAAGGCAATAACAAAAAGTTACCGTGAATGGCTATACAACACACTTACAATTGACAGCCCTCCACACCAGCCAACACTACTGCTCAAAACTGTATCTCTCTATCCAATAGTTTCATCCTTGATCCTAGTAATTCCATATCAACAAAACAAAAGAATCGCACAGACCAAAAGAAAAAAGAAAGAACCAAGAACAACTGCGTCTTAAACATTTGTAAGCCACAGCAGCCATGTCGTTGAGCTCTTCCACATCGAGCTAGCAGTAATACGTGGACGTGGTATACACTTTGACCATAAAGCTAGCAGTAATGCTACTAGAAGTAAACCTTTTCAATCGATTGATGATCGAGATTGGTTGCAATCACGAGGGAATGGTGAAAAGCATCTAATTCTAAGCAATCTGACGCATGCAAAGAGAAAAATATCAGACATGGCAATTCATTCATTGCTGACAGCCTGAGCTGCAGCCGTGCGTGGGCAGAATAGAGTCTGTTTTTTTTCTTCCTTTGTGTAACTTTATATCACCGTAAATTGGTAATTCTGTGTATGGATCGATCAGTTTTAGTTTACTTCTCTGTGCTATCATAAATTTAAATTCAATAAGAACAAACGTGCCTTGATCCTTGCAAAAAAAAAAAGGCAAGTTGGTATGGCCGAAATTTCAGCCCATTGCCCATTACTTCGCAGTGATAGGCTTATATATATACGGTCCTGAAGAACTGATAATTTTTCCGGCCTAGTACGTGTGATCTAAGCAGGAATCTTTTCACATGCATGTTGGAAGCAACGTATAGTATTAGACAATTAGTATCCCTCGCACATGAATATATGTTATCAAATTTTGTATCTGAACTCCAATTCTTGTTCAAGAAAATATCTGGTGGGGGTGTTCAAGTCTAAAAAATAAATATATGCCAATTTGTCAAATAGAAACTAATTAAGCTGATCATGAGATCAAGATCTAGCTACAACACATATCCTCTGAAAAAAAAGAGCTCCGATATATATACTTTGACGAATATTGGATAAAACTATATATGTTCTATTTATCACCACCATATTAATTATTACGTACATGGCATTTACACCATGAGAGAAGATTTACAAGGTCATGCATGGTGATTCATGCCACATGCACATGTGTGTGTATATACAGTACGTACAGGCAATCGTATCTATAGACACACATCACACGTACATGGGTATACACTTAACCTCGCTCGCGAAGAAGCTGATTATTCCCTTGATACGTATAAATCCTTAGTTCTGTAATAAGTAGATAGCAGTAATCTGTAGATAGATTTTCGGTTCGCTTTGGTACTTTTCGCCATCGTCGATCGGTCGATGCCATCATCAGAACAGGAACGCCGCCGGTGCAAACGCCGGCATCGACGACGCCGTCTCGATGTGCCTGCACGCATGCATGCGAGTTGGATTACACCATGAGAGAGAGAGAGAGAGAGAGAGATGACACGCATATGTAGCGTACCGGTGTTCGTCGCTGTGCGCGCGGGGTAGCACCCTGGCGACGTCCCTGGCGGCCGGTTTGCCGACCCTCGCCGAGACGAGCCCGCCGGCCTTGCCCGCCTCGGCGGTGTTGTACTCCTCATAGATGTCCCCGAGAGAGGGCCGCCACTGCGGCGAGCCCAGCGACCTCGCCCTCGTCCGCCTCCTCGTTGCCGCCGCGCCGCCGTTGCCGGAGCACTTGGCCAGCTGCTGCTCCGCCGGCAGGGTGGCGGCGGGCGGCGCGTCGTCCATGGGTCCCGCACGGCAGCCGCAGGGCACGAACGACAGGAGCCTCATCAGCTTCCTGCGCACCCTCCCCTCTATCTTGCCCTCCTCTCTCTCTCTCTCTCTCTCTCTCTCTCTCTCTCTCTCTCTCTATAGATCTCTCCTGGTATGATTCTCTCTCTAGGGCAACGAAATCTCTGCGTCTATTTACGGTAGTGCCACTGTCCACGAGTGGCCTGAGCTGGCTAACCAACCATATAAAAAGTTGTGTGTGAGATCGTGTACGTACCTGCCGAGTCACGTGTTGGGAGTGCTTTATAGGGTTTGCACGGGGTGGCGAATGACCGAAATGCCTTCGGGTTGCAGCAGAGTGGTCAGGGGTAGTCTCGTGAACGTGAAATTGTCGAGGTGGAGCAGCCAACTGCCTGTGCCATGCAGGAAAGGCAGTTTCTTCCTTTTGGAGGGAAAAAAGTGGGCGCTTATTTAGATTTTTTGAAGCTAGCTATTTTAGCGCCGTAACTAACTGTTTTTTTACAATATAACTACTGATAAATTTTTTAGTGCAATTAATTCTTTAAGAATAAAAAATATATCATCACGGACAATAAAAAGCATAAGGATAATCCATCAGACCATTCTCTGTCTTCTATGATTAATCTTGTTTTTGTATAAGTAGATGAATCTCTTCCTCAACGGTTTTTTTCTTTTGGAGGGAAAAAAGTGGGTGCTCATTTAGATTTTTTGAAGTTAGGTATTTTAGTTCCGTAACTAATTATTTTTTTATACTGTAACTGCTGATAATTTTTTTAGTGCAATTAATTCTTTAAGAATAAAAAATATATCATCACGGATAATAAAAGACATGGAGAAGCAATACCAAAAACTAAAAACTAACGAAACTAAAAAAACTTAAAGCGAAAATGAGCGCCCCTTAATCGACGTCGGTCCGTCTCTAGGTAAACTCCACCGTGCGGTGCCATGCAATCTATGTATTTTTACGTGGGCCTCACCAAGTGGGTGGTGGTGGGGCCGGACAGGGAAGGGGTCGATGGAGGCGTATTCCGTCTACGTGCATCCATACCATACGCGTGCGTGCGAGCGGCGCTGCAAATACGGTCGTGCCCCTCCAAGTGTGTACGGGAAGCCTTAGCTTTTTCTTCTTTTTCTTCGTTAGCGTGAAGAAACGGAAGAGATTAGTTATCATGTGCAATGTCTAACCAGGGATCGAAAAATCAATACGAACTAGGTCATTGCGCTATATTTGAGGGGAAGAGGAATGCACTTTTTTGCCATCATAATTAAGAAGCTCACTGTTAATTACTTCCGCTAGTAACAAAGGATTGATGTTTTGTACATCGACGCGGTCTCTAAATACAATTTTGATCAAAAATTTGTATTATGATACATTTATAAAACCTAATAAATTATAATATTACAAAGATAATTTCTTAGACAAATCTACACATTTTTGAGCCAATAAAATCTTCCATGTGTGGAATCTAAATATTCATCAAGACATTGATAGCTAAAATTCAAAAGTTTTACTGCCTGTAAACGTTACTCTTTTTATGATTGGTGGGAGCAATTACGGTGGCTTTCTCGCATAGTTGTTTTGTTCTCGATCAAAACTAGTTGGTTTCAAGTAAATTAATTACTACGAAAAACGCAAGACTGAATCTCACTTGCCCATCTCTTTCAAGGCATCTGATCATGCATGAAACAACAGAATCAACACACACACATATCCCATTATCTATGACATTTCAAGAAGCCATGTCCCACTATCCCTACTCATTTTATAAACATCAGAAAGAAAGGGGAAAAAACAGGATGCTCGTTCTACTGAATTCTGGACTATGCATCTTTAAGTACACCTTAATAATTTTTGAAATGGATGCTAGGAGCTCTGCCCATGCTACACCTGAATAATGCAGTTCCTCTCCTCTTGAGAGTTCGGTTTTAGCCAGTGTTGGTGCATTTAATTTAGACAGTGGATCTACAATAGACGGATAGATAGGGAGATACTACATTGCCTGCACAAGTTGCAAGCAGCCAAAGCAAAGCGAACCGCCGTACGCGTCGGCATGTGCCCACGTAGCGCGACGCGGTGGTTTGCCTGCGGCGGAGGGCATCTCTCGCCATCTCTCGGTCTCCCTCCCCGTATCTCCGTGCGATGTTTTCGACAGCAACCGATGAATTATAGCTATGGTGAATAGCTTTTGACGTTAATACAAATATTTATATGAATAAATCGTAGACCGCTAAAAAAAACTATTCTGATAAACCACTTTAAAACAACAGCGAAGAAATTATCCTGCTTATTTGTTCCGAAAAAGACATAGACTGGGAGAAAAACGATGCATCTGAATGCACCTCTGAAAAGTAACATGCCTCTGAATGCACCTCTGAAAAGCTCCCTGAGGCGGCTTTGCCTCTGCAGCCAAGGCTTCCAAGCTCTATCACCCCTCAGAGTGCGAACCTCTGCATGCATGATCGCCAGACACACTGCCACAGGCCGACGGCGATGCCGAGATTGTGTGGCCACGGCCAAGACCGATCAGATTCGACCCGCCTACGCATCCAAGGGGTTCTCCTCGTCAATCTGGTCGGGTTAACAGCCGCCACGGAACAGTAGACACCGCTCTACAGGTGGAGCAGATATTATGCTGCCACGGGTGCAGCAGCGAGGCGAGGCGTCGCCGTCGGTGGTGTCGACAATGGTGGTCGCTGACGTGACCAGACGCCTCGTCAGCGACCGTGGGAACGCTCGTCGAGGCGCCAGCACGAGCGGGCAAGCGCCCAGGCTACAGGTGCACAAATCGACGGTAAGAACTTGAGACGGGCATGCACAGTACTACTGCAGACCGCATCAGGCAAGCAACACAAGGTTCATGCAATAACTCCTGACATGAATGCGCAACTGAAAGCTAGACAACACCACCACCCATGTAACTGAAATCTTCAGGCTATCAGAAACTGTAGGTACACCAGTGGAGACGCCGGCATGAACAGGCAAGCACGGCGCCCAGGATCACAGGTGTACCAATGGTAAGAACAGTACAGACCATATCAGGCGACGGAAGGTTCATGGTACAGGGGATAATTCTGGTAAGAAGATGGCAAAATCAAATGCAAAGACAACAACAGCACGCAATACAGGTGCATGCACTGTTGATCACAAATGAATTGCACTGCGCAGATCAGGGTCGACGTCGCCATCAAGGAAACGGATTAATCAAGGGGGATTCAGTTGTACCTTCCCTTACCCTGTAAACGTGTTCTTATTATCCAGTACTAGACCAGCACATGCCATCAGCTGATAAGCGCTACGACAATTCAAATAAAAGGGGCATCCTAACATAACAACAACTCAAGACAAGCAGGACAGGGAACATTATTAGCAAAGGTTTGGAGCTGTTCTCAACTGTTGGGAGTTGATAGTAATACTTGTTTGGTCCGTGTTCGGTTTGACAAGTGCTTCTCCATGTGGAAACCATGGATGCCAGTGAATGACCACTCCAGCACGATAAGAATATGGAATCGGAAAGTGCGTTCACACCTGGGACAACACGATATAGCTATAAACTAAATGTAGAATCAATGGCTTGTTGACCCGCTGTCAGCCCCACAGCCAGATAGAGGGCCCCGTGATCGTCTTTTCATCTACTGTGCACCCCAGGAACCAGATGGAGGGCCCCATGATTGTTGCGACTGTGAAGTTGTCTCTGGTTGCTGCGGCGGTGGTCTGGATCTAGCATATTCGGCGAAAATAACCCATCCATCGAGAAACTGTACAGAAATGAAGCTGTGTCAGAAAATAAAAGAGCTCACGTTATTATACATCGCTGCAAGGCTCTACACAAGAGCCCCAAATGGGCAGGGATCTCCCCCCACCATAGCTTTCAGAGAATCCAACCACATCAATTAAATACAGTTTTTTTCTTTTTCTTGAGTCAATATGCAATAACTTCGGTGTGCCAATTAATTACATAAAACTAATGAAAGGGCAAAACCGCTAAGATAAGAATCGAGAATTTAGGCACTCAAGGAAGCATAAAAGGTTATAGCACAACAGGTCATTTGGGCAATAAGTTATCTGAGACAATAATTATACAGAAGGAACAGCACAAAGCAAGGTTCCATTAGCTAATAGCTGCTTTATATTTTATAGATTTGCTTAAATTATGTGTTGCCAGTTTCCTTTGGGGCCCTACCAGGGATTTCACTACGAATTCGACAAATCGACAAAACCAGTATAGAGTATCATTGTTACTGAGAAATTTACTGGCTGAAAGATCAGCCTGACATCCAGTATATTGTAGCACTATCAATATAGCCAACATATAATTTTATGCCGCAAGAATCAATATACCAGAATAGAAACTTTACATTAAGAATTCTAAATAGAGTGCAAGAGAACCAATTCTTCTATTGTTTGGGAGAATTCGATTCTAGTTTCCATTGTTCCCAATAAACTACCCTCCTAGCTGCTAAACTTGCCCCAAATGTGTTGAGTGACTTGAGTCTCACTCATGGCTTGCCTAGTGCTACAAAATTAGTAGTGTTATACTGTTATTGTCATAGTTATAATATAGCAGCAAGACAACCTGGTTGTACCTAGACATATTGAGTTAAACATAAATATAAAAAATCACTACAGGAACGTATCATATAGGTACATTGCTTGCTATTCAGCATCTCGTACGTCACAGACTATGATACGAGGCTGATATCTGCATTCTTTAGAATGACACCCGTTGTTGTTTTGAATTGTTGGCACTAAAAGAATATGACAGACATTTGCACAGGAATGAAGGATAAGACCTTAGGTAGTTCACCAAACTGCAATATTTTTACCTTAATGGTTTACTCTGCAGTCTGCAGAAACAGTTGTTACTTTGGAAAGGGGATAGGATCATAGGAGTAGGTCATGTCCTGTGAGTTTGTGCAAAACCAAAATGGCAAACTTATATTGAACGAAGCACCCAGGTTGATCTCAAAGAAAGCCAAAATATCCACACACAAAAAATGTGAAGATATCTGTCGTGCCCACAGCCCACCGCAGAGGATGGCCAACTTACTAGTACTTGTGTACAATGCAAATATGCAGTACTCAGTTTAAGGTCAACAATGTTTTTTTGGGGTTGCAAATATCTACACTTCTGTATTTTTTGCAAGAAGTTTAAAGACCAGCATAATTCTACAACACGTGCTACATGGTCTCCAATAGTCTTAAAAAAAAAGATGCTAAAAAACAGGCTCCCAGTGGCTCCCTCCCTAGCACCCTCTCACCCCTTGTTCTCTGAATTCCCCCAACGCCATCAATTTCCATAATGGATCTACTAAATACTACACCCTGCTGCAGTAGAATGCATCACCTGATTTCAACACAAATTTGGCTGAATGGCTGACAAACAAAATAACAGGCAGAAATTAAATATCAAATAGCAACTGATTTTGTAGCGTTAGCAGCCCTGGAGACTACAGGGCAGGAGACAAAGAAAACACGATCGATTTTTGTTTATTCAGGAATGCCAACTAAGTGGAGAACTGGTCGTTCTGTCCGAAACAGACATGCATTAAGAACTTAATTGATACATTTGAACACACATATACATGATTTTCTCATACATTTACTACTTATTACTTTCTAGTAGTATTAGCCATAGCCAATATATCTGCCGACTACATGTGTATATATTGACAGTGAGGGGGGAGAGAGAGAGACCAGCCAACGGTGAGTAATGCTGCACTATGGTCAACAACGGCACCAAGAATGGTTCGATAAATGAGGATAACGCAAAATCACAGAACCACCAAAGCAGGAAGACAAAACATATAGACAGTAAGGACGTTAATTTAGAAATCCGCACAAAATGCAGGCAATAAAGATGGTAAGAAACCAAACCTTTCCATCCATTCCTTCTATTCCTTTAGCCGCATCCTCGACTGTAGCATACCTCACAAAGCCAAACCCCTTAGAGAAACCAGTGACACGATCTGAGACAACTCGAGCTGCAATTTGGAATACAAGAGATAACCTTCAAATACAAAGCATGTAAAGAATGACAACATTTAAACTTTACAAGAAAATCATACCATGCACAACTTCCCCAAACTTTGCAAAAGCTTCTCTAAGTCCTTCTGTTGATGTACGCTTGCTTAACCCTATAAATCATTGATGTTAAGATCGGATTCCACAGATTGTGTGCACCAAAAGACTAAGAAAGGAGCAAAATTGTAAACTTAAAGAAAAGCATAAGGCAGGAAAGCAGTAATCTAGCTTTCTTTCAGTAGCTCCAAATCTCCTATAAAATTGTGAACTACAAGCTCAAGAAAAGATTTGAACACATTTTGTCACAACATATGATGAATTTAAGAGGCACAGCAGTACAGAACTATAACTGTACTGGATTTAAATAGAGCTTAGTAAGCTATTTTTCTGTTTCTTCAGTTTCCTGTTATAGAGTTTCTTATGTGTACATGTAGGATCAACCAAGAACCAAGATGGCAAATGGTTCAGCCCAAAGTAGAGATCATTGAAGAATTGGGCTTATTGGGCAATGTTTCAATGGTTTATCACAATTTCAAAATCGTTTTACATTATCCTCGTGAATTGCTTGTCTAGTTGCTTGTGGCCAATGGTACTGATCCAATTTCTCCTGCTTAGTTGATCATCACATTCGCTACTGAGTACTGATGATGGGATGTTACATGAAAATTAAATTGACCTCCAGCCGCAGAAGAAACAAAACATAGAATAAAGCTGCCAAGTAGAGAAGGTGGAAGAGGTATGGGGACTGGTATTATAATCTAAAGCAGGATTAGGTAGCCTTCAAACAAGGCTGTTGTTCTGCTGGCTTATCAGTCATTCCATTGGTCTTTCAGTTTCATCCTATAGCATCTGTTCAAGAAGTTGTATGAGGGGACGCAGCAGCCACAAGGCCCACAACTACTATACAGGAATGGCCAAGTTGATGTATCATGTACAAATTTTATGGTTCAAACTTCTGTGGTGATAGCTCAATTAGAGAACTTCGCTGGTGGCATCTCGTCTGGTGGATAGGCCATTACATGAGTCTCAGTCGCAGGCCGCAGCCTGTATCAGGCGTCACCCAACCCAGGAACTTGCCTCCTTAGTCCTCGCCTCCAATCAATCAATTCATTCACAGAATCACCAAATCCCTGCTCACCTCCTCATCTACCACCACTCATCGTCGCCAAAACCCTAGGAAGCTGGTGCCCAAGAGGCGCTCTTGGCCCGGTGGACACGCGGACTGGCAAGCACCAAGAGGAGGAGGTGGGGAGCAGTGCGTAGACGCCCAGGGAGGCACGACGCACACGCCATACGGCAAGGCGGGAGGTGCGCTTGCGCCCTGGCAAGGCAAGCGCACGGCACAAGGCACGCGCGGCAAGGGGGGCAGGCGGATAGGCCGGTAGGGTGAGGTAGGTGGTAAGCCGGTAAGAGGCCTAAGTTGAATTAATTTTTTTCTTTGTTGCTTAATCGTCTATGGACTTAGACATGTGTATTGGACCATGCTTTTAGTTTAAAACTATTGCGGCTCTCACCTTTGCTTACGTGATGTGTACATGGATTTGTTCGTGCTTATTGACTATGGTGAGGCTTGCCTAGGCTCTAGAAATTTCCTAGCTCCGCCACTAGTCCTAGACATGTACTGACGTACAAGCTTGGGTTACTCAAGATAACTCATGTCATGGATTTGCGTGAACTTCACAGTACCCCCTTATCTGTTTTTATTTTTCACTATTACCTCTCCTTTTTTTTCACTATTACCTTTCTTTTTTTATTGCACAAAAAAGGGAATCAGTATCTTGTCTCCTAATTCGTTCCTGTTCGTCAAGCAGCTCAAATCTATAAAACCACGGGGAGTCCTGAATACGCAACAACACATGGTATACTCCAACTATTGCTTTCCGGCAGCAACCCAAGATGCCAGCTTTGCGCACATGCCACCATAAAATTATCCATTTCCAAGACGCAAGCTTATAATTAAGCCATCAATAAAGAACATGCACAACCAAATCCTGAGCTATCTGACCCTAATCGATTGGGGCAAAATCAAGACCGCGAGACCACTTCCCCGCGCCCAAGATGCGAGCTTTTGAGCTAAATCTCTAGATGAGAGCGACACCCGAAGGGTGTTACGGTGAAGGAAGGAAACAGGAAGAAGGGGGAAGAAAGGATCGCACCGGAGACGAAGAGGTTGGGGGAGGGGTCGGCCTTCGGGGGCGGAGCCGTCGCCTTAGCCGGCGCAAAGGCCGATATGGAGAACATGCGCCGGAATCCGGACCTTGCCCCAGCCGCCGCCATCGCCGCCGGGATTCGCTGATGAAGGCGGCCGGGGAATTAGTAGGTTTCTCTCTTCCGTCCCTTCCTGGGGTTTAAGAGCCTCTTCGGGCCTGGGTTCAAATGACTATAATGCCCCCTTGTGGGGTCGTAGGGTTATGTGCTCGAAATGACCGGAATACCCTTCACGCAGTGTTGCCTGACTCCTTCCTTTCTTCCTTTCGTAGGGTTTCATTCACTATCCGAGTTCTAACCGGTGTATGGACGGTTGAGATCGATCTGTTGGCGGCTTCGATGCATGAACTTGATCTTCCTTCGAACATTGCTTGGAATGCTAGCAATTTCTTGTAAGAGTCGTGTGAAACTCTCGTGTTCCGAACAATGACAAGGGCAAAGGGGGGTTGATGTGAGCGACTGTCATTTCCTTGAGCTTATCGGAATGCTTGCAATGAATCAATGATGATACATCTTACAGGTGACATTGGATTAGCTATCGAAGGGTCACCAAGCAGTACTTATTATTCTTTAACTCGCGAATAATAATCCAGGTCGCGCGGTTGGTAATCTAAAGAGAGGAGGGCATTGGTGTCCTTTGAAATGTCCAGACCAGTACATAGTAGAAGTTAAAACCAAACTGGGACGTTTTTAGGTTTTGTGGTTTTGGCGTATACTTCTTGTTTCTACCTTAAAAAATTTAAAGCTAACATGAACATTTAGCTTTTTAAAATAGCTTTTTTATTTTCCTTACTTTCGTCTCGCTCCAAGAATAAGACTGAAGATCACAAACGCATCTCACATCTCATTTCTCTCGCTCAATTCTCGTGCACGCATCTCTCCCTTATTTTTTACACCGCTCGTCCTCTACTTCTAAAAGCTACTACTACTATTCAGCCAGCCCGCATAAGCCAAAACAACATCCCCTTAGTTCGATTAGGCCATCTGATTAGATGCCACCACCTTGGATTAATGCTGATGAAACTTTCAAGGTCTCACAAAATAACCGTGAAAACACCCTAATCTTAGTCACCCAACTGCAACCAAACGGTCAAGATGAGGTGAAAGAAACACTATTGTTCTTTCAATCATTGAAAAGCAAATGGTATACATATTACAGTGAAGTGTATACGTCATTCACAACATTCATGTAGCAAGAACTTTGTTTCTCACTTCATTTAATGATCCAAAAATGCAAGTCTGAGCAGCACAATGTGAACATCCTTACCATGGATTAAATCATTAAAACCAACTTCAGTTCAAACAAGCTCAAAGGGAACAAATTTCAGATGATCAGCAATGCAACCAGATATCACAGAAAATAACACAAGATATTTGAAGGGTACCATTTTAGATAGGTCAGGATTTCAGCCTGTCACATGCAGCTGTCATAGTCCACTCAAAATATCAACAATGATCCAAAATTCCAAATCCAAGCCGCGCAGGTCGCTTGCACAGCACTACATGATATTTTGGGCCAAGGATGGATTTGCCTATCGAAAAGTTTGCCCATACATGGCGCCAAGTGATAGAATTAAGCATGCTCGTTTGTTTCAGTATGTGGATAAATGCCTGCAAAACTGGCGCAATAAAGATTTGGGTCAATTTACACACCAATCTGTAGCTAAGGGTGGATTTGCATCCATTTCTACCTCATGAAGATGCTGACTCGGGCTGAGTGGCCTGTTTTTTTGGTCTCCTATTGACAGGAGGTCCATCTCTTCGCCTCTCATACCGTCTGCTTTCATACTTGGACGTCCTCCGCTCCTTTGGTTGGTAGGTTGGGTATGTGCACGGAATTATCTCACCATTTATGTATTTATCACCTGAATGGAGAGAAGGGGGAAAAAGTGAACAACTTAGTGATAAGGAAGCAATAGGCATATAAATGCGCAACTGCAGATAATAGTGTTGCACTAACCACCATAGTCTTTGTTTTTTACATCAATGTAGGAATCAGGGAGCACCCACAGGACACCAGGCAAACCTACAGGTGACGGAAGTGCAATTTGAACCAGGGCAATAAGAAAGTATTTGGAATATGAACGGTTATGCACCGAAACAACCAGTAAATCAAGGATTACCCTTGAACTTCTCTGATGTTTCTTCGTCGACAGTGCACTGGAACCCGGTGTAGGTTGTAGTGCTGAAGGCATACATGTTCTTCTTGGCTTCCTCCATGCTGCGATTGTAATAAGTAAATGAACTAAAGGAGGAAAATTCAAACATACAGTACACCCTGCTAAACTAAGACATGGTCACTGTTGCTCTTCACATATGTGCAGTAACCATGGAGCAATGTTCCAAGTATCTAATCAATAGCCATTTCCTGTGTCTACACTGTACATTTTGAACCTCGTCAACTACAAAGTATGTGTCGTGTGGCATATCTATCTATCTACCACACATTCATTCTTTGACTAAAGATCTACTAATACGGTAGTACACACTTGTGCATCTCGTAAAATTTGCAGCAACAACTTCAGAGTCATGAGATTAACTATAGAACCAAACCAATGTGATGCTCTCTTTATTCACTCTATCAAAGATGTGTGGCACCAATTCCAATTGCAATTTCAATTGGAATGCTCCATCCATTTTCTCTTTTACAACTACTACTGGAACAACATTTTGCTCTTCGGCTAGTATTTTAGCAATTTCTACCAGGAACTAGTCCCCGCGCTTAGTTAGCAACCACAGAAGCATCAGTAGAGAGAAAAATCGCGGTTACCTGCCAAGGACGGTGGCGAGGGTGTTGAGGTAGGTTTCGATCATCTGCTCGCGCGTGGGCGCGGGGTCCTTGGGGAACTCCATGACGATCAGCCAGTGGTTGTAGTCGCACCCGGGGAGAAGTATCGTCTCCCTCTGCTCGCTCCCCGCCCCCGCGGCGGCCGGCGGCTTTGGCTGCGCGCGCCGGAGGCCCTGGGCAGCCGCCACGGCGATTGCCGGGAACGCGGCGCCTCGGGGGAGAGCAGCGGCCGCGGGGTGGAAGGAGTAAAAGGAGGGATTCGCGGGGACCGCGAAGGCCTGGGCCGCGAGGCGCGCGGCGGCGGCCGGGAGGGAAGCCATTGGAGCGCTCGAGTGTGTGAGGCTTACGAGGCTTACGAGTTGGGGATATGGTGTGTGAAGAAGAAGAAGAAGAAGAAGATATTTTATGACGAGGGTTTGAGCCTTTTGTTAAGTGGGCCGGGCTGGATGTTGGGTGGATATTTATTTGCTTTGTTTCTACTGCTTTCATAGGCTGGACAAAATGGGCCTTCTGACGGCCCAACTACGGAGTAGGCTGGCCAGGCCTGTCGGCAATGACCGACAAGATCAGAAAACAAGACAAGAAAAGCTAAGTGAGTAGGAAGAAACAGTCCTTGGATTCCATTTTTCTAGTTTGAAGCACTGGGAGATCAAAGGCACTTGACCTCTGAAAGATCAGAGACCCAAGAAATTAGGGTACACTCCTTTCAGCAAAACCATTTGACAATCGACTGATACGGTATCTCTGTCTGTCGGCAGCTCGCGCATTTGCTTTCAAGGGAAGGATTTATTCGACACACAATGGGAACAGGGAGATCACACAAGAAGCTAAAGCCATCCCATATTCCCATCCTTATTGGAGGTCCATTTCATTGTTGATTTCTGGCCTGCACAGTCAAGAATCCAGGTCTCTGGATCCGTTGTTGATTGTTCCATGGATGCGGGAGCAGATTCTGATGCCTTTGAATGGAAGAGAAAGACCTGCAGCTGATCATGAAGAACTGTTCATGATGGGGGCTTAACGTGGTGTCTGGTTCACCAACTCCTCCAATCCAGGCCAAGTCGCTTGCTTCTTTGTCTGCAGCTCTCTCTCTCTCTCTCTCTCTCTAGGCCTGTTCTTTTTTGCTGTGGCTTATAGCTTTTGGTTGAAATTTTTGAATTTTGGTTATTTACGGTACAGATTACGGAGAGATCGATACTCACTTGTGATTTTGGCTGGTACAGATGTTAAGCTTTTAACATGTACGACGTTTAACTTGTAGACTCCGTCTTGAAAAAATACTCCGTTTAAAAGTTAGGTACTGTAGCGGCTGCGAAAAGCCGACCGGTTTGTGGCCTGCCAAACACCCCCCTCTCTCTCTCTCTCTCTCTGCCTGTCTGCAGCTAAACAGCAGAAGCAAGCAAAGTTTGCAATTTAAAAGCATTCGATACTGAATGAAATGTCCAGCAGAAATGAGGTCATGGAGGCCTCCAAATAGCTACACTACAAGAAACTTACCGAATGTGCACTCAATCATGACAAATCATGCCTATAACTTTCATGAACCTACCATCTTGCAAAAGCAACGATTTTCCTTTTCTTTTCCCTTCTTTTGGTGGCTGTCTAGAAATCTTCAAAGTTCATACAGAATATATGGTGCTGCACTCAGGATTTTGCTTTTGATCCACAGCAAGCATCTTCAGAAGTATGGGCAGGCAATGAAACTTTTTGATATTACGGTTTATTGTCAAATCCTGATAGGCATTAGCTTCTCCCATCATTTCGAGTTTTTGACAGTATTTAATCATTTTTAATTATATACAATTTACTTGATCCTTAACTAGTGGCCGTGTTTCTAAGATAGGTTGAAGCTTTTTTAGGGGAATCAGCTCCTCAATTAATCCTCTATTTAATCTCTTGAAAAATTGTTGGGGCTTGAGAACCTGAGTTTGTTGCCATCTTTTTCGACTTTATTGCTTAGGTTGAGATATCTATTTTGTTTGCACAGTTCCTGGTTCAATCTTGTCATAGTGTTGATTATTTTGTACTTCCAACTTTAGTTGAAACATTTGTTTTTTTTTTTTTTGCAATGGGAATTTAGTTTAAACATAACATAATTTCTCTCCTTGGTGCTTCTAGAATGTTTTACAGCAATAGTTTCTGAAGAGCTTACGCCAATCTTTTTCAATCGTTTTCTTTGGAGAGATTTACTATCTGAAAAAGAGAAGAATCACAAGAAATGCCATCTGCCCTCACCAGAAAGGGGGAAAAGGACCAAAGAGTTCACCACTACTGAACGATTTGTAGTAGTGCCTTTATTGAAAAGAAAAGCAGGTTCTTCTAGATTGAAAAGGACTATGTCCTGCTTCTGGTTCAACATCCAGCTACTCCTTCCATGTCATGAAAGAGAAGTAAGAGGCATCAAACAAGTTCACTGTGGAACTTAAGAGATGATACAGTATATTCACAAGAAAGATGTGCCTAGTATTTAAAGTCACTGCAACAAACACGCTAAACGATTGAATTGATACACCAATTTGTTACCTTGATCACTGCATGTGCATGACATCAAGTATGATGATTATATCAGGGATAAGGCAACAACTTTCAATAAAGTAGTTGCTCCGCATAGTTAATTGAAAAATGACATGCAAACAGTTGATAGCCTGGTTGAAGATTAGTCATTTTACACATGGTAAACTGATCCCTTTTTTTTTTCTATAGCCACCTAAAGTGGAAGAACCAACGGCAATACTCACAAAACTATTACATTCCATCAACCAAATCCAGGCCCTTTTTATTCTGAGGAGAAAACAACACTGAAACACTGGAACAATTCCAACATGATGCTGAAACATTTCCAGCTTGAATTCATTAAGGCAAGAAATGGTAAAGGACTGTTTATATCATGACAAAGTGTTGGAGAACAGCCCAAATTTCAATCCCACTGATGCTTTAATGTCAAATGACAAACTATGAAACTATCAACTTTAGAGCTAAATTTTATTCCAGTAGATGGTCCGACTCAAACTCAATATGGGTGATCATGCAGAACCCTTGAGCTTCTTTGCGATTCCCGCAAAGTATTTTCCTTGGTGGAAGGCTTGTTGCAGCTCAAGGTCAGTAGCAACTCTTGATCCATCCCCAGCAAATGTGCCAGACCCATATGGGCTTCCACCCTTCACCTGCTCCATCTCAAACATACCAGCACCAAATGTGTACCCTACCGGAACAAAGATCATGCCGTGATGCACTAGCTGAGTAATTGCTGTCAACCTACACGATCAAGAGCAGATTAGCATATACTCCAATACTATCATAGTTTTGAACTTTCAGTTGTAAGATAAGAGTAGAAACTTAAAGCAAATACTATTTTACGTGATAACGTGACAGATTGACAAAGGCCATTCTTGGTGAAGAAAAATGAACTGTAGACTACATGCATCAAAGTTGGAACATTATTTGGTGGAACATCTTACGGAGTAGTTTCTTGGCCACCGCCCTGGGAACCAGTGGAGTAGAAAATTCCTGCAGGCTTGCCTGCGAGCTGCTGCGCCCTCCACAACCCACCAGTAGCATCCATGAATGCTTTAAATTGCGCAGCCATCATACCGAATCTAGTTGGGAACCCAAAGATGACACCATCAGCATCCGCAAGCTCCGCAGGTGTGATGATTGGCACATCCTTCTTTGGAGGAGCACCCATCTTAGAGAGTACTTCATCAGAAAGAGTCTCTGGGACCTATTTACATGATGGTTTTATCAACAGGTTAAAAAATCATTCAGCAAACTAAAACTCTAGCAACAGTTCTCAATCACTATCACGGTATAACCTGCCATAGCTTGACTTCAACTCCTTCAACAGAAGCAGCACCCTTCTCGATCTCTTCTGCTAGCTTTGCAACATGGCCATACATGGAATAATACCTGCAGAATATAAACCCATGAATAGAATTTTAGGACAAAGATGAGATATGCTTCTGTTTTGGTACAGAGCTCTATGAAATTAGAAAGTACTCCAACCATTTCAACTATTCTATTGCAATAAGATGTGAATCTTCAGCCAAGTTTTATAACATTCTGCAAGAACCATCCAAAAGCAACAAGTAGGTAATGTCAAACAGACAAGCTTGGAGAAACAACATCCACAGCATCACCCCACATATAAAACAGACAACAACGGCAGGCATATCTTGCAATGACACATTTCCACAAGTCGTTTCTTTGATGTCTTGACCTCTAACAGAAGAGTCATCTTAGGATGCCTTTTCTGCCATCTTGTGCACCATTGAGTAGCAGGTCAAGACAATACAACTTGAAAAGAGCATTGTTAAATAATACCCCACAAAACATTACACAAACAGTTACCGAGTAGTGAGCAATTTTAGCATACGACCCCAAATTCACCAGCTTCGACGAGGAGAAGTTCTGAACCCCAGAACAACAACGAAGCAACAAACTTTACTCTTAGTCGACCCCTCTTACTTGGTCAAAAAGTCCAGACCCAACCCATTCCGATATACTTCCAAAACAAGAAACAGAAAACCCCAAGCAAAAGTCATCCCACGGATCCACCCATGCAAGAAATCAAGAATACCGCAGGCTATTTTCACTCCATCTTTATCAGTAGTTAAATCTTTTGCATTCCATTTCGACCCCATTCACGCAAGTTCACCATAAAAACACCAACTTGCCGCATTATCCAAGAATTGACGGACCCGAATGAACAAGAACACCCAAAAGAAGGGCACCGTAAAACGGTGGGTAAATCAAGAAATTTGCTATATAAAAGATGTAAAAAGGAAAGCGGATCGAGGTTAAACTCACACTATGTAGATCTTGGCTGCCATGGAATCGGATGCTTGGTGGGAAGAAGGGGAGACGGGAAGCGAGAAAGGAGGGACCTTTCCTTCGAGCCGAGCGAGCTTGAGTGTGGTGCGACGGGGTGAGATCTCCGCTCGCATTTATAGGAGGGAGATGTCTTTTCGAGGTACCATGGCTAGAGTTTAATCCGATTAATTTTTCTGCTATATAAAAGTAATAATTAATTATAGAAGATATAAATAGTAGATTAGAAAACATGGAGATAGAGAAGAGAGCTTCTAGTCTTTTTTGTTGTTTTTTCACGTGTGTATAAAAATAACAAATAGCACTCTCTATTTATAACCTAGTAGTGATGTGTCTACTATGGACCAAGGCTTCAAGCATAGGTCCAGGTTTCCTAACACTCTCCTTGGACACTTATCCGACACGTTTATGCCTCATCAAAACTCCATAAAAATCCAGTGGAAAAAATTTGGAGAAAGAGTACATGATACATGTTATACTGCGTTGCGCAAATTGACTCATTAAAAACATTGACCGAGAAACTTTAGGAGAATCCGTCAAAGAAAAAAGAGTGCAGCCATCCCAATTTCATTTAATCTTCAGAATTTATTCTTTGGATACTCGATCTTCGTGATCAAGTTTTAATAATAAGCTTGAGAAAAATCTTTCCCTGAATTCTTGTGCACTGCACCACGCCTCCATTGCGCTTCTTGTGCACTGCGCCGCCGCCGTCTCGGGCTTCGATCTGTGCCGTCGTGCTTCTATCTATTCCTCTTCGGTTTGATTTGACGGTTTATTCAAAGGCTGAACACAACTACGACATCATAACTCGGACTTCGGATTTTTCTTGTTTTAGTGTTAACTCTTTTTCAAATGAAATACTATTTCATACGCCTTGCATTTGATGGGGGTGTTAAGGAGATAGAGTTGTATTAGGATATAGAGTTTGGATTCTATTCCATATATGTCTTATCTCTATATGACATATCCTCTTGTACTTTCCTATATATATGGCATTTTGTGTCTCATATCAATACACACAATATTCATAACAATTTTCACATTTTTCTAGAGATATATTTTTTTGACTATTTTGCCTTTTTTTTTCCTTTAGTTGTTTTTATTGTCCGTGATGATATAGCTCTCTTTTTCATTTTTTTTAATTCAATTACGCTGTTAAAGGTACCAGCAGCCATAATATATTTTCAATCGTATAAAATAAATCATAAATCAGAGTTTTTAAACCCAAATAAACACCACCATAATATATTCTCTTAATCAAAGGAGAACGAGTACGTCCTCATCTAATCCACCCTCCTGTGCCACGATAATAAATTCGAGAGGATTTTTGCTTGTGGCCGTAGGTGGATTGGGTTGGGCCAGGCCAAGACTAGGCCCGTGTGACCAGAGGTAGTAGTACTAGACCTAGCCCATAGGCCGGCCCATCCATGTTTTCTGGGCTATTTTGATTCTCTGGTGTGTAGTTTTCCCGGGCCAGCTGGTCGAGGCCCAAACAGTTTGGTGAGCATTCCCCCGAGCTCTCTGAACATTCAGTCACCACGCACATCTCAAAACGAGAGAAATGTGAACATTCAGTTCCGAAGAACATTCAGTATGCAAGAAATGTGTGCCCAGATAGGGGGAAACAGTATTAGTAGTATGTTCAGTTCCGAAGATATACTACTCTATACTCCTCTGCGTACGTACAATTCTACACGCCGTTTGCATTGTGGGAAGAGAGAGAGAGAGACACGGGCCTTTTCGGAGGCATCCAATAAAATTGGAACCATACGGAAGAGAGATAGAGAGGGGGAGTGTGTGCCTAATCTTGTATTGGCTATACATGTAGGGGACCGTACCTATGCTCTTTTCTTTGCTCATAGCCTAGATCAGCCCTGTGCATTGCTAGTAAATACGCGTGTATGTATATATATATTAGGTAGGGACTCGTGCATTACAATGAAGTCATAAAAATAGTAAGATAGAACTTACTGTCTGGCCAATTTTACATATCAAACATTAGAGAACATACCGACGACCACTAATTTCTCTTTATATAATAATAGAAATATATCCACGTGACACCTTATCTCTTCGGCTGATGAGTGATGACTAGAGCTTGATTCTTACTAACCATATCTATAGTTGTGTTATTTATGTGGATTTTTCACTGGTATATTTAGAATTTGAACACATGAGCTATGAGCCTAACATGATTGTACTTGCCAGTTGATTCGGCCATCTTTAAAAAAAAGAAAAGGAAATACCACGTATGAATTTTCAGCGTTGCAGGCCTACGTCCGTAGCCAAGTTTACCGTGGTTAACTGATTGATGATTTTCACCGTCCCTGTGTTATTGATCACTCTGACTATTCAGCAGTCAACACCGCCGCCGTATCACCGCGCCTTTTACTTTGCAAGGCCTGTTTTTTTACGACTTATGATTTATTACAGTAACTTATAATTTTAGGTTATTCGTGAGAAAGAATATAGAGTAATAGAAACTCATATACGTAGTCGTTATAGTATGCACTACAATTAAAATTAACTTGTATAACTTGTCTTAAAAAATATTTTGTTTGAAAGTTAATTATTATATAAAAATAAAAAAAAGTTTTTAGAAACAAAAAAAAAGACTAAACGCACACATCAATTTGGCTTTTAGACACTGTTCCCATCGATCGGGGGCGGTCTTGTCCTGACTTGTTCAACGGCCCCTCGCGCACGTTAGAAGAACATTGACTAGGAGGGCCGATTACGACTAAAGGAAACCCTGCACCAACCCCCGTACAAAACATCTAAAATCTATGTTGAATGGCTATTGATGCACGTATGTCGTAGAATAATTAATGTATGTATCACTCGTTGGCCGCAACAACGGTTGCTTTAGCTACCGAGGCTTGGCTAAACAGGGCTTAAGCATGTCATATGATCGTGCCTACGAAGAAAGTGTTTATATTAGCTGTGGTTGATAATTTTATTTATGATTAATGATTTTTAATTAAAATTAAATAGTAATAACTGAAAGAAGTAACTTTTAAAAAGAGGGGATGAGCGGTGGGAAAAGTGGGGAAGAGATATGTGCGCGAGGTGAGAGTGAAAGGAATGAGATGTGTGATACACCAATGAGCCCATGCCTTTATCCCCGAAGTGAGACAGGAGCCAGAGGAGTGAAGAAGACACTTCGAATAGCTGGGAGTTTATATTAGCTTGAAGTCGATATGAACGAGCCCTAAGGCAAGGCAAGCCAACTACACACTTTCCTTACACTGACGCATTGTCGATCGCTAACATGTGGGCACAGGCAGATCCAAACAAAGCCATGGGATGCATAGGACACCGAATCTAATTTTGATTTTTTTTATTATATAGCTCATATAAATTTAGGTGTGAACTCCTCTGTCCAAATTGAAGGACATCTGATCAACCCAAAAAATGAAGCTTTCGGCCTCTTAACTCCTTCTACTCCACTGAGTACTTCTGCAGCTGGGCCCAAGATGACACCATCAAGGACTAGGGCATGCAGCCTTAGCCAAGCCACTCCAGGAAGGGAAGATAGCAGGGTAGAGATTGCAACGCACGGCCATCATATTACCTTAGTCACTCACGTCTCGTTCCCTCATTCCCTGTGCCCTGCCTTGCACGAAAGCAAAATCCACCCTCTCGCTTGGTTACAGGCTCGCAACTACGGGGTGCTAGAGCTTGAAGGCCTAGGCTATAGACTGCTGACCGCCGCGTCTTCTTATCGTCATCATCCGTCGATCATCTCGCCGAATACTTGGAAGTATGGATTGAGTTTTGAATTGACATAGAGTATTGCTAACTTTCTCCCGATTCTTTCGATTTCTTTAAGCAAATGGAGTGAATTTAAGGAGTTAACGGTTTGAATGTTACGATTGTTGATTGGTTTTTCGTCAAATTGTAGGGTTCAGAATTAGGGTTTTAATTTAGGTTTTTAAAAATTGAAATATCCACCTACTTCGTTGCAAACCGAAGCAAAATTATATATATATACACATACATATATATATATATACATATATATATATATATATACATATATATATATACATACATATATACATACATATACATATACATACATACATATATATATACATATACATATACATGTATACGTATACACGTGTACACGTGTACACGTGTACATATATACGTATACATATATACGTATATACGTACACGTATATACGTATATATATACGTATATACGTATATACGTATATATATACGTACACGTATATACGTATATACGTATATATATATACGTATATATACACGTATATACGTATATACGTATATATATACGTATATACGTATATACGTATATATACGTATATACGTATATACGTATATATATATATACGTATATACGTATATATATATATCGATATATATACGTATATACGTATCGTATATACGTATATACGTATATATATATACGTATATATATATACGTATATATATATACGTATATATATATATATATATATATATATACGTATATATATATATACAGGCAGCACAGACATAGCCCCCGTTAATAATCAAGATGATGCGAATGGCACCCCTAATCCATGGCAAGTCGACATGTGGAAGCAGGGTAGGCAAAAAAGACCAAGATCCAACACATCGGGGCCGGCCGGCTACCTAGTCCCTACCATCTCAAAACCCTTTTTTTTTTGTAGGGGATGGATAGAGGTTCTTGGCCAGCAACAAGCCCAGCCATCGAGAACCTTCAGTTTGGCAGCACTCCACTTGGCTACCAAAGTCGCTCATCATCCAACATCATGATCCAACATCATGATGTTGGATGGTATCATAGTACTGCCAGTAGTTTGAGATGGGAGGAGGAAGAGGAGAGATCAGGAGAAGACGTAGCAACGGACAACAACGCCCACTGATCAAAAGAGAGGTAGGGCAGAAGGAAAAAGGAAACATAATGCATTGGCATCTGTGACACACATGACTGTCCAACGCTTCTGCATGTTCAGTTGAGCATGGGCGCACTGGGGCCTGAACTGAAAGGCTTACTATAGCTGCAGACTGCTTGTATGCGCCTCCTTTTGACATCATCTGCTCCCTGGAACAGCTTTGTCGACCTGTTCATTGCTCTTGTCTACCTTTGCTCCATTCCTCTGAGTCCTTTTCTTCTCTGATTGCCGCAAACGGTTGTTAGAGATATAATCATGTTTTGTATCCGGTTATAGATAGAGATAGAATTGGTTGGTATAGATAGAAAGTTAAATCCGATTCTCAGTTGTATTAGGATTACCAACCATGACATCTCATCTATATATTCCTTGTACCCTTGCCGGTTCAGGCCAAGCCAAGATTAACAAGCAACCGCCTCTCCGCAGGCGTTCCAGATAGCTTCCGCCCTCTGATTCTTCACATGGTATCAGAGCTGTATTGAGATCAAGATTGATCAAGCACCATGGCTAGCTCTTCTGCTATTGTCGTCTCCAATCCGTTGCTTGGCTTCCAGATTTCAGAGAAGCTCGGAAAGCAGAATCATGCGCTATGGAGTGCGCAGGTTCTTACTGCTATACGCGGTGCGAGATTGGACGGCCACATCAACGGCACGACGGTGGCTCCGCCGACAGAGATCGAGCGAAAAGAAGACGACAAGATGATAATAGTTCCCAACCCAGCTTACCAAGAGTGGTTTGCTACAAATCAACAGGTTCTTGGTTTCCTCTTTTCATCATTATCACGAGAAATCCTTACTCAAGTTGCTGGATCCAAGACTGCAGCCGAAGCATGGCAAGTCATAGAAGGGATGTTCAAATCTCAGACACGTGCTCGGTCTCTCAATGTCCGACTTTGTCTCACAACGACACGCAAAGGTAACATGAGCATCTCTGAATATTTCGGCAAGATGAAGTCCTTTGAGATGAACTTGTCGCTCGCAAACCGGTAGATGAAGAAGAACTGGTAGCTTATATATTAAATGGTCTGGATGATGACTTCGATCCTATTATCTCTGCACTAGTAGCAAGAGTGGAACCTATTACCATGATGGATCTATACTCTCAACTACTAAATTTTGAGAACAGGCAGGTTCTTCGCAGTGGATACTCGGTGAATGTCGCACATCGCGGGCGTGACGGATCATTCAGTCGCGGCGGCATTGGACGCGGTCGTGGCATGTCACGAGGCCGTGACGGACGTGGTAGAAGCAGCAGCAACCAAACAATGACGCCGCGCAACCAAACAATGACGCCGCGCAACCAGCATCGTACAGATAACAGGCCCGTGTGTCAAGTTTGTCACAAAAGAGGGCATGTAGCTTCTGATTGCTGGCATCGTTTTGATCAAAACTATATACCTGATGAAAGACATGATGCTGCTGCCACTCACACATACGAAGTGGATACCAACTGGTATCTTGACACAGGAGCAACCGATCATCTCACTGGAGAACTTGACAAATTAACAGTTCGAGAAAAATACAAGGGAAAGGATCAAATTCATGCAGCAAATGGCCAAGGTATGGAGATTAAACATATTGGTCATTCGGTTATTTCTACCCCTAGCCGTAACTTGCATCTAAAAGATATACTTCATGTGCCTCAAGTTAAAAAGAATCTTTTATCTGCTCATCGCCTTGCTATGGATAATTTTGTCTTCCTTGAAGTTTACCCCAAATATTTTTTGGTCAAGGATCGAGCCACGAAGAATACGATTCTTAAAGGAAGATGCCAACGGGGACTTTACTCTTTGCCGTCGTCACCAACAAAAGAAGTTTTTTTGGTCAAGCCGTCCTTCTCAAGATGGCATAATCGCTTGGGACATCCATCCGTTCCAGTAGTTACAAGAATTCTTAGCTCAAATAAATTACCTTGTCTTTCTAAATCCAATAAAGAATCAGTCTGTGATGCATGTCAAAAGGCTAAAAGCCATCAGCATCCTTATTCTAGATCTTTAAGTGTATCTCATTATCCTTTGGAACTTATATTTTCTGATGTTTGGGGTCCTGCCTCTAGTTCTGCTAGTGGAAAAAAATACTATGTAAGTTTCATTGATGATTATAGTAAATTCACCTGGATTTATCTTCTTAAGAACAAATCTGAGGTGTTCGACAAGTTTCAAGAATTTCAAAAGCTAGTAGAAAGATTTTTTGACCGTAAAATCATAAGTGTCCAAACTGACTGGGGCGGAGAGTATCAAAAACTCAATTCCTTCTTTGAAAAAATTGGCATATCTCATCATGTCTCCTGTCCGTATGCACATCAAAGAAACGGATCTGCAGAAAGAAAACATCGTCACATAGTGGAGGTAGGACTAGCTTTACTTGCACATGCCTCTATGCCACTGAAATTTTGGGATGAAGCATTCCTTGCCGCCACATATATCATCAATCGCATTCCTAGTAAAGTTATTGATTTTGACACTCCTATCAATCGGCTGTTCAAACAACAACCAAATTATACTTTTCTTCGTGTGTTTGGTTGTGCATGTTGGCCCAATCTTCGGCCCTACAATACTCATAAACTTCAGTTCCGATCTAAACAATGTGTCTTCTTAGGCTATAGCACTATTCACAAAGGTTTCAAATGCCTTGATCCTTCATCTGGTCGAGTGTATATTTCCCGGGATGTCACATTTGATGAGGATGTATTTCCCTTTGCTCATATGCATCCTAATGCTGGTGCTCGTTTGTCCTCAGAAATCTCTCTTTTGCCACCTGATCTTGTTCCCTACGGCTGTGCTTCAGGGGGAGAATTTCCATTTGATCATATGTTTAATTCTCCTCATACCACTAATGTTTTTCCTGAAGACAGTGCAGGCTATACTCCTACCAATGGTCTCAGCGATAATACAGAAGATTCAACGCCTCGGTCAAATCAATCTCCGAACACTAATCCTCGCACTACTGCTGGTTCCACACCGCGCCAGTCCATGTGCGACACGCATACGCCAGCTGCTATGGCTCCCGCCTCTGCGCTCGCCCCGGTGCAATCAAACGACGACGACTCAGCGAGACGCTTTGCGCAAGAGGACGGGGTTGCTGCTCCTGGCGGGTCCCACCTGGCTTCGCCGGTTGTCCTCCCTAGCGAAACATCTGCTGATCAACAGGCTTCGGCAGGGATAGCAATTGATATGGCAGACACTCCACACTTTTTTGCAGACATCACAGACACGGCACCCACTGCCGAGTCAGGGGGAGACTTTAATGCTCCTGCTGCTGCCGAGTCAGGGGGAGACATCTCCTCTCAGATCTTCTCAGATGTCTCGACCGCGCACTGCCGCAAAGTGGAATACGCAAAGACAAAGTATATACTGACGGTACAATTCGATACACTTGTTTTACATCTTATGGGGAACCTCAATCTGTCCAGGAAGCATTAAGTAACAAAAACTGGAAAGAGGCAATGGATGAGGAATATATGGCACTAATGAAAAATAATACCTGGCATTTGGTTCCTCCTCAAAAAGGAAGAAATATTGTTGACTGTAAGTGGGTCTATAAAATCAAAAGAAAAGCAGATGGAACTCTAGACAGATACAAGGCTCGACTTGTGGCAAAAGGCTTCAGGCAAAGGTATGGCATAGATTATGAGGATACTTTTAGTCCTGTTGTTAAAGTCACATTATCGAGCTAGTCTTGTCTATTGCCATATCTAGAGGATGGAGTCTACGACAACTGGATGTGCAAAATGCCTTCCTTCATGGCACTCTAGAAGAAGAAGTATATATGAGACAACCCCCAGGGTATGAAAAGTCTTCCTTACCTGACTATGTGTGTAAGTTAGATAAGGCTTTATATGGATTAAAACAGGCTCCCAGAGCATGGTATTCAAAACTAAGCACTAAATTACAAGAATTAGGGTTTAAGGCTTCAAAGGCAGATATATCCCTATTTTTCTATAGTAAAGGAGGAGTCACTATTTTTGTGTTGATTTATGTTGATGATATCATTGTAGCTAGTTCTGTGCAAAGTGCAGTTCCAGTTTTGTTACAGAATCTTGGAAAAGAATTTGCTCTAAAGGATCTTGGTGATCTTCACTACTTTCTTGGCATTGAGGTAAACAGAGTACATAATGGAATAGTATTGAGTCAGGAGAAATATGCTTCAGATGTGTTGAGAAGAGTAGGAATGACTGACTGCAAGCCAGTTGCTACTCCCCTGTCTACTTCTGAGAAATTGTCTGTCAATATGGGTACTTTACTTGAACAAAATGATGCTACACAATATAGAAGTGTTGTTGGTGCATTACAGTACTTAACATTGACAAGACCAGATATCTCCTTTGCAGTAAATAAGGTATGTCAGTTTCTACATGCTCCAACTACAGAACATTGGGGAGCAGTTAAAAGAATTCTGAGATATCTCAAACACACTGTTAAACTAGGATTAAAGATTGGCAAAACTTCATCCTTGCTTGTGAGTGGTTTTTCAGATGCAGATTGGGCAGGTAGTATCGATGATCGTCGATCCACAGGAGGTTTTGTTGTGTTCTTGGGTTCTAATCTTGTATCATGGAGTGCAAAGAAACAAGCAACTGTATCACGCTCAAGTACAGAAGCTGAATACAAGGCACTGGCAAACACAACTGCAGAAATCATGTGGATTCAGACATTGTTACAAGAACTTGGAATTCAAGCACCCCAAACTGCAAAAATCTGGTGTGACAATATTGGAGCCAAGCATATGTCTGCAAATCCGGTATTCCATGCACGAACTAAACACATAGAAGTTGATTATCATTTTGTAAGAGAAAGAGTAGCAAGAAAACTTCTTGAGATTGAGTATATCTCTACCAAGGATCAAGTTGCCGATGGCCTCACCAAAGCTCTTGCCGTAAAATCTTTTGAGATGTTTAAGAACAATCTAAATCTTGTAAGATCAGATTGAGGGGGAGTGTTAGAGATATAATCATGTTTTGTATCCGGTTATAGATAGAGATAGAATTGGTTGGTATAGATAGAAAGTTAAATCCGATTCTCAGTTGTATTAGGATTACCAACCATGACATCTCATCTATATATTCCTTGTACCCTTGCCGGTTCAGGCCAAGCCAAGATTAACAAGCAACCGCCTCTCCGCAGGCGTTCCAGATAGCTTCCGCCCTCTGATTCTTCACAACGGTCACTGACACAAGGGCCCTATCGATAGACGCGGAGCATTTCTGACCGGATTAGAGATGACTGTCTGTTGTTTTCTGCTGACAGCTGCAGTGGTAAACATGGACCACCTGTTCTTATGGTGCAACTTATCTCCTGTCACTAGTTTAGGATTCCTGCAGGAGCAGTCACTAGTTTATGGTTCCTGCAGGCACAGCCAACAGTGGCACGGTCAAACCGAACTTGGCAGGACCATTTCAACAGCTCGGTCAAAAATGACGCAAAGCGCACGGCCAAATCAATTCAGAAAGGAGAGCATGAACATGGAAAAAACTGTGCACATCACACAATGTGACAATGGCATGAGGTGATCCACTCAGAGCAATTCAGATGCAGGATAGTTGACGACTGCAATATGCATGGCTTAATCCTGTCCGCTAAGCAAGATCTCGAATTAGATCCCTGTGTTACAACTTGAAGTAATGACGCCAACAGACTTTTGTTGGTTCAGAACAAGCCATGCTTCCAAATGGACATACCAACCACCTCCAAGGAAAGCTTATGGTCAAGGTCAGCCCTTACCTTATTGGTGCTAGGTTTTCCATTCAGACATTGTCAACATCAAGGCCACATCACCACTGCATAATCCACTAAGTTTTCTATGCAGTTCTAGAAAAGCGAAGGGCTTATGCTTGTAGCAAATCAAATAAAAATATACCTTTTAGTGTACTTAAGCATGGAAATTGTAAAGTGATTCATGATAAAAAGATCACTAAAAGTTCTACACTCCCTCCCAGAGAGATAGGAAAAAAACAATTGCCTGAGCCGTTAATTTCTTAAAAGCATTACTTGATCGCATCGAATCTTAAGAAGCCCCACTGCTTTTGTCACCGACTAACGAGACAAATGTGTGATTAGACCTTTTCATATTTAATTTGACGTGGAAATTGTCAGTTGACGTAGTGAAAATTAGGCCATCTAAAAACTGAAGATGTCCTTGTCAAACAAAATGACAATCAAAGTTGCATAATAACCACTCACTTCTTTAAGGACTAGAGTGATACAAGCAATCTCGAGAGAAGCCCATTGCTCGGTTACAACGTCTCTTAATGGTATAATCTTTTTCCATATTAGAGCAGTTAAGACAGTTTATTCGGTGACTGATATAGAATTTCTGTAGTTTATAGAGCAGAGGTAAAGTCTATCACAAAATCTCAGGCCCTTCCCAAATAAAAAGAGCAATAACAGTTGCACAATCTACCGATTAATTTAAGGTCCATGATGATGCAAGCGATATTGAGGGGGTCCTCCACGAGTATGCTGTGGGATCTCTATGGCTATATTATATGGACAGCAGTACGCTGATACAAATTAGTTTAATTTAGATGCGGAAAACTTAGGACAATGCACGAGCTTTACGTGCGCCTGTCATGAACCTTAGTTCATAGAAGACAAACACTACCAAGAAGATGGCCAAATGGCGTCGGCGTAAAAGGAGATATGTACTTTAGAGGAGAGAGACTTTGTTATTTCTCTGCTTGGTTCCAATAGCACGCGGTAGCTCCCCTTATATAGATGGGCTCCCCCTAACAGATAGAATCTAACCTCAATTATATCTCCAACAAATATAAAAACTAATATCATATCTATAATTATATCTCTTAACAAAAAGAATTAATCTCTAACTCAAATAGAAACTAATCTCTACTTTCTAATAATGAACCGGCTGGGCCCAAGGCCCACGCCTATGACATTACACCCCTCCCAGACATACAGCTCGTCCTCAAGCTGCTAGACGGTGGCCATGGTTGCAATTTCACGTCGATGAAGTGTAGTGCTTTCGGCTAAACGACGCCTACAAAAAATACTATTGATAATAATAAGAAATAATATTTTTATCTTCTTCTCTTTTCTTTTTTTCCTGTTTTTGTTTTTGTTTTTTTTTTTGCACCGACTCCTCGTTCCTACTAATAACTTCGCGCGGACGGCACGGTCTCATAACGGAAGCAGAGAGCAGCGGCCGGTGCGGACCGGCGGCTCCGGGCGGATCGGCAACGGCGGCTTCGGGAAGCAGCCGTCGACGGAGCAACAGCCCGGCGACGACAGATCGACATTTGGACGACGGCGGATCTAGCAACAATTGGTCCGGCGGCGGCGGCGGCGACGGGGCCCAGCGGCGGTGGCGGCAATGACTGCGTGGATCCGGGCAGTGGATGGTAACTGGCGACCGAGGACGACAACGGCCGCAGATCCAGGCGGCACCGGCTGCTTAGATCGGCGGACGAGTGCATCGGCGTCGATCTCGACGAAGGGGACGAGCTCTCGGAGGTAGATGACGACCCTGCTGCGCACGACGTCGAGGCCACCAGGAGGATCCCGGCGAGGACTTGCGGCGGGTGGAGCGGCCGGTCGAAGAGCGCGCGGTGGGGACCATGTCCGAGACGAGGCCGGTGTCTTCTTCTTCCGGTTTGACCGCCAGGTATCCTCCGGCGCAACTCCTCTTCTTCCGATCTGATCGCCGGGTTTTCTCCGACGCAACTTTTTCGCTGATCCGACCACGCTTCTTCCCGTCCCGATCACGCCTTCTTCTCCGATCGGACCGCAAGTCTTCGGGCACCATCAGACGGAGGCTCGGGCGACGACGGCCTGAACGATGGCGGTGGCGGCTGCAGCCGACGGCAGGGGCTAGCGATGACACAAGACGTCTCGGCGGTGTTGGCCGATGCCGGGCGACGGCGGTTGGTCGAGCGGCAGAAGGCGGCGTCGTGCAATGAGGACTCGGTCTCGCCGCCGCCTCGCCAGAAGTGCTTGATCGAGCAGGACGACCTTCTCGAGGGGGCACGAGGACACCCCCGTCTCCAGCGGCCGAGCCTGAAATTAGTGCCGCTGTCGTCTCTTGTTGCCTCTTTTCTCGATCCAGGACTATCTTTTCGAAGAAGGCATGCATGTTGAAGAAGATGCCCGCCATCTTCTTGTCGATACTGGCCATCTTGATGGCGTTAGCTTTTATTGTAGCCAACGACTCGAAAACAGGAACCATGGTAGCAGAAGTCGTGGGAAGGGATCGACTGCTCTCATACCAAGTTGACATGAACATTTATTCATACGGGGTAAACACCACCAAGAAGATGGCCGGATGGCGTCGGCGTAGAAGGAGAGAGGAACTTTAGAGGAGAGAGACTTTAGAGGAGAAAGACTTTGTTATTTCTCTTCTTAGTTCCATAGCACGCGGTAGCCCCTCTTATATAGATGAGCTCCCCCTAACAGATAGAATCTAACCTCAATCATATCTCTAACAAATATAGAAACTAATATCATATCTCTAATTATATCTCTTAACAAAAGGAACTAATCTCTACTTTCTAGTAATGAACCGGCTAGACCCAAGGCCCACGCCTATGGCAGCGCCACTTCGTACAAATTATTGCACTAAATTGTCTAACCTCACCGAGCAAATAACTGATGAAATACATATCAAGTTAACACGCTCAAACGAATTTCTGAGCAAGCAAAAATTCACAGCCTTCGTACTTTTAATAAATGAAAATTTTCATTTCTTATCATATAGTACATCACAAGGGGATGATGGGCAGATACACACAATCCAATCCTCCTCATATCAAAGTATCAAACTATGGCACGAAAGATAGAAAATGAGCAGGGATTACACTGGAGCCACTTCAAGGCATATAATCACTTGATCAGATGTATCGTACTCGTGACATTTCAGATTGGATGATTTGAAATTCAGAGTGCCATCCGAAACACCCAAGCAGTTCATGAACCATGTTTTTTTTTTCTAAAAATATGAACAAAAAATAATTTCTACTTATTTTTTCATTCCTTTCGGCGCCGCTACAACATAAAAAGAGAAGGGAAGATGAACAAAAAGAGAAGATAAAAGTTCACCTTTGCTGTTTCTACCTTTGTACACTGAGGCCAACGCCGATTCAAAGAGGCACCGAATCAAAATTCAGACAAATTTCATCTTTGGATGTCTCATTGCTACGCTTTCTCGAGCGTTCGAGCCAATTCCGCCGCGTTATTGGCAATCTTGCAGTTGTCATCGTTCACCAGAGACTCGCAGAGGTGGAAAGCTCCCAGCTTTATTGCTTCCATCGCCAATTCGTTGTTCTCTGAGCAAATCCAGTTCAAGACGAGCAGAGCCTGCTCAATTGCACGGGCGCTGCCACCGCTGGCGACGCCGGAGAGCACGGGCACCATGTCCGGGATCTTGGACAGCTCCTGGCGCCCATCGCGGTTCTTGGCGAGGAGGGCGAGCACCTCGACGGCGCGGGCGGAGCCGGCGGCGGCGAGGTCGGCGAGCGCGGGAGCAGCGCCGACGCGCACCGCGCGTCGCCGGTTCTCGGGCAGCTTGCAGAGCTCGTAGAGGGTCGTCGCGGCCTCGCGGCGCTCCCGCGGACCGCCGCGCCGGAGCAGCGCGGCCAGCGCCTGGATGGCCAAGGGGTGCGCCCCGATGGTGCACTTGTTGACGTCGACGGTGGCGAGGCTCGTCAGCGCCGTGGCCGCGAGGGCGGCGGCCGCGCCGCCCCGGAAACGGCGGCGGAGAGAGCGTCGACGGCGCCGTCCGCCACGAGCCCCACGCGCGCGTCGTCGCCGTCGAGGCTGAGGAGCACGAGCGCCCTGGCCGCCGACTCGTCCCCGGCCGCCGCGTGCCGCAGCAGCACCGCCGCCGCGCCGGACTCCAGCACCTCTCTCCGCCCTGCGGCCCCAGACTTGGCCAGCCTCAGCAGCCCCGACACGGACGGCGACGCCAGCACCACTTCTTGGCGCTCCCCATCCCCACCCTTCTCCTCCACCGCAGACACGGCCACGGGCGACACGGCCGCTATGAGGCGGCGCAGGGCGTGGTTGGGGATGAGCGGCGGGGACGGGGGCAGCGGCAGGTTGGTGACGGGGCAGGTGAGGTGCCCCCCGTCGAGCCAGCGCTGGATGCTACGGCGCTCGAAGGTGTGGCCAGAGGGGAGGATGACGGGGTCCGTCATGACCTCGAGCGAGATGGGGCAGCGGAAGTCGTCCGGCCACGACGCCTGGTCCGACACCTCCATGGGCGTGGGCGCGAGGATCTGCGGCGCGGGTTAAGGGAGGAACGGAATGGAAAGGAAAGCGTGCGGGGCGGAGTCGTCGGTGTGGAAGAGGAGGAGGGAGGCTGCGAGTGGGGAAAGTCAGTCACAGTCCTCTTCGGTGGACGGGAAGGAGTGGGATGGGGACACCGCCCGGTGTGCTTAAGTAGCATCTCACCCGCTGCCGCGCTCCTGCAATGCAATGCCCCTTGGTTTTAGGCCTCGCTGCATGTTTTTTTTCTGCCGCTAATACATCGGACAAATAGTATCGATGGATAGTTCTCCACACTAAAAATCGGCTAAAAATAAAAAAAGAATGGAGCCAATGACTATACGTGTGTTGCTTGAGTTTAGCGGGTATTTTTTTGGTAGTGATTATTCGTGCATTACTTGAATCTAATGGGCAAACTTTGGTAGTGCTGCATTTTTAATCTAATCGAGCATTTTTGGTAATGACGATGGGGACGTTACTTAAGTTTATCGTGCAATCTTTGGTAATATTGTACTTCTCATCTAAGCAGGTATTATTTGGCAGTGACTATGGCCCACTGTTTCGAACTTTTTTTTTCGCTTCGCTTATTTTTACTATTCATAATTTCGTCTTTTTCTGAACTTTTGGTTTTTTTGAGCTTTTTTGCTGGTTCTTTTTTGTCGTATTCGTTTGCGTTGTTTGTGATGGGCTAACATATTTTTTATATTTTTTAATTTTTTTAAATTTAATTATGTTAAATAAGACTCTGTCAGCTACAGTGTTTTTTCAGGCAGCTACAATGTTTTTCAACCATAAGCCATCAAAAATAAGCCAAAATGATCACCACCTATAGGTGCGTTATTTGAGTTTGGCAGGCAATCTTTTAGTAGTGCTGCACTTTTGATTCAAGTGGGCATTCTTTGGTAGTGGCTATATGTGAGTTATTTGAGTTTAGCAGGCAATCACATGTAGAGCTATGTTTTATTTTTTATCTAAGCCATCATTCTTTGGTATGGCTATTCGTGCGATCCTTGGGTTTAGGGTGTAATCTTTAGTAGTGCTGTACGTTTGATCTAAGCTGGTATTCTTTGGTATCGGCTATTGTGAGTTATTTGGGTTTTGTATGCAATCTTTGGTAGTGTCACATATTTTTATCTAATCCGCGAAGGATTTATCAGTTCGAAATACAGATGGCTCCTTGTCGTCGGAAAATTTTTCACTCTTGTTTCTGAAATTAAAGATATACATAGCTTTTTTTGTATGAATTTATTGAGTTGCATATTATTTTGGTCATTGGTTGGAAGATTTTGTGTAATACTACTAGGAAGATATGGTTGATACGAAAGAGTTGATGCGGGTTTTGATAAATGGTCCTCGTGTGATCGAAAACAGGATGAACATCCGCCACTGCCTTAATGTACGTTTAATCCGTTTTTGTACGTGATTATTGTTCAAATCTTGGGCTAGGCGCACCGTGCTTTTACTGTTTTACTACCGTGTCCTGATTGAAATTGCTGCATGTGTTTTGCATGGCATTGGGAGTCGAATATATATATATTGTTGTAGGGACAAAGATAGAGACATGACAACCTACAAGAGCAATCTAATCAGTCGTAGGATTATTGGGGTGACTCGTCCGTAGACACACTTATATATCTCGTGCAAGTAATGCTCAATGAAGTATTACACCAAAAGAGAGAAAAAAAATCAAATTGTGCGTACCCTTGATATTTTATTTTAAGACTTTTTTTTCTAACAAGTTTGAGCAGCTCTGACCAGTTAATCATTCTAGCATGGTAGATGTTCAACCATAGCTTTCATCGACTGCCAATTATTAGGTTAACTAGCTGGATGCCCGTATGTTACTATGAATTTTTAAAAAAACTCACGAGTGGTAAAAATTTTTAGAATATGCATACAAACATGTTATAAAAGTTTTTAAATCCGTAGCAACACACGGGCATTCAGCTAGTGCAGATCAATTGTCAAAAGGCAAGAGGAATCAGGGCATAATTCAAATGATGATGAGTTAATTTTTATCAGTTTCTAACTATATAAATTTCACAGATTTACATCGCCAAGAAAGATAGGGCATATAAAAAATTACACAGTCTAAGCAGGACTATATAAAAAATTATACAGTCCAAGCAGGACTACCTACAAATGATACATCGCAAGTACAATAAAACTTAATTATGTTACATACATCTTCCTGAGTTAGATATGAGAGAGAGGAGGGAGATGGTAACTGTTGGTGGAAGTGGAGAGAAGTGGTAGTTGATATAAGAGAGAGTGATGTTAGATAGATGGTCAAGATTTCAGTATTCAGATCGGACGGTTGAGAAAGAAGGAAGGAGAATGCACCAACCACCAACTCAAACTTATTAAATAGTAAAGATTAGCAAAGTATTTGATGATTTGGAATACTACTTGTGACTAACAACGGGTAAATGTATTGTAGGTATTTAGACCTTTGGTTTAAACCATTTATCATATCCAAAATTTGCCTGATTGTACTACTTTTGGGTTCGGGTCATATTGCAATGTTGTTGGTTGGCAGTGGTCATATGGTTCATCATGCTGCCTGAGTCTTTAGAAAAGGCCACTATTGTGACGAAGTTTTGGTATGGTTATCCACGCAAGGAGATAGAAAAAGGCTACATATATTTGCATAATTATGCGGAAGCGACAGTTTTGTAGTCCTGGTAATTAATGCCCCGCTCAGTTGGGCTGAAAACAGTTATTTATGGCTGAAATTGCACTGTAGCTAGCTGAAATTATATTATATCTGAAGGTGACTTATTTGGCGTAATTAAATTTAAAAATAGAAAAAATATGTTAGCTAATCACGGACAAATCAAATGAATACGAAAAAAAGAACCGGCAAAAAAGCTCAAAAAAGCCGAAAGTTCAGAAAAAAAAACAAAATTTATAAAAAGTAAAAACTAAACCAGAAGTTAGAAACTCAAGTCGGAATGAGCGGGGCATAATAGGCAAGGCTTCTTACTTCGTAGCCCTTTCATGTATATCTAGTTGGAGATAACAAATAGGTGACATAGGGTCTATTTATATCATCCGTAGTCGATGGTTTTTGATTGAAAATAAATAATATTGATTTGAAAGAAGTAGTTTTTAGAATAATGAGATGAGCGGTGGGGAAAATGAGTAAGAGATGTGTGCGGAGACGGAAGCAAGAAGAGTGTGATATGTGATGCGTTTATGACATTTTGTTTTATCCCTGGAGCAAGACGGGAGAAAAAGTGAGAAACCGTTTTAGAAAAACAGATATTTATATTAACTTATAGTTTGTTTAAGAAGAAATCAGAAACCAAAAGTAGATATGAATAGGCCCGTAGAGCAGGTTTGACAGCAATAAAGTAGATAAAAAAAACTTCATATATATGTTTGATCACGCAAAGCGGCAATTTGCAGTTTCGGTAATTAACACGCAAGTCGACTTTCTTTGTAGCCCTTCCATGTGTTTTCTATATGAGGATAACAAGTGACGTAGAACATGCTTGCCGATAATAGATCTGTTCTTAGAGCCAAATGTTTCCTAATGTTACAGGTGACATGTGCCGTTCCGTGAGCAATGGATCGGGATGAGTTTCGCTACACAGGCTCAAATCTTAAATGGTCTGTGGAACCGAACGCTGAACCTTAAATCATAACCCTAAACTTTTGTCTCCCTGTATATAAAGGCGATGCTCCTATGTTCACGACCTGAAACCAGTAAAGTTATATTATCGTTGACAATACAAAAGAATAAAAAACCAAAGAAATTAAAAATAAAAATATTAAAATTAAAAAGCTGATGTGTTTTAAAGATCAGACTCGTTTGGATGAGGGGTGAGGAAAGAGAACGGAAGATAAGAGTCGATTCACCGCCCGTTACACGCGCAAAGAAGATAATAGGAAAAGTCGCGGAACCTGGCGGGCGCATCCCAGCCGTACGCGTGGCACACGGTGCGTCGGAACGCGCGGAAATTATCCACCGCGCGTACCGCGCCTTGTTCTCGTCCACGTCACTGACGGGTGGGGCCCACACCATTACCGACCCCACCTGTTAGTTAAATAACGCATATCCGGCACGCTGTAGCATCTATCTTGCGCGCCGATGGAACGTTTGAAGTTGAACCGGGCAGCCGGCAGGCAGGACCTGATTTACCGCGCGGTGAAAATGTGGAAACTGTGCAGGCGAGGCGCTCCCAACGGCTTACAAGTGGTTACTGCGTGCGTGAACTTTTGGGCTGTTTTTAACGTCGTGGTTTATGGGTTTTATTTATAATTTATTAATTTAATAAATAGTAATTATCAAGAGAACGGCAAAAGAACAGAGCCATCCAGATCAGGAGAAGTCAGTCAGGACATGAGTCAATAGAAAGCTTCCTTCTTTTTTACTTATGATTTATGATTTGTAGATTCATTATAATAATTAGCTTTTAAACATGTGTTTTTTTAAGACGAGAGGAGAGCGGCAAGCCCATTGAGTTGTTTGATCCACCCCTTTCGGTAGGCCTGTGCTTGCAGGTTTAACTGGTGTTTGCCGGAAAGGAAAGGCATCATTACTAATATTTAGCCGATGGTCACTGCCAGTTCGCAGCCATTTACCCAAACTCGCTCAAACTTTACAAGAAACCATGCGATTCTACATGAATTGGAGCGAGATTACCATCTTCTAAACGGGTAGAGTTAGCCAATGATATCGCCCGCGTGTCATGGGCCGAGCGGGCGCACGTTGCAGCCCATGTTGCCTCGGGAGGGAACATTGGGCCCTTCAAACGTACTAAAAACCTCTGCCGCCAACGCCGGGAATCGGTACCGGTACATAAAAGTTAAAAAATACCGAGTAAGAACATAATAGTTTTACGCTGCTGAAAAACTGGACAGCTATTTTCTGTTGTATTAAACTACTATTTAAAGAAAATTCTAGTCTAACTCTGATGATTAAACCACCTTTATTATACGCCACCTGCTGCACGATTCTACAGATCCAAATTATGTCGCACGCGACGCTCACAATTCAGGGGTGGAGCTACCGCTGGCTTGTCGGTGATGAGCCATGGACTTCGCGCGGACGTGAGCCAGAAAGCGGGGCGTTGCGTGGGTTTGGGTGGTTGTGCCTGGCTCCAGAAAAATTCTGGCTCCGTCACCGAAGAAAATGGTGCAGTAGTTGTACTAGTAATCGATCCCTTACATATCAAACTAGTAGTAAGAGGCCAGGAATATATGTTGAAAGAAATTTGTCAAACTGAGAAGGAAATAGGACTAGCCAGGGAGAATGAGAGGAAGAAGGACGTTTGCATGGCACTGTATAGCTTGTACCCCATGCATGTTGCATGAGCGGCATGAGCTTGTTCGGGGGTTGTGGGCATCAATGTCATTCAATGGGTGCACCTGGGCCAAAGAGATCAATGCTGCGCGGAAACGCGTCACAAGCTCACTGACTGTCACCGTACGTACGTGCACAAAACCATTGTGCGATAATTAGTGCTGGGTGCTCTCGATCGACGTACGCTCCATGGATTTAAGGCAGCTTGCATGCATGCATGCATGTCCGGCCCGGAGCTAGAGCCATCGTCCACCGATGGAGCTACACCAACACCACCTTGCGCCCCTCGACCACTGCATGCATGCACGTACGAGCACCGGCCGGTGGTCGGCGAGCAGAGCGGCACCGGCCGGCCGGGCACCTGTATGTACGAATGTGCTCGATCGATCCTCTAACGGCGGGACCAGCGGTACGTGGCCGGAGGACGCCGGGCGCCACTGCACGACCTGCCGCATCGTTTCTGTATAGCCTGATGGTGTGGGTGAACACCCATTGTTGTTCTAAGAACTTAGTTCGTTTCTGTACAGCTTTGGCAGAGCTAGCTCTTGTGTACTACTTGGACTAGTACAGGGAATGAAGATCACGTTGTGTTGTGTGATATTGAAGCTAGCGGCAGGCGCTACAACTGCAGCTGGTGACGATGGATCTAGCTGTCGCGTTGATTCGTCGTGTAGCAGTAGTAGATGTGCCCCGTTGGATGAGGAGCTGGTACTCAAAATTTGTGTTTTGGATGGTGATTGCCAGGCTAAACTTGCCACCATGTCATCACCACCCTAGGACACTGAAAGAGAGCTTGTGTGTTCTGTGAGCAAGGCTATCTCTTCTCTTCTGAGCTGTTCAAATTCTCAGATCGTGAATTTTGGCATGTATATATGGACCTGAGCCATGCAACAAGCCCACAACGTAGAGAGTAACAGAGACTTTACTAAGTACCAATAAAACTGAAAATTAAGGTAAAAAAATCAGAGGTCCAGTCGGTTGCACTCTCGCGATCGATGTCCCATAGCCGCCCATAGCAAACCATGCGCCGTACTTCAAAAAAATAGTAGTAGTAATATTTCCCTACGGGCCCAAAATATTCAAAGATTAATGGCCCAACCGAGGCGACACAGCCCAGCCCACAGCGCAAAACCATTCATCAGTGGCCTAGATATAGTGGCCCACAACGCAATGTGATAGATATAGTGGCGGATCAGTTAAGGACCAGTTACTTGGTTGCTTCTTGTACTTGTATCAGCCCAGATCAGGCCATGGTGTATCTGGTGGTATTGAGTAGGTTTGTCCAGGTGTCCTCCTAGTCCTAGTTTATTGATCCTGGTCTCGCGTAAATTTCTAGCGGATAATGATGGAATGAACTGAGAATGAATTGAAATATTGAACGTCAATCTGAATTTTGAATGAGAAAATGATCTGAAGTATTAAATGCCATGTGTTTTATATTTTCTATTTAGGAATTAGGTATATAATGTCATCTTATTTTTCAACACAAACACAATCTCTTTCAGAAACAGTTGAAACTGGAGCCAGTAGCACGGGGCAAAATAACCCTCATGTTGAACTCAATCTAAATGATATAGTTACCGATTCTAGGTTTCGAAAACCGATTGAGGAGTTGCATGTAAACATTAGGATGCTACTAGAAGGAAGTATTTGCAATTAGGACTATGGCAACCAAGTGGGCATAAGTTTTCACGGAAAGAACATGGAGATCAGAAGAGTGGACAAATCATAATATGGTATGCTAATTAAGCAAGACATATTTACAAGCATTAATGATAATAAGATTTTAAAGCGTTTTCAATGGATGAGGTCACATAAGAAACATCTATCTCATACTAGTGGTAAGTTAGTTTTTTATAAATATAAACTTCATGTTCTTTGTATTTATTCATACACATGTTTGATTTACTCTCATATGTTATATTTGTAAGTTCTAGCTTTTATCCTACTATTGATGAATAAATGACGGCCTAGGACAAGAGCAAATCTTTGTTATTTAGGTATTAAAATTCTATCTTTACTATGCTACATTGTTTATATTTTACCATGTCTTTCTTATTATGTTTTATGTTGAAGCATTGAGCTAAATTTGTATCTGCGATGTACTTCTATTATGACGTGATGTGGATATAAATTCACATTCGTTCTTAGACTGTTAATATGTTATAATTTAGCTCGATACATGATAAAATCCTAAATCTGCCACTGATGATGCCGCATATATCCATCATCGACATCAAGACTGTTGCACTTGGTTTTCAGGTGTCCATAGTACGCCCAGCATGCAGCCTCCGGCTGTGGTGTGTTTGCCATTGGTTGCGGGCCAGTTCGATGTTGCGTCTTATCTTCTCTATCGATCGATCAGCCATGCACTCCCACCTGCATGAATTAATGGCGCTTGCAATAACACCAAAAGGGGGTCGGAGACGTGAGTGATCGATTTTGGTCGCAGTGTCTGATGCCGATCTGGGAAGCAAGGAATGAGCGACAGGTTTCGCGTTGGAGGCAATCAGAACGATCAGGCGTTGTCGTCAGGAATTCAGAGTGAAATGACTCGTTCGTTGACTATTGGCATAGATTTGCTAGCCTTTCGTTTCTCCAATCCTTCCTAGTCTCTTCCGCAAGAATGTAGTATTCTCGATCACTCATTTAACCAAGTGTAACGTGTAGAGTTTGTGCAAATTATTGTTTTTTAGAAAAGGAGCCGGAAGATGGAGAACAGCAACAAGAAGATGATGGCGGAGGAGAAAGACATGTAATTACGAACAAACCGATCGAGAATACACGTACAAGACGGACTATATATGTATATTTTTTATTTAAAGAAGAATACGCATATGAACTAATGATCTAAACTACCACAACCTAACGCTGTACCACTAGCTAGGTCGGAGCAACATTAACTATCACATCGGCCTACAGATCTCACCAGGACAGTATATTATTGTTTGCGCATGCATGCGCGGTCAGATTCTTTTTTGTCTTTGATTTCCTCTGCAACTACAGAGCTGAGTTTGCACTATGCACTGAACTTGTAGAGCAGAGCCCAGCAGGGCAGCCTGTAGAGTTGTAGTTTGTAGTGCACTCATGTCCGGATCAGAGTTTGTAGTTTGTAGTGCACACTATGCACTGAACTTGGTGGTGATGGCCTCTTGCTTCCTCGGGTGTGCTTGCACCCCTTTAGCGCACGCTTAAACTAAGGTCGAGGATAAATAGGTAACTTTACAAAGATTCTATTGAAGCATATTTCCATATGCTTAAAGATGAACATCAAAATATAAAGTATGGTGGATGAAGTCATACACGGACAACTCCACCACTCGCCGACAGGGGCGGATACATGTTCTCCAATGTGGGGGCGCAGGCCTCACGCCGATTTTAATTTGTATTGCTTAGAGTCTAAACTTATGCAGTGTGTGCCCTCACGTACCAAAAACTAGTATCCTACATGTTAAAAACTACATCTATATAGAACAAAGAAGATTTAAACATATTGACAAACAGGGGAGAAGAAAAAAATACGTAGTACATTGACAAAACAAGATACTCTAAAAAATACATGTAATAATAGATCACTCACTAATAGTAGGATTTTTTATTTTGGAATATTGTCTGACAAATAGTTATTTTTCATTGAACTTTGCCATGAAGTTAGTTGATATTACAAAATTTAGAATGCATTAATGGGCCTGATCTTTTTAGCTTCAACTTATGATTTATGGCTGTGGCTTATGACTTTTGAGCTATTTGTGAGAGAAAGAATAGAGTAACAGAAATTCGCATGCGATTTTGACTAATATAAATGAAGTCGCTATAATGTGTATTATAATTAATTTGTAGACCCCGCCTTAAAAGACACTCCGTTTGAAAGTTAATTACTATAAAAAAAACCGAAAACAGTTTTTAGAAACTGAAAAGAAGAGAGCCAGTATCTACTATATTATTGATGGATACGTTGACAAGTATATATATAGAGAGCATGAGGTCTTCACGTCATTTTTATTTTAGATCCACCGCTATCCACCGAGATCCATAAGCAGTTAAGCACATAACAGTGCCGAAAGCTCATGGACGATGCCACAGTGGAGCAGGGGAAGATGAACAGTTACAATATCTACACGCCTTCGTGCCCTCAAGTGGCACTGGCAAGACGAAACAAGATAGGTATATTTATCTATCTATGTTAATTGGAGGCTCACCCAAGAGCCTCAACACAATTCCAGGAGGCAAAAAAAACTATTAAATAAAGAGAAATAGCCAGGAATTCTATCATTTAGTAGAGAAAAAAGAAAAAATATCTTCCATCTCACTTTATTTGTAATTAACACAGATGATCCAACGGTTTAGGACTTGGCGTTTGAACTAATTGATATATCCATGTGAACCCACATGCAATTCCATTGGTTTGAGTGGTATCTATTATTATAGGTGTCCTTCAATAATATTTAACAAAAAATAATTCTTTCCAAAATCTTGCAGGATTTTGGAAAATTTTCCTTGCACTAAATAGGAACCAATAGGAGATCGATGGTATACACTAGAATTCCAATCCACCCACGTTAATTTGTGCGAGCATCTCAAAGTAACGGTCCATGTATATATCATGGTCTAATGGATTGAGTCCGGAACTATGCATGGCAACACATTCTTTCTAGGAGCTTTAGAGGAATCGGATTTGTACATACACATGCACGTGCACAATCAGGCAACAAACCGCCGGCTACGCCCTCGCTCGTCTGCGCCCTCCGCCCTCCGCGGTCGCCGGCCGGCTCTGCCAGTCCACCCTCAGCAACGCCCTCCGTCGTCCACCCTCCGGCCACCATTTGCTGCCAGCTTACTGATATTATTCCTTGTCAATACTTGATTTCCTCCTGCTAGTTGAGAGGAGGCAAGGATTAGCTGGTACACAAAGTGGACTTTCTGATCATTTGATAAACCTTTGGGAATTCAAGCCTGACCCTATTCCTGAAACCTGTGACCTTCACTTCTTGGTCGATTTTAAGTTTCAGTCACCACTGTGTCGTTAGGTAAAAACTTGTCTTTGATTGCATTTCGAACATAGTGAATTAACACATCTTTAAACTTGTAGTCATTTTGTCATATTTAGTTGTCTACTATTGAAAAGTTGTCATATCTCAAATTATCTGTAGATATTCATATTTTGTGAATTGGGATTCATGAACAATATCAATTATACAGTTCATAACTAAAAGTAGTGAGTGAGGGGGCATGGAATGATGGAATATATAGCATTCAACAAAGTAATCCTAGTTTCTCGCTCTGTCATAGCCTCTCTCTCTCTCTCTCTCTCTCTCTCTCTCTCTCTCTCTCTCTCTATATATATATATATATATATATATATATATATATATATATATATATATATATATATATATATATATAGGAAGTCTCTTTCACACCGGTGTAGTTACACCCTATATCATATCTCGCAATATAGGGAGTATGTCGCGAACGGAGGGTATGTACGTGTAGTATACAAGTATTTAAGACCATCTAGGTGGTATGAACAATTTTTCGAAGTGATATGTACATTTTTCGACATAATCCTTTTATGCGCTGTATATAAGGGTATTTACAAAATACGCTAAAACTATGAACTCCTTTACAAGTTTTTCGTGTGGTTCACATTTGAGTATCTTATAATTAGTATACAAATGTACCTAAAGTGATAAAGGAGTATTTCAAGTTTGTTTAGGTGGTATATTAGAGGTGGGTGTAACTACACCCGGTGTAGAATGTATTTTTCCTATATATATATATATATATATATATATATATATATATATATATATATATATAATTGTCGTATTGATGTATCCTTATTGTTGCAAAATATTGTGTCGCCGTATCCGTATCGTTGTACCTGCATCGCGTATTGGAATATCCTAGGTTAGCCCCCTGCTTCATTTATGGGTCCACCGCTGGTGCCAACGACCGTCCGGCCAATGCATTTATCACAATTTCCATTTCCATGCAGCCCCCACCCCCAACCGGGCTTCACTTCTTCTCCTATTCCTCCTATTCCTCAATCTAAACCACTCACATCTCATCCAATGGTTAGTTTTTTTTATATATTCTCATCATTTGCCCATCCATAATAAATAATAAAACAAATACAGAAAAATATAATTTATTTTTTATTATAATTTTTACGAAAAAATAAAATTGTAATTTCTGTAAAAAATATAGTAAAAATAAATTTTATTTTTTTCTGTATTTTTTATTATTTATTATGGATAGGCAAATGGCGAAAATATAAAAAAAACTAGCCATTGGATGAGATATGAGTGGTTTAGATTGAGGGAATAGGGAGGGGAATAGGGAGAAGGGGATAGGGAAGCTCCATTCCTTGACAACACCTCCATCCATGGACATCTTGCTACTATATATGCATGTGTGAAAACCCTAGCTAACTCCTCATGAGCTACCACACAGAGACGTCTGTAACTACATGCCATGGGGAGCCTAGACACAACACAACCCATCTATCCTTGGCCCGATCGGTCTCGAGGCAGCCATGTTCCAGCCGCTCCATGCTGACGATGTCCACATGTACCTCCACAAGGCCGCCGACTACTTGAGCTCCGTCGAATTGCTCTCCGACATCGACGTTGGGTATAATCTTGATTTAGAATTTGAATCGAGTTTGAACATAGTAGAGTTCGTCTTCATATGTTACTTAAGTTGAAGTCATGACCAATTTAAAATTTAGTATGTATGTTAGTCGGAGAGTATTAGCCTATATAATGAGGTGACTTATAACCAATATTATTGGCCCAGCCTGGAGAAAACTCACACATCACACAAATTCACGGTAGAAGAGAACAAACAGAGAAAACACAGGAGAATTACCTCGGCTGCAACTGTGTAAACGAATTTTCTGAATTTCTCTATTCCCATACCCTTATTCATCTCAACCTTGAGGCTAGTATTTATAGTATATACATAAACCTATCTATGAAATAACTTAAAGAAAGAGAGCCTAACAATGAAAATAGACTAACCAATTTTGACCCGATGCCGGTTGTATTAGGATCCTAACACGCTATTACTTGGTAAGTCAAGATTATTTCCAACATTCTTCTACCTAATCTTGACTCGACATACTTACTTGAGACTCACGCATGATCCGAACTACCGCCATGGCTATTGTCGTCGACCTCATCGCGTCAGAGATCAACACGATGGGTTTTACGTGGCAGGCCACCCTGGCTACCACCAAGCTTGAGATGCTCGTGTTTGACTAGCTCGCGTACCTCCTGTGCCTACCGTTGAGCTTCATGAACCACACTAGCAACCGTGGCATCGGAGGTGGCGTCATCCTCGGGATGACGAGCAAGGCCATGCTGGTCACATGTGACGTCACTCTTAGATGAACTGAATGCAGCGGCATGTCCAACCTGCCGCACCTGGAGGTGTATGCCATCGACCAGACCCACACCACGTTCTTCATTTATATTCAAAGATCAATGGCATACCATAATAGACGGCCCGCTCATACCCCTCACCAACCCAGCCCACATTCCCACCACCACCTGCCCACCTCTGTTAAGTACTCCAATCCCCCTAATTACCAACCCTAACCTCTCCTCTCCAGCTCTCTTTCGACCTCCCACCTAGTTGGTGGCTGCTCGACAACTGACACATCATGGATAGGAGGAGCAGTAAACGCCAGGGATGTGGCGTGGGAGAGGAGGCGCGGCTCTACGAGGGATCCATGGGAGCAGTGGTGCAATACGGAGTAGAATAGCAGCAGACACTGGGCAATACCGCAAGCGCGAGGGAGTAGTTGGAGTAGTGGCACGACATGGAGAGGGGGAGCAAAGGGTGCTGAGTAGCACGATGCAGCGTGGGGGCGTGGCTCGGCACAAAGCGGTGGGAGCAGCGCGCGGCGTGGTACACACTAGCAAACAACCACATACCACATAAGTCTTGTCAAGGCTCAATTTCTTGATTTTGACTCAGGAATTTGATATTCATGAAATATTGTTATTGAAAATTTGAAAAAAATATATTGTAATTTGTTAATGTAGAGCAAGTTGAACCGTTGAAATATGAAGAAAAATACTGAGATATTTTTCTTTCTTTTTATCGATAAGTGAAGGCAAAGAAGATTTTTTACCTTGTTCGCTGATGTAATGAAGCAATTGTATAAACTCTCGAAAATTTTATAACTCCCATCACTGCCAAAAGCCATGGGAGCCCTAAAAACCCTGTCAGGAATTGAAGGAGCGGTCCTCCGCCGTCCATGGTCGATTTCCACACTGAATCACATCACGTCCAAGTGGCGCGAGGAGACAAGGAAGCGGCGGACTAAGGGGAGGAAGAAGACGCTCTTAAAGATCCTGCGATTCGTGATCGCGAAGATCAGACGGTGCACCTCGAGCGGACGTTCGCGTTTCAGCGCTATCTTTTGATCGATCAGTCGGCATGAAACAAGAATGTTCCCGGGTCACGGTCGCTTTATTTTACACATAAACAAATTCACTACGGCTAGATGACCTGACTAGTTGACTTGAGATCACAGCATACGACAAACTCTCTCACTGTGAGATTTGACCAATTTTTTCCGTCGTCACAAATAGGCGTCTGGCCAGTCTAGAAGAAGACACGGTAAACTCCTGCGGTGCCGTACCAGGTGCAACGCAACGCTTGACTAAAATGGCCGCAATCCAAGGTAGGTACTAGCAATCGTAATCAACTTGTGTACCATGGACAAAAAAAGAATTGCACCTGCATACGTAACACGAGGCCGGGCTAGCTAGCTAGGCTGGTCCGACACGTATACCTTTTCAGATTCTTTTCTTCTCGGCAACGGCAAATTCTCTTCGGCTTTTGAGAGATCGATTACTATACTTCTTTTGGATAGAAGCTAGCGATTTTTAATTTTTACTATAATATATAATTTTTATATTTTTTTAAGATAAAATTTATAAGTTAGTTATAATACACGTTAAAAACCTAACATCTGTAGTAACTAAAATCGTAAGTGAATATTTCTCTCCGTAATCTCTGTTGTAAACAGCTAAAATTTAAAAAAAAATTAGTTAAAAATTATAAAACACAGCCGCGCCAAACAGACATCCTACTGCATGTTTGTACACTAACTGGTGCCACCAAACAACACGCAAGGGGTGTAAAATCACATACGAATGATCGAAAGAGGGAAAACTGACGGACAATATGTAGGGGCATCTAATACGGACAGGTTTTTTTTAGCCCTGCTTAAGTTGCGTTATGCTTTTGGTTTCTATCTTCTGTCTTTTTTAATTTCTTTTTTTTCACTTGTTACGGTTCTTTTGTTTTTTCTTCTTTTTCTCGTATTTATTTGTATTGTCCATAAAAAATCTCCTTTTCAATTTTATAAATTTAATTACACCAAAAAGATTACACAGTTACAGTGAAAAAACTCAAGCAATACCAAATAAGCCCAAAAGCTAGAATCATAAGCCCAAGTGGCCTCATTGTACCACCTTAAATTTAAAATGAATCTTATATTACATAAAATTACAAATCTAGCTTCTTACCTGGTGAAAAAAAAAAGCAGCAAACAATACGCTGGCTTGTACCGCACCATGCAACCGCGGCGGTGCCTAGGAATGTGCCGCGCTCAGGTTCCGTGAACATAAATGCGTACGTACATTCGAGGTATGTACGCAGCACTTCGTTTTTCAGGTGCTCGCGCCCGGCCCGTCTGCACACGACTTGTTAGTTAGGTGCTCCTGCAGTACGTACGTACTTTCGAGGTATGTACGCAGCACTTCGTTTTTCAGGTGCGTGCGCCGCGCTAGCTCGTGCCCCGTCTCGCACGACTTGTTAGGTAGGTGCTCCTGCAGTACGTAGGCGCACCTACCTCCGCGGCTGCCAAAAGTGTGTGTGAAACTCCATGCACTATGCTCCATTGTCCGCCATGATGAAGCCACGACTTGGAAAGAACGTACGTCGATACATACATGCATGTTCCGCGGAACATATTCCACACACCCCCGCTCGGAGCCTTCATAGGTCCCGTCACTTGCCGCGTCAAGCCGGTCTATAGACGCTGCCACCGTCGGGTGGTGCGGTACGAAAACCACGTGTCGGTCGTCTGTTCTTCCCCGTTCGGAAAGAAATCTAGATTTGTAATTTTATATCTTGTATAGAGCTAATTTCGAAATTTGTTAAGATGATACAGTGGAACTATCATATTTTGAGATAGAAAATAATATAGCCAAACCACACTATTAAGAAAAAGGTGTTGATAAACATCACCTGGATTTTTTTTCCTAACCATCATCAAGATTGAGATACAACGGTCATGAATTCTCTCTCTCACCCCCTAAAAAAAATCTTCCCCTTCTTAAAAAAAAAGAGCTGTTGGATCTCTAATTTAATAGTTTCAAATCTAGATGATTGTTAAGTAAAAAACATAAGTGTCACATAACTACATATTCTTTGCCGATGCTATAGCTAAACCGTGAATTGATTGGAAGGAGGTGCGACCCAGGACCGGTACTGTCCCATCATCTGGATGGCGTGGCACTAGACCAACTTGAACAGTGCCACATATATAGACCATTGACCAAAACAAGTCACATGCTGATGTGTGCGAGTGCAATACATGTCATATGGTTTGCCCATGATGACATAACCTGTTGGCACGGATGCATGATCTGTGATTTTTTTTGATACGTTTTGCCAATTTTTGTATAGTTCATTAAAATGTTCACTTAAAAGTGTAGTTCTGTGATAGTTTTATCAGAGTATATGTAGTTTTATGAAGTTTAATCTAAGCTATTTTTCTAAACAAAATTGTGAGATGGTCCTTTGGTTACACCCATTGGGCATTCATGTCCTTACCAAACACTTGTTAAGCTAGCCATCTTTTTTGTCATTTGGAAATGAGGGATTTAATGAGGTTTGAGGTTGATGTAAACTATTTATTGAATTAAGCTAACACTTTTTCGGAGACGATCAATATAGCTAGGAATGCAAAATGTCATAAATATCTTATTTTGTGATTAAACATTAACTAGCTAGGTAAATAGAATTCAATAGTAAGTGAACAAATAAACACTTGCATTCTTGACAAAAATTACTGGTATTTTCTCATCAACACGCAGATACGTATATAACAGAAACAAAAAAAAATAAGCACGTCCATCTGACTCAGTGCTCGACCGAAGTCCATCTGATCTTAAGGGGGCAGGGAGAATTCATGGCCGTTAGATCTCTAATCCAACGGTCACAAATCTGGATGATAGTTAAAAGAAAACATCTGAATGATATTTATCAATACCCATATTCGACACCACCTTTCAGCGTATCAACAATTAATCAAACATATAATAGCAATTAACTCATGTTGTATCATATCTACTACATACTCTACATGATCTCTTCCTCGACGATCTCGGCGGTCTTCTTCTTGATGAGCTCCCACGCGCTTCGCACGTGCCTCTCCTCCTGCAGCGACGACCCCACCGCGAACCGCAGCACGAACTTGTCGCCGATTACCGTGTGCGCAAGGTACGCCTTACCGGTCTTGTTCAGGCGCTCCATGAGCTCGCGGTTCGCCTCCTCGGCGACCTCCTCGGTCATGGCGCCGCGGGGCTTGATTCTGAAGCAGACGAGCGCGAAGTTCCTTGGCACGACCACCTCGAACTTGTCGTCGGCACGGACGAAGTCCTCGAACATCTTGGCCATGGCAACGTCGCTGCGGATGTGCTCCTGGAGCTTGGCGACTCCATAGGTACGCATGACCATCCAGAGCTTGAGCCCGCGGAAGCGGCGGCCGACGCCGACCTGCATGTCCTTGAGGTCCGTGACGTCGCCGGACTCGCTGGCGTCGTTCTTGAGGTACTCCGGGTTCGTCTCCAGTGAGTCGGTGAGGCGGTGCGTGTCACGCACCCAGAGGCAGGTGCAGTCCAGGCACGTGAGCAGCCACTTGTGCGGGCTCATGCTGATGGAGTCCACGCGCTCGACGCCGTCGAGGTGGTGCCGGAACTCCGGGCAGATGCACGCGCTGCCGGCGTAGGCAGCGTCCACGTGGACCCATGCATTGAATATGGTGGCAACGTCGGCGACTGCGCCGACCGGGTCGACGGCGTTGGAAGACGTTGTGCCTACCGTGGCGCAGATGTAGGTTGGCACGAGGCCGGCGTCGGCGTCAGCTTGCATGACCTGGAGCAACTTCGCCGGGTCGAGACCGTAGTCGGTCTCTGCTCCTGTGGGGATGGACCGGATGTTGGCGGGGTCGAAGCCGGCGAGACGGCACGCCTTGAAGAACGTGGAGTGTGTCTGGTCGGCGGCATACACCGTAAGCCTGGTGATCCCGGCCACACCATTGGACCCGCTCCGGCGCAGAGCGGCGTCACGTGCGGCGACGAGCGTTACCAGCATTGCCTCGCTGGTGGTCCCGAGGATGACGCCCCCACCGGTGCCACGGCCTTCGCTGGTGCGGTTCATGAAGCTCGTGGGCAGCCGTAGGAGCTGCGCGAGCCAGTCGAGCGCGAGCACCTCCAGCTCCGTGGCAGCGGGAGCCGCCTGCCACGTGAAGCCCACGGTGTTCATAGCGGAGGCGATGAGCTCGCCGGCGATCGCCGCGGCACTGTTGGTGGACGGGAAGAAGGCGAAGAAGTTTGGGCTGGCCCAGTGGGTCATGCCGGGGACCACGACCTCGCGGAGCTCCTTCATAGCAATGTCGAAGGGCGCGGAGGACGAGGGCGGCGCGGATTGGAGCAGTCGGAGTAGGTAGCCCGGCTCGACGCCCGGCAGGACCGGAAGCGACTCGACGGACTTGTAGTAGTCGGTGATGAAGTCGACGGCCTTGTGGAGGTAGGAGCGGACGTCGTCGGCGTTGAGCGGCTGGAAGTTCTCGATGTCGGCGAAGGCGGCAGGGCTGGCGTCCAAGCTCCCCATGTCAGTTTGAGACTAGCTAGAGTCTAGAGATGGAGGTGTGATGAGCTAGAGTCTAGAGATGAGGTGTGATGGAGAGCTAGAGCAAGAAGAGAGGGTGCTTTGCTAGCTCTTGCTAATGAGCAGTGAGACTCGGAAGCTGGAAGTTGTGTGGTGTGATGCGAGGGATGGGGTGCGGTTTATATAGGTAGCGAGCAGCCGGTTGCTGTGGATGCATCGGAGCTAGCAGCAAGCAGAGCAGAGCGGCGTGGCGAGATGGGCGTTTAATAATTGGTAAAGAGGGGAGTAGGTGGTGGGCGGCCGGCTGCCGGCACATACGTACGTCTCGCATCACATCGCATCGCCTCGCCGCTGAAGAGTAGTGTTATGCTGCACGTACGTGAACAAGTCGATCCGTTACGCTAGCTAGCTCGGTACGCACGTTCGTGCGGCACACGGCTTGGCAGGGAGAGAGACGGAGCTGCTGCCGCATGCATGCATGGGGTCTCCGACTCCGTGGTAGGTGGCTGTTTCGTGTTTGTTTAGTCAAGCAAGCTGGGTCCCAGCCCCGCTCCAACGGTGGTTTTAATTTCTAGCTTAGGGCTTTTTTTATATTTTTTTTACTTTTTTCTTTATTGTTTTTGTGCAGCAGTACATGTATGGCCTCATCGAAATGTTGATCGCATATCGTGCATGCATGCATGGCATCTTGGCATGCCTTGTCGTGCAGTAGTGGAGACTAGCTACTAAACGTTATGTGGAGACTAGCTCTCATGGTGGGACGAATCTGGCAGTAGTGGGGAATAGTTAGGCTCCAATCCTAGAACAGAGGTGGGGACATAGGGCGTGGTGGTGGTGGAGCTGGGCGCATTGAATACCGTAATGAAGACATGAACACGGAGGTGGGAACATAGGGCGTGGTGGTGGAGCTGAGCGCATTGTATACCGTAGTGAAGGTATGAACACGTGTTAGGGTGGAGCTCGATCAAGTACCATGGCGCAGCTGGGTGGCTAGTGTAAGGCTGTGATATTTCCGCTTCAGCTTCCGGTTTCTGTCTTATTTTTCACTATTCATAAATTCGTTTTTTTTTTGAACTTTTAGCTTTTTTTGAGTTTTTTTCCCGTTCTTTTTTTCCCGTATTTGTTTGCGTTGTCTGTGATGGGCTAACATATTTTTTATATTTTTTAATTTTTTTAAATTTAATTATGTTAAATAAGCCTCTGTCAGCTACAGTGTTTTTTCAGCTAGCTACGGTGTTTTTCAGCCATAAGTCACCAAAAATAAACCCAAATGATCACCACCTAAATATAGCCTGATGATAGTGGTGGCTCGATATATTAATTTAGTATAATTTTTTTTAGTCTATAACAAAGTACAAACATTAAATAAGTAATAGGCAAGTAGATGGCCTGCTTCGCAACATATTAAGGGTACGTAGTACTAAACGTTAACATATGCATGTAACACATTACACTACACTTCTCACTCACACACACATTACACTACATGCATGCACGTAGTAAATGAGCTAAAGCTGCTAAACAACATGTGCGTTCGTACGGATCAATAAGACTTGGAGATTAAAAATGTGTAATATACTAGTCAACATTAGCAAGACTTAGTAATTAATAATTATAGGAAAACTATGGTTATTAAAAATCCCGAAACAACTACGATATAAATATATATATATATTTTATAATTAGAAAAAAATAAAATGTGGCAAGCAAAAAATATTTTTTGAATATTGAATTTTCAATTTGGAAAATTAAAAAAATAAGAACATAAATTTGGAACTAAAATTTTGCTATAAAAAATATATTAATTATGAAATAAATATACAAAATTAATAATAATAACATTGATATAAAAAAGCAGCCCGTGCGGATACTTAAGTTAAATATACTTGGTTACCATTTTTTCACAAAAGTCCATTTGACCCGTACAACTATTGCGAAACTTTATATTTCAACTCCTAACTACAAAACTAGGTAAACGACCCATTCTCAACTATCAATACTATGCAAATCACCTCCTAATGTTTTTCTCTTCATTTCATATTTATATTCTTGTGGATAGATTCTACAAAGCAAAATTACTGTGCTGTCCATGCATGTGTGTCCGAATAGGAAACGTGGAGGCGAATTGATTTTTTATTTAAGGAGACACAAGTACGCACATGTTGGATCAAGCAGACATAGAAATAGTGTTTCATTGAAATAAGATAGGAGTAGACACTGTAATTATTTTTTGTTGAGTCCGAGCCAAACTAATTTCCGTGTTCTTTTCTAAAATTAAATTTCATGCTTAGTTCGAGTCAAACTTAAAACTCCTCCAAGTGCCTTCGTAATATTACGAACTCGAAATTAAAAATTAATGATTTATCTGAGGAGAATTGATTGATAGAAGAGGTGGCTGCTAACTGTTGTTGCCATATGATTATTAGCGCTACTATAGCAAATTAGACTAGCTATACTTAATTACACATAACATTAGCTAGCTAGCCACGTATTCATGACATCATAATATTAAGCAAGAATATATGAAAGTAAACTAGGAGTACTTACCCATTCTGAAATTAAGCAAAGTATCATTATCTTTCTAAACCTAACTAGCTAGCTAGATCTAAACAAAAACCTAGCTATCATATCTTTCAATTACAAAACATATACGTCATTAGAAGCAATTAAGTACTAACCTCTGATCACTAAGAAGACAAATATAGATCTACACCCCAAACACCCCAAAGCTGGCCGCCTCGCTCTACCAATGCAGCGCAATGAAAACAGATATGTATTGAGACCATGTACGGCCGGTATTTAATAGCACAGATTATCCCAGACGGTTCCAACTACAAATAGTCTGTGATACGAACATTATCACAGACCGTTCGTATTAATAATATTCATACAAACCGTCTGTGATGTCCGCAATATCACAGATGGTTTATTATAAGAGCCGTCTGTGATGTCTACAATATCAAAGACGGTTTTTTATATGAACCCTCTGTAATGTCCGCAACTTTCACAGACGGTTATTAACACGAACCGTCTGTGATGTCTCAATTATCACAGACGATTCGTGTTAATAGCCGTCTGTGAAAATATCACAAACGATTACTAGTATAAACCGTCTGTGATACTTTAAGCACAGATGATTTCGTATAAACCGTATGTAATGTAGCCGTCCAATATAACCTCTTTTGTAGTAGCGCTCGGATTCTTGGATGTGCACATCTTTAGCTTCTCTTCTATACAACACCATATACACGCACATGTTAATTATTTTCTTCTTTTCTCTCAGACTAACGTCAACATTTCTATTTTTTTTCTTTGTATCCAATTGATATAGGAATTTCTAGTCTTTTTACCTCCAAGGATTAACGTGGAGGCTTCGGAAGAAGCCTTCAATTAGTAAACATATAGATATATAGATATATGGGTAGGTAGATTGGTATGACCGCCAATTTTTTCTCTCTCTTTCTTGCAGCGCTAACTAGCCAGCAGAACATCCACGACACCTGGTATATATGACCTTTGAAGTCTAGCTAAAGTCTGCACCTACCAATTGATCTGATTCAAATATGACTCAAAACACGCAACGTAATGCAAGATGTCCAACAGACCGACACCGTGAATCGAATATTAATGCAGCATTGACAGAATAGCCATGTTAATGTAGACATGCAAGATGCTGTAGCTTTGGATGGATGAACTAGCTAGCTAGTCCAATATTGACTGCCTGACCGCAACATCATTTATATATCCCAAGCATAAACATATATATGTACTTAATTACTTTGTTTACCCACCAAGATACGATCACACATCTGGAACTAACAACGGTGGAACACTTGCGGCGTTTGACTCTTTTGACGGAGACGTACACTGATCTCATACTACATTTCAAATTTTGGATCTGGTGTACGTTTCGATTCTTAAGCGTACATTTGGTCTTGCAAGCAGCTGGTCAAAGGTCAGATTCGACCGGGAAGCTAGCTAGTAGTACCATAACAGGTACACTACCCTTCGGTCTCTTCTTTTTTTTTCTTGTCGAGAAAATGAAAAGTCTCGGTAACTTCGTTCAATGGCATGGAAAATTAAGCCGATCGATCGAGAGTATCTCACTATCGTGGTAGTTGCGCTAAATATATAGACGACACACCCGTGCGCTTGGAACTTTTTTGCTTGGGTTGTATTGAAGGCGTACGTGTTGATCAAAACATGTATATTTTTCCATGCATCCATGCGTGCAAATTTCCTTTGTCATGGTCGTCGATTATTAGCTGGTTGGTAGCTAGCCGTGATAAGGACATGACGAAAAAATCAGTCTGTTTTGTGCATCTCAATGGCCTTAGGTAACAATGTGAATGCTAGCTCTATTTCATTTTTGACATGCGACTGTTATCTAGTGATTTAGTCCATGTTTTTGCATGACCAGCAATCGAGGTAGCGAATTCCATACATGCATGCTCAATATATTCAACATTATATATATCGTGCTTTTGACACGATTATTCCGCAATAGTATTTTTGTTTGACGCGGACTTAGGTATTTTTCATGGCATAATTAATTTCATATTGATCTGTTTTCGTTTGCTTCTGTGGTGAATACGAGCGTACTGACCATTCGTTGTCCTTCACTGTTTGCTTGTATAATTAGTGCATCATGGGGTGCGCGCTCAACTGTGCGTTCATCTGCCCGCCATCAAGTTGCAGGCTTGCAGCGTGCAAAACGTGCGTCATTAATTAGTAGCAAATTACATACAGTTTTTCCCATGGAGCTTCCATTGAATAATTAATTTTCAGAACATATTCTTAGTTTCTTTCCCTTACCAAAAACATGCATGTTCCTCATCACTTACCAATTGCAACAACCATGGACAAAATTGACTAGTCGATTGATGGCTTGATCTCCAAACCCGTGCGTTTAACTAGCTAGGCAGACGACTGCCTGTACATTTGAACATTCGTTTGTTATGCTTGATAAAGCTATATGGCATGTTCTTTTTGGCTGCGACTTGTGGCTTTTGGTTGCGGCTTGTGATTTTTGGGCTGTTCGTGCTAGAAATTATAGAGTAACAAAAACTCACGTGCAGTTTTTGCCAATATAAATGAAGTCAGTAAAGTATGTACTAAAATTAACTAGTAGACCCTATCTTGAAAAAATAATCCGTTTAAAAATTAGTTACTGTAGAAAAGTCGAAAAACAGTTTTTAAAAGCTGAAAAAAACAGGACATATATGTTATGCATATGGCCAAGGCTAGGGTAAAAGAACCTTTAAAAGAAACAAAAACAAAAACCAAGTACAGAAGAAAAATCTTAGCCAAATTAAAGAGTGGTCATGCATTAGACGGGCCGCCGGCCGGCCGGTCAATTTGCCGCGTCACAAGAGACAAAGCCATCCATCCATCCATCCATCCATCAAAATCACCACAACGTCGAGTCGAGGCAGCTTCATCCAATCCTTCACGTAAATGTGTTCTTTGACAGCTTTGGATTTTATGGGGTGTCGTATTCTGGCTAAATTTCTTTTTCTTCAATCCGTTCGTTCACAAAACCACATGTACGTATTTATGCCTGCTGAGGGTCTGTTCCTTTTGGCTGCGGCTTATGACTTTTGCTTGAAATTTTTAAAATTTAGCTGTTTACGGTACATATTACGAAAAAATCGATACCCACTTGCAATTTTAGCTGGTACAGATGTTAAGTTTTTAACGTGTACTACGTTTAACTTATAGACCTCGTCTTGAGAAAATACTCCGTTTAAAAGCTAGGTACTGTAGCGGCTGCGAAAAGCCAACTGGCTTGTGTCCTGCCAAACACCCCTTGAATTGACCGGTTGCTTGCTCCTGCATGTATGACTGTGAGCAACAAAACGTCCAGATACATCTTGGTACATATGCCCTCTACGTCATGACTTATTTTACACTGTAATTGTTATTATCTTATTCTATATAATTAAATAAAAAATAAAAAATGTTAAATCAGCACGAATACTACAAAAGAATAAGAGAGAGAAAAAAAGAAAAGACAAAAAAAATCCAAAATAACCAAAAAGACGGAAAAAAAGAAAAGTCATAAGCCAGACATTAGAAACAGAAGTCGTTTAGAGCGGATCCAATATTGCTTATATATATTCATCCAAAAAAAATCTTTAATTCCTCAGAGAAATAAAAAGGGTTCGCTAGAGTGCTTAATTACCTTGCTTCAGAGGGAGAACTAGCTAGCGCTTGATTGGACTATATATATACACTCCACTTAGGGCATCTCCAATAGTTATAGTTAGTAACTAACTATAAGACTTCCACATCATTTATATAGTACACACTAAAACTAGCATTATAAAGAACTATCTATAAGGATATCTATTTGATATTTACATGCACACACATAATTTATAGATGCTGCCTCGTTTGACGTTATAGACTAGTGCTTAAGGGAGAGCTGGCTTGGTTTTTTTTTGCATACTCTCTTTCCTCCACATAGGATATATGTTGATGTGTACATGTATATAGCTAGCTGACTCAGACTAGGGCTGTAAACGAGCCGAGCTCGAGCGAGCTTGGCCTTCCAGACTCGAGCTCGGTAGAAGCTCGAGCCGAACTCGAGATGGGGTTCGAGCTTGAACCTGGGTTCGAGCTCGGCTCGGCCTAAGCTCGATTGGGCTCGAGCTCGTCTCGGTGAAGCTCGATAATAATTAAAATAATTTATTATGCACTATTTTTCAATAATAAGAAAAGCTCGAGCTCGAGTTCGGCTTGAGTAAGCTCGATAACAGTCAAAATAATTCAAATATACACTAATTTTCAACAATAAGAAAAGTTCGAGCTCGAGTTCGGCTCGAGTTAGCTCGGTAAGAATTAATATGTATTACTATTTAAGCTCGAATTGGAGTTCGTAAACTATTCGAGCTCGGCTCGGTAAAGCTCGAGTTCGGCTCGTTTAAAGTTCGAACCGAGCTCGAATCGAGCCTAGAACGAGCCGAACTCATGTAGCTCGCGAGCTCCGAGCTTTTTTTACAGCCCTAACTCAGACCATTGGAGATGCCCTTAGGAAGCTAAGAAGACATAAAATTACTGGTGGTAATTGGATTTAAATTTCGGTCTAGCTAGTGTCGAACCGATGGAGCCTAGCTAGTATTAAATGGGCGTAAACCTGCTGCTTTACCGGCTGGACTTCAACTTGCTAGCTAGCTAGACGTTAACTCTCGCTAGGTAATTAGTCCAGTAAAATCTTCTTCGTCAATAGCAAATTAACACACCACTGTTAGTAAATAGGCGATGAGCCCAGCCAGTGTGCTGGATCGAGAGCTAATGACCCAAATACTATTTTTCATTGGTCCTTTTCGATTTTCTTACGACAGTTTTTTTAGTACTTGGAATATTCTGATCCTTGAGCTGACTTAAGATCACGCTTTTCTTCTATCCACCACAGAAAAAAATGGCCGGCTAGCTAGCTAGATATGTTCTTCCGTATCATCAAGGAGTTGGTAAGCAGTAACGAGTGCGTTCGATTTACACGGAACACAGTGCTTCTGACTTCTGTTTAAAAAACCTAAAAGCCAATTTGAATACCTTAGAAGTCATTTTCAAATTAAAAACCGTGGTACGATATCTGTCGCCTCCTCTGTGTCCACGTTTTTCAGAGCCATTTTCTAAATATTATTTTAAAAGCTGCTTTTTTTATCATTGCTATTCTATTTCAGCAAAAAGCTCTAATAAAAAATCATCAGCTTTAATCTATTTAACAGCTGACACAAAATAGGGCAAAACCAAGATAGGAGAAATTTGTGACACACTGACACAATCGAGATCTCTAGCTAGTCCTGTACTCAGGTCAAAGAAAATGCATGGCTGGCAGCGCGTGCAGCTAGGGAGGAGAAAATTACGTACGGGAAATAAATCCCCAGTGATCTTGGAAACAAAATCAGCAGTGACCGCTATTCTTGGTAGCTAGCTACACGTGCGTCGAATAGACTTATTAATGCTGAATTATTGGTAGCTAGCTGTAGCAGACGTGAGACGACAATATTGAACAGCAAGATCCCCATGGCTGCATGGCCTGCAATTAATGCTGAATTATCTATATCCTGTTTCCAATATATATATATATATATATATATATATATATATATATATATATACTGAATTATTGAGTATGTACGCACATGCAGTGTATTATTGATTGCATATTATTGAGACGACTATATACAGTACATAGCAAGACAATTCAGTATTATTGATTGCGTTCCAAGCAGCCATGGGGATGGATCTAGCTATTTATGCATGCATGACTGTCTCACGCACGTCTGCTATAGCTAATAGTTCTACCTGAATACCGAGTCCCAGACGCTTAATTTTGTACTGCCTCCGTAATATAAATTTGACACCTATACCTGTAAAACATATTAGTTAAATAATATTCAATAGGATTGGATCATAATTATTTCTATTAGATAGACATAATACCACTCCCTTTATTAGAAAAAATATGATCTAATTTTATTAAATATTATTTAAATAATATACCTTGTAGGTATGTGTTGCAGACTGGGGTAGGACATAGGAGAAATGCTTCTATAATTTCCTCCGTAACAAGAGTAATAATAATCTTAAAGCACAAAAAGAGTTAAGTAACATCTATCCACCGATTATTATACTTTAGAAAATATATAAATCATTATTAAAAAAGGCATAAAAGCATCTTCTAATGCCTAGTTGTATGGCCACTTTTAGTTAGCCACAGGCATATATAAATCTTATAGAGATGCTGCTGCTGCATGATGATAGGCATGTTCTTTAACGGTTTCTAAAAGTGGTTTTTGGTTTTTACTACAGTACCTAACTTTTAAACGAAGTATTTTCTCAAGACGAAGTCTACAGGTTAATTGTAGTACACGTTAAAAGCTCAATATCTGTATCAACCAAAATCATAATCGAGTATCTTTCTCCGTAATCTTTATCGCAAATAGCTAAAATTCAAAATTTTCAGCCAAAAATCATAAGCCGAAGTCATATCAAACAGGCCTGATACTGCCTCTCGCGCTCGCATATGCATGTATGCATACATGCAGCATATATATTCATGCATGTTGACCTGCAGTGGGCCAAGTGAGACTTGTCCTCCAATATACTTCCTCTCTTCGTAAATGTAGGTTATCTATGGATTTCATACGGTTAAACTTTTTAAGTTTTGATTTTTAATATATGTTAAAAATATATATATTGACTACATGGAAATAATACCATTGGGTTTATCTTGCACACTTCTTTCATAATATATTTTTATTATTTTTGCTAATATATTATGATAATAAATCATGGTCAAAGTCTTGTATTAAAGACCGTAAAAAAATGAAAAATAACCTATATTTCTGGACAGAGGAAGTATCGTGCATGTACAGAACGTATATAAAAGAATGTGGGTACTAATTTTCCTTCCAAGAAATACGTTTAATTAGAATCACCTGCATGCTCCTAACAGGCCAATAATTAAGTTAGACATTCGTATACACCTTGTTGATTATAGTACTTATTAAGCAACTTGTTGTACGTATCTGTTTGTGTGTATGTATGTATGTATGTATATATGTATGTATGTATGTACGTACTGACCGGGCCGAATGGAGAGTTTTTGGCCGAATTGGCCTTTTTTTGTTCATATTTACATTAATAGCGTCCATCACACGATAATGACAAAAATAACGCATTCGCCACATGGCCACCGTGCGACGGGGTCCGAAGTGCCTACACGTCAGAGAAATGCAAGGTGGTCGTGCGGCCAGAGACACGTAAAGTAGTGGTTGAAGACTTGAGAGACGGCAGAACAAGTAGGGATTGGACCAACAGTAGAGTCTAGCAATGGTTCTGCAGCATGGCGTCGAGAGGTGGGATTGGAGGTCTTGTGGTGGAGAACTAGGTGGGGATGGAGCTGGAGGTGGTGGTGATGATTGGATTCAGGGGAGCCATGGTGGAAGAGGAGGTGGAGGTAAATGAATTTGGTCTTCTTTTTCAGACTGAGCTGAAACTCTGGATCGGATCGATTCGTTGTACTGCGAGCCGAGCCTTCAATGAACCGAGTTAGCTTATAAGCCTCGAGTTTTTTTGCCACCCCTAGTGCTCTCGTTCACAAGGACGATGCATGATTCTAGCTTGTTAATTTATTTTAGCCAATCCGGCCGTCTGTTACGTACGTACTCCATTACCGGAACTCATCCAACTTACTTAATTGCATGTGCCTTTCGCTTTTTTCTGTCAGATCAAGCAAGCTAGCTCTCGCTGGAAAAATATTCTTGCTGAAGTGCGAGAAATCTTCGACCAACTATTGGTGTCAGAATTACTAGGCTATAATGCATGAGCTACCCAGTTTTTTTTTTTTTTTGGAGCAAGTCCCGATCACGGAGAAATCTTTGACCAGCTATCGATCGAAGTTCCATTCCTTCAGCAAAGCAACGCACTCACGGACAAGGAGAGACAAGAACCTAGGGCTCATAGCACGCCACTCGATCGAGCCCAAGTCTCATTCGAAATGTTCTTCGCGCAAATGTGCATGCATGCATGCATTATGAATATCGAATACAGAAATCAACGTAGTATAAATTAAAACATTAGAGGGCCTCCGCAAGAACTGAACATATCAAACTTGATCACAAGGGAAAATGTTACCGGATCAAACCGTACATGTTTAGCTCAAGGTTGTTAAGGACAGAGTTAAATATTTATAGACAGATCAAATGCCCCAAAAACAAATCAAAGGAAAAGGGAGACATGACAGAGCATTATTACAAATTGGTAAGTACTTGAGCCTGTCTACAAATGATGTGCCGGCCCGGGTAGGCCCATTTAATTATGCATAGGACTTAACATGGGCTTACATGCAATTAACTAGCTAGGATAGTCTGGGCTTCGATTGTGCCGGAGCTAGCACTTTCGGCCCAACTAACTTTCTGGTTCAAGATCATTGGGCCATAGAGGTAGGCCGAGGCCTGAGATGGCCTCACTACTCACAAGTAAGATAAATGGGCCGAAGCCCAACCCAACCTAAATCTAACATAACCCTCACTTAAAGAAGCTCAAAACCAAACCCAATCCAACCCAACCCAAATGACATTTCTACCCAACCTAACCCAAATGGTTGAAATGAGTTGAAACACATTTTGAACCCATCAACTACATACAAGTGAAAGTGCATTATAGAAAACTTTTGAAAAAGATCAATATTTATAATTTCTAACTCGCGTTCACACCATAAAGTTTCACGAATTTACCTAAAATTTACAATAGATGATTTGGGATGTAGGGATGCTACTTTGTGTGAATTTTTAAGGCTCAGACACAAAGTAGAGACCAATAGGTTTTTATAGGAAGCTTTTCAAAAAGTTCGGTATTTAGAATTTATAACTCTCGTTCATACCATAAAAGTTTCACAAAATTTTCTGAAATTTATTATAGATGATTTTGGGTATAGGGACGCTACTTTGTGCAAATTATTATGCCTAGGCACATAAATGGAACCAACAGACTTTTATAGAAATTTTTAAGAAGGTTCGGTATTTGAAATTTTTAACTTGTGTTCACAATATAAAAGTTTCACAAAATTGCCTGAAATTTACTATATATGATTTAGGGTATAGAGACACTACTTTATACAAATTGCTAGGTCTAGACACATATGTGGGACCAACAAACTTTTGTAAAAAAATTTTAAAAAAAGTTTGATATTTAAAATTTATAACTCACGTTCACACCATTAAAGTTTTACGAAATTTTCTGAAACCATATTGCAACACCACGGGTTTAACTATTCTCAGCCCAATTTAACCCTAACTTTTAGAACCCATTCCAACTCTACCCAACCTGACCCAGCCTATTTATTCTTTCAATCTATTTCTATCTAACCAAAGCCAATCCAATTAAAGATCCAGCTCATTTCAATCTATTTGAACCTAACCCATTACCACCCCTACGGGTGCATGCACAGCCTGGCTGGAACTCAAGTATTCATCAGAGAAATTAAACACATTTTTCAGGGTATTTTTTTTCACACCACGCACCTGGCATGGCCTGCCTAACTTCGACGATGGATATATTGAGCCTCCTGCCATGTGGACAGATGCAATCAAAAAAAAAAAAGCTTCGTATCCTTTTGGACGAAAAGTGCAAAAGGTCGCATGTTTTGTTTGCATCAACGAACGACAAGGATGCATAAAAGATAATAAGAAAAATACATAGTAACAATGTAGTAACCTGAGTTTCTCTCTCTTTTGTTAAGAAATATGACCAACGGTTTGGAACGCGCGAGTTCCACGAGAATTGCTCAAGTCCCGCTGAAATCTCGGGAAATTCGCGCTTACAAATGACAATTATATTATTTCATGCAAGAATTATATTGCTTTACGTGAAAATTTTGCATTCCAAACAATTCCGATAGTGTTTTTTTAGTGCACGAGTTTGTTAACCTGATATTTACCTGCTTTGTGTTTCCAAACAATTATATTATTTCATGCAAGAATTATATTGATTTTAGGTTTTGGTTTGTGGTTTTGAATTTTAATGTTTCGCAAGAGACAGTATGAAGAGAAAAAATTATATATAATTTTGGTTGATATAACTAGACTCAGTATAATATATACTATAATTTATCTATTTTAAAATGATATATCAATTAAAAATAAATTACTATAGTATACGGTCGAAAAGCCAAAGTCGGAACCTTGAACGCAGGCAGTGTCCACTTGTCTCGAGGCTTTCTTTTTTGTGTGTTTTTGTTTGATGTGTTTATAATAATTAGTACAAAGAGCGAGATAGCCATTGACTCATCGCAGACTCCAGAGCTTGTTTGTATCGATCTTTGACTGCTTTGTGTTCAATCCACAGTGCTTTCGTCGGATCCACGTTCCCCTGCCATGCTGGACCATCTGCTGTTCTCCGTAGACTGAGCCAAATGCTTTTCCTTCACTCGTGCCCATGGATAGGGATGGAAATCGGACGTAGCGGATATAGATAGTGCTCGTCTATATTTATATCCGTGATTCCGATTTACGTCTACGGGTGTACCGCGAAGGACCACGTGTAAAAAACCTCGTTCATACTCATCGTCCACGGATATACCTGTTTACCAGCGAATCTGAGGGGGAACTTTTTTTGTATCAGATACCTTGCAAATTTCACATTTATGTGATCTTATCTTTTCATAGAAACAAGAAATACAACCAATGATACAATAAACACAGATGTCAAAAATCGTCCATTCAGAACACATATATTTTGAGCAAACCTACACTATATTTCATCACAATAACAACTCGGAAAGATGTTTCAGTCCAAGAGTTGAAAGTTGACCATATATCTATTACTAATAGTATAACACCATCAATTTACTCTTATAGTATGTGGGAAGGTCTGAAAAAGCTCAGGGAGATGGTAGGTTAAGTACATAATGTTAGATATGAATATGCAAAGTACGGATATTTGAAATTCAATTTAACCCTTATGATACTATCTTCACCAGCATACATCCTTCAAGAAGCGACATGGTACAAATGAATAATTAGAGATTAAATAATTATTTTTATGCTTATATAACATATTTTACTAACATATGCATCACCTGATTTATGTAGCTTAACTTTGAAACACCAGATACCAAACTAGCAACATCATTCCTCAATGATAAAGTTCATGTGGGCATATATTTATTTAAAATGTCTCTACTACTTTAACACCTTTGGATCCTCAAATATCTGGTATCCTGTCACCTCTACTCCTTCAAACACAAGAGTATCTGCACGTATGCAGAATAATAAATACGAGATAAGCAAAACAATGAATATCAATCTTACTTAAATGGGTGCAGGGCCAGCAGGCATAGCAATTGGTTATTGGCTTATTGTAGCAACAATGTTAACTAAGCACTTAAGCAGTAAGCACCAAACCGGATTATTGTTTTATTCTGTTATACTACATAGTACATACATTCTCAAATGTTCTGCACTGTATATTTCTCTCGAATGCCAGTTCAGACATGTGAACAAAATACTTCCAATTAAAGGAAAAATTCTGAGTTCTGACACATAACGATCAAGATCGTCTAAAAGGCGATTAATAAAGTTTAATAGCTATCACCCCGATGAAATGGAAACATAGAGATACACTCAAATCATATTCGAGCAGAATTACGCACGCATGGCACCGAATCGCCTTTAGGTGACCCCTAAGTGCTTATTACAGTTTAAATCATACTCAGTTGCCATCTGAGAGTTAAACACAAAAATGAGAGTTCACAAAATCACAAATATGAGAATGGAACGCCAATCAAATATTTTGAAAATGTTCTCTTTTTATGAAAGGCTAGAAAATAATAAATTCAATGGTAACGCTTGTGAGCTACAATTTACTTTTGCGGTCTTGCAGTCTTGCGGAAGATGCAGGCGGCCAGGGGGGAGGGGCGACCGCTACCGGATCCGGACGATGAACGCGGACGAATCTTGGCGGGGGGGCGGCGGGACCATGACCGGCGGCAGGATCTGGATCTGGTTGGGGGGCGGCGGACGAACCTCAACCGGCGGATGGGACTGGATCTGGGTGGGGGCAGCGGATGGGGCGGTGGATGGACCTTGACCGTGGATGGGCCGGATCGGATGGGGCGGTGGCAGGCGGGCGGCGACGGTGGATCGGGAGTCGGCGAGGAAGGTCCGAAGGAGGAGACGAGGGTGAGTCGAGTGGATTCGAAATAAGTGGGCGACGGCTGGGTAGTGAGTTGAGTGGAGTCTGACTGGGTATTTTCGGGGGCTGGAGTGTATGGTTAGGGTTAGGGTTTTAAGGTTTTGTAACTTTTGCTAGATGGCGTGGCGGGTAAACGGTGAGACGGGTACAAGTAGAGTTTACCTGTACCCGTACTTGTTTACCCGATGGGCAGAGAATTTCCTCTATTTTTATACCCGTGGGCAGAAAATGCATCCCATACCCGGTTTTATTAAGGTATTATCCACGGGTACACAAATAAACGGACATAATTGCTATTCCTACTCATGGAGGAGATAATACTCCATATGGCAGACAAAGGCTCAGGCAGTGCGAAGCAATTCCTCCGTTCCAAACAGACCGTGTTGCGATCAGTATGCATGGAAGGATGTAGCTCAAGGCCGGTGTTAGTGCTGATTACTATAGGTCTACGATTATTGTAAATCCCAACACTCTATTTGCTCTATTTGGAAACCGAGGACTTCCACGAGAATAGAGTTTTAAAGGAATTTACCTAACTTCATGGTTTCTAAGAACAACTTTTAACTTTTATTACAGTACCTAATTTTTAAATGAAGTATTTTCTCAAGACGGGATCTACAAATTAATTATAGTACACATTAAAAGCTTAACATCTGTATCAACCAAAATCGCAAGCGAGAATCTCTCTCTTCACAATCTCTGTCGTAAACAGACAAAATTCAAAAATTTCAGTCAAAAACCATAAACCGCAGCAAAAAAAAAAAAGAACAGACCTTTGTTTCCTATAAAAACCCTGTGCCACATGTGAAGGGGCAAGATAAATTCTCCAGGTTTCCTCAAGGGGCCAGAGTGCTGCTGCAAATTCAGTAGGTCTTGAAATGGATGTGACTTGAGAGCCGTCGTCACGAGCAAACCAAATGTACAACTCCAGATCGGTTTCAGTCTCGAAATGGCTTTTGTTGTCTCGCTTGGAATGGGAGCTCGTGACTCGTGATCCATCAGATCAGATACTAGTATACCATCGGTGTCTCTATGCATGCTCGTCTCTGCTTGTGTAAACAACAGGTGGTGGTACTGTGTATTTGTCCATGGCTCTGATGCTAGGCTGCTGCTGCTGCTGCTGCTTGGAAAGCTCCAATCGGGTCGCTGCTGTCGCCCGACGTGCTTCACAAGCTCTGCCATTGACTTCTCCTGTACTACGCTCCAGCCTGTTGCTCCATCTGCACAGTCCACACCCTTGGTTTCTACTGCCTCTTTCCTACAGCTATTTTTATTTAGTATTATTTAGCAACTAGCATATTTGCCTAAGTAATTATATGACTAGATATTACAATACAATTGTCTTTGGTATACAATTCTATCGTCTATAGTTGAAACATAATTGTATTTGCTATACAACTCTAATATAATATAATATTATAATACAATTATCTTTGGTATACAACTCTACCGTCTATAGTTGAAATATAATTGTATTTGCTATGCAACTCTAATATACGTATATGATTAATCGCACCGTTATAATATGGCCTACTAAGATAAATGGTGGAGATGTTTCTCTTTTTTCTCGATTAATATGAGAATTTCTAAGATATTTTCTTTTTTTAGAATTATTGTATGATTTTCTTACCCGCAAAACAAAAGAGATGTATTGGATCTCACCACTTGTTTTTATTTACATACTAGTTAGAGACCAGTGAGTTACAACATAGTCATAAAAATAATGAGACAGAACTTACTGCTTGACCAACTTCACATATCAAACATTGGACAGTTGTATCCTGAGAGAGAGGAGGGGAGAGACGAATGGTCCAGATCAAATCGACTGGCTGAGAAGAGAGGAGGGAGAATGGACCAACCACCAACTCACACTTTTATAATAGTAAAGATATTCTGTTTTTTCCTTCAACGTTGTCTTTGCATGCGTCGAAAGAAAAAACAAAAGGTGGTGACTGGTCTGGAACCGTAAACGCAATCGTTGTGTGTTTTAATAGGAAACGTATGGATACTCAACCGAATATTCTGAATTTATGGTTAATTATACCAGTACATATGAACAAATTTATTTGGGAATAGTTATGCATCATGTGAATGATGTTATGTCCAAAAATCACTCAAATTTTTGCACATTTGGATCTCAATCCAATGGATCTAACGCCTCCCCCTATTTCTATAACTCAGACCCTAGGGATGAGCCTACCGTGCCCCACCGCCACCCCCACCGCCTTGCTAGCAAGCCTCTACCGCCTCCCATCGCGGATATTCCCCCTCATCCTCCCTACGAGCATCCACTGCTCGGCTCCTCTCTCATCGCCACTGGCCTTCGCATGCCCCACCCCGCCCTTCTTCCCTATTTCCAGCGGCTACCTCCACTGGATCCACCACTACCCCCTATCGCTTCCTAATTGCTCACCGCCCTGCTGCTTCTCATTGCTGGTCCTCCCCCACCCTAGCCCCCTTTTAAGTTCGAGGGCTCTAGTGAACTCCGAACCCTAACCCTAGCCTGGTGCCAGCGAGTGATGATGGTGTCGGAGAGGAGGATGACAAGCTCAAAGATGACCTCACCGGTCGGAGCATGAATCTCCAAGCAAATCGCAAAATCACATTCAAATGATTTGCACAAAAGTATTATTAGAATGGTATATAGCACTTCTGAATTTACTTTGCAAGTTTGGTATGCAATGGTTTAACAGGTGGTCGATATGTACTAAGGCAAAGGGAGCATGAACCATGGCCAGAGATTAGTATTAAGGCCCTGTTCTTTTCAGCTTCTAAAAGCTGCTTTTCGGCTTTTCTACAGTAACTAGCTTGTAAACGGAGTGTTTTTTTCAAGATAGGGTCTACTAGTTAATCGTAGTACATACTTTACTGACTTCATTTATATTGGCAAAAACCACATATGAGTTTCTGTTACTCTGTAATCTCTCATACAAACAGCCTAAAAGTCACAAGCCGCAGCTAAAAGCCATAAGCCGCAGCCAAAAAGAACAGGCCCTAAAGCTTAGCAATACTATGTTTAGTAAAATTAACCCTATATCAGGAACCATCTCTTGGTAAGATGATAAAGCTATGGATATACGATTCTAGTCACAAGTGTTTAAAATCTTGGTATCCGTATTTTAGCACACACCAGTACGTTTAAATAGAAATTTTATGGAGTTGGAATTTATCCTAGACTTCCGAATTTCTAAACACGCTCACGTGTACCTTGTAATCCAAAGAAAATTAACCCTACGCTCACTTGAGTAAAGTCCTTTCTTCACAAAGGCACCAAAAGATAAAAAAATTCCTATTGAAAGCTATCCAAGTCAATGGAGTCAACTCCCTGGAAAAGCCTGCAATAGTAAAAGCAAATGCGCGACTGCGCGTACAAGTCAATCCATACATACCCATCATCTTTATTTTTGTGCCTAGGGCTGGACTATGAACCTATTCTTTTTCTTCGAATTTAACGGTTTTTTACTATGAACCTATTCTTTTTCTTCGAATTTAACGGTTTTTTATTTTTATTATAGTACCTAACTTTCAAACGAAATATTTTCTTCAGACGGAGTCTACAAGTTAAACGATCTACCCGTTAAAAACCTAACATCTGTACCAGCCAAAATCGCAAGTAAGTATCTGTCTCTCTGTAATCTGTACTGTAAACAGTTAAAATTCAAAAAATTTAGTTAAAAAATCATAAACTACAGCTGCACTAAACAGGCCCTATGGCTTTAGGCTCATATCAACCCACAAAGCTAGATTATCTGAACTCCCGAATGCGGAACTTTCACCCTACTTTGGTGCTCTCTTTTCTTGTGCATCCTTGAGCATATATGTTTCCAAAACTTGTAGGAAAAAAGAGATACTTTTGATGGAGTTTTTGACAGACGAATTAGGTATATGTTGTGTGGAGACTCCACGAAGTTTTAGCTAACATGGTCAAATGAAACTAAATTGAAACTTCGCAGGAGACAGGTCGAGAATTTATTCTAATTTCCACCGAAATTAGACTGTTTCTCGTGGAGTTCCCGTTAAATTCCTGTGCTCAAAACTTCAGAATGGAGGAGCACCGTGCCACCCAACCAAAACGGCTGCCGCCGCCACCGCCGATCAGCAAATAAAGAGGTAATTGATCTTTTGCCACACCTTTCATTGCATTTGATGATTTGCCCTGTGATGTCTCAATGACATGTGGGTCCAAGGCCCACATGTCAATGAGACAAATAGGGCAAATCATCAAATTCCATGTTTATGTATGGGGCAAATGCTCCAATCTCCCGCAAATAAACGGGGGGAGAGAGAGAGCCAGCGCTAGGGAAGGGGAGCACGAGCATGCCGGTGCTGAGGTGACCCCACCGTCCATCCACCATAAGAGAGGGGGAACTCATCAGTCGTCATCGCATAACAAAATTGACAATTCCACTGCACTCACTGCAGTCTCTTCTCCATCCCAATATTCTTCTTCCTCCCACCACCACCACGTCCTCCACTCGCCTAACCACTCCAAGACTCCAACCAAGAAGCCAACAAGAGCCCCACACCATACGTTCGCCGGCGCCGGACGAAGAGGACGGTGAGCCGCTGCTGCTGCTCCAGGGGGCGGTGGCCTGTGGCATGCCCCGCGCCGCGGCGGAGGGGCACCACCAGCAGCACCAGGGGGAGCAGGGGGAGGAGGGCGAGGAGGCGCTGGGGCCGGGCGCTGGGGGCTGTGCCGCATGCCGCTCTGGGGGACCGCGTCCGCGCCGCCGCCGCCGGAGGGCGGCGCCGGAGGGGGGGAGGGGCCCCGCGCGTCGCCGGGCGGGGGCGCCAAGGTGATCCGGTCGCTGCTGCCCACCCGGCGCCGCCTGCGGCTCGACCCGTCCACCAAGCTCTACTTCCCATGTACGTATGCGCTGTGCGCCTATGAGTGGTTTTGCTTGCAGTTGCAAGATTGCTTCTTCTTCTTGTTGGGGGGGTTCTGCTTTCTCGGCGGTCAGCCCGTCCAAAGGTGGCTGCTTTGAATTGTTTCTACCTCTACGTTTTGATTGGATTGGATTTGCCTTTCCGTGCGCTTGCCGGATTCTATATTTGCCTCGTCAAGGTGGCGCCTTTGGTGTTCTTCGCATGTTAATTTTGGTTTGCTTGCTTCCTTTTTGGAAATCTTTGAGTTGTCTCTACTTCGTCATGTGAAATCTCTGTTTGGCCTTCTGTTTTGGCAAAAAAATCGACATGTTCTCCCTGGTATGTATTGAGACGAATCGCCTGTAATCAAAACCGTTGTTTTAGGGAAAACTATTGCCTTCTGCTTATGTACGACTAATCATTCGTTCATGGCGTGCATCTCATAAATTGAATAGATTAGATTTTAACGGACATGGTTGATGTAACTTGATAGATACAGACTGATTTGTATCTAACTTAAGTCTCTGCTTTTTTATTGGTAAAGATGAGCCTGGCAAGCAAGTCCGGAGCGCGGTCAGGATCAAGAACATCAGCAAGTCCCATGTGGTGTTTAAGGTAACAACACTTACCTCCCTCCGGTGCTCTCTTCATTAAATTAATCCCCATAAGTTGATTCTACTATGGGTAGATGATATACGCCTATACCAGTGGTTTTGCAAACGTTCCTACTTCCTAGCAATGCTTATCAGGTAGGTTTAGTATGATACTACTAACTAGTATATTGGTTGAATTCCCCATTTACACAATAGCTACCAGCAAAAATACTAATTTTATGCATGTTCTGTGCTCTAGTTCCAAACAACAGCACCAAAGAGTTGCTTCATGAGGCCTCCCGGCGGTATACTTGCTCCAGGAGAGAGCATCATAGCAACAGGTAATGCAAAGCTGCTGAATACCATCGATTTTTCTTTGGTGGCCACTTAATTTTGATCACCTTTGGTGTGCATTCCTTTTGTTTCCTTGTATCAATCTTCTCTCATTGAATGCCAGTGTTCAAGTTTGTGGAGCATCCTGAGAATAATGAGAAGCCATTAGATCAGAAGTGCAAGGTTAAGTTCAAGATTGTCAGTCTGAAAGTCAAAGGACCTATGGAGTATGTCCCAGAATTGGTAAATCCTTTGGCTCTTGAGCTCGTGCGATAGCCTAAATTTTTATTACTGGAATTTCAGTTATTCTCGGGTGCGCAGGGCAGAGCACATACGCGGAATTACATCCCACATGCTCACTAGTGCTTCATTACCTTGCTTTAGCTGAATAGCTCTTTCACTGGGTTGATGAAAGGGTTACATCGACTATTTTCCAAACAGTTGCTTAGGAAACTCAATGCCCATGGTGATTAATGGACTTGTCAATCCCATATGTACAGATAAAAAGTTGTACATGTCTGCGTCTGCACATATGTAATACTGACATGAAAGAAAGTCACTTTATTTCTTGGAAACCTCCACTTATTCTCTATTTAACCACTGCATGATTTGAAGTGTTGCCTTTATGTCTCAGTTCGATGAGCAGAAAGACCAGGTTGCCGTTGAGCAAATTCTGCGGGTGGTATTCTTGGATGCTGAGCGGCCTAGCCCAGTAAGTCACAGCAAAGCCTCTTCTTTCCTTCTGCTTTCGCTCTTAATATAATGCACTTCTGAAGAATAGCAAGTTCGCCTTACACATTTCGGTAATATCTTTTTTGAAGCAAATGGACAAACTCAAGCGCCAGCTCGCTGAAGCAGAAGCAGCCCTTGAGGCACGCAAGAAGCCTCCAGAGGACACGGGCCCCCGTATTGTTGGTGAAGGTCTTGTGATTGATGAATGGGTAAGAGCAGTGCTCTGATGTTTTTAATGACAGTACTCTAGTCTTTTACTAATCTCTGAGATGAGGCTGTCTCATGTGACCATATGTTATTTCTCAATTTGCTTATTTCAGAAGGAACGAAGAGAGAGATACCTTGCTCGTCAGCAGATTGAAGGGGTTGTTGATTCGGTGTAGACATGGTGCCGTAAACTCTACAAACCATTTGGTTGCTTGAACATATCATTTTATCAGTGCCGAACATCATCGTTCTCACTTCATTTCTTCATGGTTTTTGAGCTTTTGTGAAGGTTCGGTTGGGAACAAGAATGAGGCTTTACGTAATTAGGATTTGAGTTTCATGATGCACTTCTTTCCTGGGTGTAAATGTAGATAATCAGTCACTGCTTGATAATAATATCTTCTGTGCTAAATCGTGTACTTGGTGTTGTGGACTGACGAGTGAATGTGATACGTTCCCTAGCTGTTGTTCCAATCAATATTAAATGTAATGTTGTCTGAAAGGGCACTCTTCAAGGTGTTTAATGAAAGCTCATCATGTTACACTATTTCTTGCATCTACATGCTTATGCAGCTCGTATTGGAGCTAGATTTTTAAAATAATATTATCAAGTTATCTCAGTGCCAGTTATCCAAGGAATCTTCTGTGTACAGTTTTTAAAAGGATGTGCCATTTTAGTGCAGCCCTGAAATTTTTATGTAATATCGAGTATTTGAGTTGTCAACTGGCAGGTCTTTTGAGGAGGTGAAACATTCTGGGCTCAGCATCTGGTTCTCCTGTTCTTTTATTTGTCTGTGTGATCTGTGCTGATATAATTGTTCTTGTTCCTTTGTTCATATGATCTGTACTAATATAACACTGTTGAGCTGGAAGAATTAGGTACAAATACACCTTATACCTAACCAACCAACCATCGAGGCGAATAATAAATGATGGAACATTATTTAGTCCTTTTTGGTTTGGACAACCTGTTGCTTTCTTGGAATTCATATTGGATGGTTTGTTAAGTATTTATTTCCATTTCATAGCCAGATAGATGCAATCAGACATCCTTGACTTTTAAAGCTGAAAGGTTTGCAACTTGCAGCTTCTCTTATCTTCTCGAGGATGCTTTCATTTTCATGTAGACAAAGATGTATTCTCGGAATATTTTTTCATGTGATATCACCCTTTTTTGTGAAGGATGGTGATCCGTTGGATTGCCTCAAAGCCAGTATTTTGCTCCCTAGGTGATGATGCAATTGGATTGCCCCCCTCCATGTATTATTCTACATTCTAGAATGATCTGAAATTTCAGCTAGAAGGTACCTTTCTATTCCTTTTTTAGTTATTGTCAAACTGGATTCCTCAAAGAAAAAGAAACAGCAAGGATAACAGTGCAGCAAAAGGACATTATAAGCTTTGATTTTTCATCTGGGATGTGACTCTTAAGTAGAAGTTCATTGTTTATCTCTGCTTGATTTTTCCAACATGTTGGACAAATCTTTATTGTGCTGCATCTTCACCAACTGTGGATTGCGTCTCTTTAATGGCATCAAAATTGTACATCTTGGCCTGGAATCGTCTGCCCCCACTAATGGCTGTTTGTGTTTCAATATGTCGACACTCATTTTAATGAGGCAATGAATAATGAAAACCACCTAAACCGCTGCACCTAAAGCAGCATTTTGAGGAAGATGTTTTGGACTGAAACAAACAAAAAACTTATAAGATTTTTTTTAATATTAAACACAATAACTTCAAACTGCAAAATAAGATTCTCCCAGTCTCCCTAGCAATTTGTCTTCTTCGTCTTTATAGTGAACAAAGCACCCACTAACCAACACTTAGCGAAGTGCAGACCCCAAACATAACAGAGCCACTGAAACAAGTTCAAGTTGCAGACCCCAAACATAACAGAGCCACTGAAACAAGTTCAAGTTAATAGCTACAAAACAGAATTCACACAAACAGGATTAATTTCACAGAACAAAATCAGGTCCAAACTGGTCCCTTTTGCTTATCTTTGTGGTAAAGGAACTACTAAAAGAATCTGCAAGTTTGCTCATGCGCAAAAGTACAACTCTCGAAAAGAAAGGTACAGAAGAACTTTCTCCGTGGTGCACTATACAAGTGCAAGGGAACTTTTATTCTTTCCCTAACAAAAAAGAATATATGTATCTGCAAAAACAGGCTCAAGTGGGAGGCACTATTGCTGGCCTTAGCTTCAGAATGTCACAGCAAAATCTTTTCTTCTTGACTATATGCAACTCGAGTCTCTGCCGAAGATAAAGCGACGGCCCCAGTCAGATATCACCAGCGCCCTGGTGCGCCAACTGATTTGTTTGCTGAATTTAGAGCAAAGAAGATGAAAAAGGAGTGTTAGACACCACGGTAAATGCACCTTAAATGGGGCACAAGAGTGACAACACAATCAAATTTGTCGCCATGAAAAAGGAAACAAACACTTACGTTGCGTACACCGAGTACCAGAGCCACTGTGTGCTGTGGCCAATGGAGATCCAATCTCCGGGGAGCTGTGCAGCAGTTTGCTCCCCTCCCAGTGGGGCAAATTGGCCTAAATGTCTGTACCTGGAGGAATCAGCAAAGTAATAGTATCAGACACATAGTATCAGACGCCAGAAAAAAAAAACACTTCCAAGAATTACGCATATATGAACAGTTTAACATGTATGCCCTCTAAATGATTCTGTAATTAATAGAGCTTTGGGGAACTTACTGTACAATGACACGTCTAGCAGGGTAGTTGTAATATGAAATTATGAATTGCTTTTCAACTACTTTACAGATAATGTTAGATCAGATTCAACTAATATCTCATATGGTGTAAATTTGTAACTGGTAGCTGCTTCATCAACACATGCTACAATGCATTCTGATTACGATGAAGATCAAGAAAAGGAATTAGGAAAACAAACGAGCCGATGAATGATGAAACAATAGGCACCTGAAGGGGCGGAAGCGATGACGTCCTTCTCCCCTAATGCGGATTGGACCTTCAGGATTTTCTTCAGCACCGTCCATCTTATTAAAACACCTAGCAAGATATTGTCCTTGCTGTGAAGCAACCTGACAGATAAACAAACTAGTTAACACTTAAAAACGACGCATTTTCACTGTAATTGTTACTTTGGAACTTTTAAACTGGTCAAACTTCCAAAAAAGAATAGAAGACAACCTGAGCTGTTGCAGGCAGATTTTTGACTTGCGAATCCACAAGTGAAAGAGCCTTCTTAAACTCTTCAATGTTCAGCTCTACAGATTCCTTTTCAGCATCACCTTTGGCAGTTCTTACTAAATCAGCAATTCCATTCATTTGCCTGCTCTTCATGTAAAGCTGTACTTGCGGATATCTCACATAGATATCATCCAAGACGTCTTGAATTTCTTTCACAGTCAAGGTTCCAGAGTTATCTTTATCAGTAACTCTGAATATTTCTGAGATGTCTTCCTGCAAGCATTACACGTCAAGAACATAAATTCCTAAATGTGCATAGCAGATTAACAAAATCTCTTTGATGCATTGACCTATAGCTTGTATCACTCCAAAGAAGGATATCATAACACTGGCTAACTCTAAACTAAAGAGCTAATCTAACAATTCAAGTGTCCTACCAACTGTATCTGATAATACATATCAAACGAGCTAGTATCATTCATGTGAACTCCCGTTGAGCCATCTACTGCTTACGAATCACTGAACAGAATCTTAAGAATATTAGTAGTCAAATTGATCATAGGTGTTTGTGAGGAAACTAGATGATAATGTTAAGCATAGAATAAAAGAGATAAAAACATCTTCTTTTGTTAGGCAGAATTTTTTTCGGCACAGCAACTAAACAAACAAGTAATAAATTTCAATTGCGTACCATTACTCTCCGCTGATTTATGGTAGCACAGTCACCTACTGCATAGACACCATCACATTCACGCACCCTTAGCCATTCATCAGTAGCTAGGACACGCCGATTGGCCTGTATATATAGAGAAAGGATTCATTGGCTAACTGAACTGACAGAAGAATACATAATCAACACCAAGTTTCAATCTACCTGGCCAATTTGTTTCATGAACTCCACAATGAAGGGACGTGTTCCAATGCCAGTGGACCAGACAGCCATTCCATAAGGAACTGCAATATCCCCAGTAGCTGGATTTTGCATGGTAATTGCATCCTTAGAAACCTTTACAACTTTATACCCAGTTTTCACATCAATGCCATCCCTTCCAAACTTCTGCTCGGCAAAGTTAGTTATTCTCTTGTCGAACCTTTAGAACACATAAACAATCATTAGTCTAGGAAGTAATGTTACATATATGATGTAACGTTGTGTTGCCACATTGTTTGGCAATAGTTAGTCATGGTAAACAGAGGGAAAAAAGGAGGCAACCTCTTGTAAAGCAATAGTAGTTACTAAGTCATAAAGCATCAAATGTAAGAGAGAACCAATTTGCCCTTACATAGTCAGTATGTGATCTGCAGCTTCGATCAATGATATCTTGACAAGGTGCTGAATAGAAGGATAGAGCTTGGATAGATCTTCAGTAACAAAATCTCGCAACTCTGCTGCAAATTCCACGCCTGTAGGTCCACCACCCACAACAACAAAGTGAAGACTCTTCTTCCTCTCTTCGTCATTCAGGTATGGGAGGCTTGCCATCTCAAAGCAGTCCATCACACTCCTTCGGATCTTTTGGGCATCCTCCACTTCCTGTGATTATAATATGACAACATGAACATAGTAGTATGGGTTGAAGTGCAGAAACAATGAAAATGTAGCAAGTTTTTATAACAAGGAAAACATAAAGCTATTTATCTTTACATACAGAACAGTTTAGATGAGGTTCATTCCCTTTCAGATGTGTCTACAAAAACTATAGCTGCAGACCTAATATTGGATGACGGATTCAGTTCATGAAAATCATATCAAGGCTTACTTTCAAAAAGTGGCAATTCTCAACCACACCAGGAGTGTTAAATGTGTTAGACCTAGCTCCAACTGCTATCACAAGATAGTCATAGTCAACTAAGAACTCTCCATTTCCATCAAGATTTGTCCCGATATTTGAGCGGCAATGGATCTTCTTGTTTGCTGAATCAATCTTGAAGCACTCTGCTTCCCAGAATTTGATTTCTCCACCTTTCTGTCAGAGCATAACAAACAACAGCATGAATTTTAGTTCATTTGGCACAGAATTAACCATCTAACTGAGCTATGGGCGTATGAATGCATGTAGTGTCAAGTATGAAGTGCGACTATTCCCTAACAAGTAAAACTTCTAGAGAACAAAGTGCATGTATGGGACTCAGGTTGGTTCCTGAGCAAGATGTGCAAGGTCAGGAAATTTGTTAGCCTTATCCTATTGCGAAAACAAACCATTCTAGTGTTTGAAGTACATGGTGTTCAAAAGGTTGCAAAAAAGACAAAAACCTACGAATTGCTCAACAGTATCTCCAAAATTTCTGGAAGCCATCATACCTTCTCCAAAATCCTACGGATTGGCTCAACAACGCTCCTTGGCTCAACGGTTCCACAGGTGACACTTGGGAGCAAGGGTGTGAATGCAAAGTAATTCCGAGGTGAAATGACCTGGACATCATACAGTCTGCTATCAAGATTCCTCAGGAACGTGGTGCCACCCCAACCAGTCCCAAGAACCACAACTTTCTTCTTCGGAGGTCCTTGGGGCTTGTCAACAACATCCTCTGATTTGGAGTCTGCGTATGCAACGAGGCCTCCGCTACTGCAGATTCGGCAATCAACAATCAACAGGTTTGAAAAATAAGATAATGGGACTAAGAATGCAAAACATTTAGGAGTTCATATAATTATTCAATCATCTTAAATAACCTATCTATGTGTTCAAGAAATTGAGTAACTTGGAGCAGACATTGACAAAAATGTTGAGTTATGCTTTGTCAGCTTTGATGCCATCGAACCAAAACAATAAAAAAGAGAGAGATGAAGACAACCAGATGAAAGCAGTGAGTTAATTATTTCACCCAATCATGTAACAGTGTCAGCTTCAACATTTACACGTCTCTATCTTAAATAACATGATAAATTCTTGTTTTACAGCTTGCACCACTATCAGTCTATCAGTATTTTGCTATGGCATTGGACCATATCACTGCAAAAGACCAGTCAACCAAGGGCTGCTCTCTAATTTTGTTCTTTCATACTATCAAATAGTCATATTACATAGAGATATTTTTTTATTCAGACATTGAATAGATAAATAAATAAATAGCACGCTGTTGTTAAATTATTAGCCAGGAAGGGAAATTCGACTTTGGAGGAAAATGGTACTGTCCAGAATTTGCCCAGCACTGCAAGACCACTCCACCTATGTAATGCCAATTAGCACATGGCACCGACTCACCTAACCATCATGTATTCACGATATCGTTCTTAAATCTTTCATTTACTAGTTACGTCCTCGTACGTTGCAATGGAACTCATTGAATATATAAAGAATCATATTATAGAAGAAAGTTGCTCTAATCGAACAGAAAGTGGAGAATGATGAGAAGTTAAGGAAATAAAGCGGTTGAAGGAGAATAGACGTACAACCACCGAATCGTGCTTTTATAATCTTTCATTTACTAGAAGCTGAAAGTATAAGCACAATTTTGAAATACAAAAATATTGAAACGTGGTACGACAGGAATGGAGAAACCAAGGACGACTTTTCCTGTTGGTCTCATGGACCACGGCGGAATATCCTCAGATTCGGAAATTTAGGTGGGAAACGTAGACCCGATCGAAACAGGTGGAAAGAAGAAGGAGCTCCTTTCTTCTCCCTCCTGTTTTCTAACATCCAAAAGGCCGGTAAAAGAAACGCCCCACATGTAAAGTCGTCGTGCTAGCTGGCTGGCTAGGTGAGTTCTGAATCCTGCACTGATCGACAAGATGACACGGAGTCGATCTCGAGCTGACATGGTAATTTCAGAGGTTCAGAAAATCGTACTAACGGGTGAATTTTGACCCCCCACGATCCACGGATCGAAACGAGGAAAGGTGGCAAATCATCAAGCATGTATTTTTTTCTGGGGACCAAGAAAAGCCGGCACAGCAGGCGCACGCATGTAAATCCTCCAACTTTTGAACGGCGCGATCCAGCTCGAGAGCCGAGCACTGCTCCATGGAAAACAACATAGAGCACAAAGAGTACAGGAAAGCCGCAAAATGAGACCCAGGAGGAAGAAGACGGCGAAATTAAGTGCAAAAATTAAGCTAACGAACTACCAGTACTCCGCGGGTAAACAAGATCCCAGATGGGATTCTCCGCGCCCGGCCAACGCGATCGATCGATGCGTGTGGTAAGAAGCAAGGGGGGAACAAGAGACGGACCTTGCGGCGAGGACGAGGACGAGGTTGGAGAAGGTGGGGCGGTGGTTGAAGGCCCGCGACGCGCCCTCCCACATGAACGCCGCCCACCTCATCTCTGCTCTGCTCTGCTCTCTCTCTTTTACTTCTTCTTCCTTTCTCTCCTCGGTGCTCTCTCTTGCTCCGGCGATCTTGGAATGTCGCTAGGCGAAGGAGAAGAGGAGGAGGAAGAGAAGAAATGGCCCGTGGAAACGAAGGAAGACTCGACTCGACTGCTATTAACGAGCTTGCAATTCCAAGTCCAACCTTCTTGGGTTGGCGCCGCGCCGTGTTGGTGGGTCTTTTTTTTATTCTTCGGTTTGTTTGGCTGTGCAATCACCTTATAAATTCTATTTTAAAAATATATTTTATTTAAAAGCTAATTATTATAGAAAAATTAGAAATAGTTTGTAAAAGTTAAAAAGAAAGAATGAGGTGACTGATGGGTGGGGCCGGGGTGGTGATTCGTTGGAGGTCTAGTTTGTTCTCCCCGACCCCGAAGGACAGCGCGGCATCGAGATGGATCACGTGGTCGGCATGCTAAAGCAGCCCCCTCGCCAAACGTCTACTGACTAGTGCTGTGTTTCGTTCTTCTCATGTGTTTGGTGCCCTCTCTCCACCTTCTTCTATTGGGCGGCTAGCGTCATTTTCTCCGGACACGCGGGAACGTGAATAACGACCACCCTGGGCCGCGCGCACGTCCGTTCGTCACATGGCGGCAAGAACTTGTCGGTGCGTCGTTTCTAAGCACTGAATCAGGCAGCTCGTCTTGCATATAAATTTTTGTTACTCCGTAGCAACCAGTCCATGCATTTGTGTATGCGATGCATATCTCAATCTGACAATCTCTACTGTCCATGGCCACATGCATGCACATTTTTTTGGGGTGTTAGTCGATGTTCCACATTAATTTCACATCTACATGGAGACGATAATGTCTTTTTTTAGAAAAGATGAAGAAGCGATGTAAGAGCAGTTTATATTGACTTTGTATCTGGTTTCTGCTTCTATAAGATAAAGTCAATATGAACGTTCTAGTTTGTATAAACCGTTTCTATCGGTCACTATTATTCATCAACCACTACTTTACGTTTTCACATATTGTAACGCATTTTATATTTTATTATGTCATAATTCCATAAGTCGTATGGCGATTCAAATGTTGTAGTGCCTTTCGTTGCACCGTTTTTCTTACATAATACACTAATATTCATCAGCCACTTTTATCAGCTACTCTATTTATCAGCCACAGCCCAAAAGCTATCAGCAAAATCCAATACGAATAGGCCCTAAGCCATTATTTGAAGGACACACTTGATGCATATTTTTGTTTTTTACAAAATAAAATCAGTTTGGTGTGGCTATGCTCATTTCGGCTTTTCCGTTAGACTTTTGGCTTCTATCTTCTAGTTTCTTAATTTTATCTTTTTCTGACTTTTTGCTTTTTAGGATTTTTGTCTTTTCTTTTTTTTTTGTATTCCTTTATATTGTTCATGATGGGTTAATCTGTTTTCTATTTTTTTAATTTAATTATACCAAAAATCACTAACGACTACAGTATAAAATAAATTAGCTACAGTATTAAACAGTAAAAAATAAATCGTAAAATATAAAAAAGCCCAAATAAGTAGCCCCATGTCTAAGAAATTGGCTGATGCAGAAATAAGATTTGACCTAGCCCATCGAGCCAAGCCCAACCAGTCTAGATGTGTAGGGCCAGCCTAGCTATAAATTGAAAAACCCATAGAGCAAAACTTGTCATAACGTGGCCCAATTCTATAGAATTCACATGTGTACCCTGACAGCTAGAATGTATGCTTTTCTCTCTCTGGAAAGAAGCAGTGTGTATACTCTTTTTTTTCCGAAGAGATTGTGTGTACTTGGTTGGGCGTCTTTGTGTGTCGCGCATCTGCACACTGTAAGGGTGAGATTTTTGAGCTGTCGGTTAATAGTATTTAGTCTAAGCTTTTGTGTGAATTAAATCGAATATCGATAAGTTGATAAGATATTTTAAAAAACTATTTTGATAAATAATTTCGAAATGATGATAAAGAAATCATCTCACTTATTTATTTAGAAAAAAATTATAAGCTATAAATTATAACTCGAAAAGAATCTAAGTTTTTTTTAGAGAAACAGTATGAGTAGAGATGGCAATGGGTACCCGATACCCGAATACCCGACGGGTTTTACCCGATAAAGAGACGGGTATGGAAAATTTTATGTACCCATGGGTATGTTATTGGGCGAAATCCTCTACCCGCGGGTGAGCGGGTGCGGTGTGGTATATACTACCCATACCCGCCTACCCGCGGGTAATGAATACCTGCATTAGACAACTAGACATCCCACTCAAATGTTAATTTTATTATCTACTTGTTGTTGATTGTTTATTTGTTTGTCATATGTTGATATGGTCATGTCAAGTATGTTTATGTGATGTACTAATTTTGATCATTAGACGCTTTTGTGCTTGGCATGTGTGATTAATAAATGTCTAAATTGATGATATTCTTATGTGTTGAACCGGGTATGCTTGCGGGTACGGGTTACCCGTCGGGTAGTAATACCCGTGCGGGTACGGGTATGGGTAAATTTTTCTACCCGCGTGCGGATACGGGTAACCCGATGGGTAAATTTACACCTAGCGGGTACGGGTATAGAATGGCAATACCCGATGGGTATTTACCCGTTGCCATCTCTAAGTATGAGTCACTGAGTTGTGACCTGTGAGGGTGTGTGGTCACCATTCACCAAGCAAACAGACATCACATTTTTATTGTTACCAGTGCTTGGTTAAACCAGGCTATTAATTAAGACGGGACAAAGCAATTAACGCACGCCATCTAGCCATGCACGCCACGACGCTCTTCCGGCGGCCTCGGCACCAGGCTGCACAGCAAGGCGGCGAGCAGAGTCTTGTTCCGGTCGGCGAGGTTCATGCCGTACAGCGGCGACGCCGGGTAGCCGAGCAGACTCTTCCGGCACGCGTCCATGCCGCCGAGGCTGCCCATGTAGTCCTGCGTCAGGTTCGCGGCCTTGTCGCAGCTCGCAAGGTCGTCGGCGACGCGGCCCATGGACCGGCGGGCGACGTCGTAGCCCCGCATGCAGCCGTCGTACGCGACCTTCTCGTCGTTCGGGACCGCGCCGCCGTACAGCATCGCCCGCTTGGCGGCCGCGGTGGCGGCGTAGGAGTCCAGGGCGCTGCGCGCGGCCACGCCGGCGTGGTAGGTGACGGCCGCCGCGCTGCTGCCGCGCAGCAGGCGGTCGTCACGCCGCAGAAGCGTGCGGAGGCAGAGCATGTGCATGCGGCGCGTGCCACAGACCGCCTCGCACGCTTGCCCCGCGGTCATGGACGGGACGCGAGGGCACCGGCCGCCGCCGCCGCTCGTGCCGGCGAGGAGCGAGAGAACGGCGATGAAAAATTGGATCGTTTTGACCATGCTGTTCTTGATTCGAGATTTGTGTGGGGGATTGATTTGAAGTGTTCGTGGCCAGAATGGTGCGTACGTATATTGCGCAGCCGTTTCTTGCTGGTGCATGCATGGTTGGGTTTGTGCATGCTCAAAGTCGAAACCGACGCACGGAACAGCTAAGCTTAGCTAGAAAGGCCAGAAGTTATTTACAGGTCACGTGATTACTATTTGATGACCGTTTAGCTGCACATTTCAGGAGTACAGTTATATGTGCAGTACAAGTATACTCAAACTAGTACTGGATCCACTAATACATTCCACAATTGAAAATTGGATTAATGCCTTCATGGTGAATCCATGCCTTTTCCACAACCACCATGACTACTTCCTCTTCTCAAGCCTCTGCATCATCTGCCTCCATGGCTTCCTCTGTTTTAGAGTTGGCGTCCGCCGGCGTGGATAGGCTTTATACGATTGATTTTTTCACGTGAGACGCATGGACTACGTATTTTCACGAGTGGATAGGCTTTGTACGACTGATTTTTTTTTGTGTGATTACGTGAAATATGCACGCGCGCGCACATGAATGCGTCCTATAAGCACGTGCTTAGAAATACGGAGGCCGAGGATAAGATCATGATCTTACAAAGTTTCTTTGGATATATATATTTGTGTGTGCATAAAGGTGATATTAGAATTTAAACCATAATAAATAAAGTCATAAACTCGTAACTCCACCGTCCATTTGCAACTCTAATACCACGAAGAGGTGATTCCATACGATCAAGTGTTTTAACACATGCATGTTGTACTACCACAAAAATCGTATCAGAGGTGAACAGTACGTGGCCTTTTTGTTGTTTGTCAGCCATTGGATTGGATTCAAAGCAAAATGAGCCACCAAAGTACGTACATAGTTTGTAACACGCAGCGGCAGATGGCACAATAAACATGGTCGAGCTGGGCCTGAAGTTGGCGAAGAAGAACGGTCCGGAGAGCTCCTCCGTTTGGCCTACCGCCGCCGCAGCGAGAGCCGTGCACGCACAGGCCGCTTCATGACGGTGAAGAACCCGAGGTGCGGACGGAGGTCCACGGCGAGCTCTCCCTCCGCCTCCGTCCACTCGAATTCCCTCACAAGGTTGGCCACAAAGTAGCCGAGGTGGAGCACCGCAACGCCCATCCCTGGGCACATCCTCCGCCCGGCGCCGAACGGCATCATCTTTATCTCCCCTGCGCTGCCCGCCGCCGCCAAGAGACTCACGCCCTCGCCCTCGTCGCCGCCTAGGAACCTCTCCGGCCGAAACTCTCGCGGGTCGGTCCACGCCGTCTTGTCCCGCGCCAGCCTCGCCAGCGGGAAGTGCACCGCCGTGCCCGCCGGAACAGGCCGGCTATCCAGAACGACGTGGTCCTCGGCCATAACCTGCCTAAGCACCATGGGCACAGTGGGATGCAGCCGGAGCCCCTCCATGATGACGGCGTTGAGGTACTCTAGCCTCCCAAGAACCTCCTCGCCGACCTCCTCGGCGTCCGCGCCCACGGAAGCGTCGATCTCCCTCTGGACGGCCTCCTGCACGTCCGGCCGCTTCACCAGGTGCGCCATGATCCACTGCAACGCCGCCGCCGCGGGCTCCGTGCCAGCGCCAAGAAACTCCGAACAGAGCCCCACGAGCTCACCATCCGTGAGCCTTCTCTCAGTTCGCTGCCGTCTCCGCTTGCGAGCGTTGCCCCCCGAGGCGGTGTGGTCTGCCGGGACCCGGAGGTCGATGAGCGTGTCCACGTAAGCCGGGGGCTCGGGCTGACCGGACCGGCGGTGCCAGCCGCGCCGGGCATCGATGAGCGGGAGGTACATCTCCTCCTGCTGCCGCCGGAGAGCAACCAGCTTGTTCCACCGTTTGCGGTAGATTAGCCCGGTCACCGCCGGGAGCGTGGCGAAGACGCGCAGCCCAAGGAAGCACTGGACGAGATCGTCCTGCGCGTCGGCCATGGCGCGGACGAGGCCCGCATCGACGCCGTCGCCGAAGCACATGGTGGCGAGCAGGCCGAACATGGCGGCGCGCATGCTCTCCGCGGCGAGGACCACACTGTTGGACGCGCATTGTTCGTGAAGGTCAGCGATGAGACCGCAGAGCGCGCGGCGGCGGGCGGGAGCGTAGCGGCGGAGGCGCGACGAGTGGAAGACCTCGGAGGTGAGGTTGCGGCGGATGGCGCGCCAGAGCGGACCGTATGGTGCCGAGTTGATGTTGTAGTGGCGGCGGCGCGAGAGGACGGCGCTGGGCACCATGGACGGTGGGCGGTTGGAGAACGCGCCCCCGGCGCCACCACGCACGAGGAGGCGGTGCGCAGCCACGCGGTCGGTGACAAAGACATCCGCCCGCCGGACACTGGAGAGCTTCCGGACCAGCGCCGACTTGACGGCGGCGAGGCAGGCGTGCATTGCCTTGCTCGGCCATGAATGTCGGAGCCGGCCAACGACGAGAACGACGAGCGTCAAGGGGAGCAAGAGGAGGAGCAAGTCTTGCATTGCTGATGGCCTGAGCGAGTGAGCCTCGTTTGTGCTTCTCTTTGCACTTTGTATGTCACAAATTTATTGACTTACACATGACATGACCGTTTAAACTTATTCTATGTTAAAAGTACAACAATAAAATAATCTAACGAACGACTAATCAAAAGAAAAGGTAAGAAGAAAGACAAATGCTACATCCACAGCAAACCGTTTTTTTTTTCTTCTTCTAAGAAATTTTGAATTTGAAATTGAAAATTTAAAGGCGCTAGAACACTCTGTAGACTACGTCACCAAATATGTTTGAAACTTTTCACGAGGATTTGATACCCAAATCGAAGGATGGTGTATCGGTGCACCACAAAATGGTGAGTACAAATGATACGTTGCTCGTTTTCTGCATGACGTCATTGTTCAAGTATGTATACATGATCACATGACCGTCGAAAGTGTAACCCATTTGTACAAAAAAAAAAGGGAGTGTCTATTGCCAAGGCGACTGAAATTTTTTTGTCTCTCAGTCACTTGAAGTTGCACTTGGAAGGGGAGCTGTTTTTTTTGGAGAGGGCTGTTTTTTTTTGGAGGGGGGTGCAGTTTTTTTTTATTGAGAGTGCAACTTCAAGTGACTGAGAGACAAAAAAATTTCAGTCGTCTTGGCAATAGCAAAACCGAAAAAAAAAAACAGGTACGTGCTGACTTGGCAGACCATTTTGTTTACCGCATGGTAAGTCGAGGATATTCTCGGATTCACGGATTGCTGGGTTCATTGTCAGCGAGTAAACAAGCCATCCGCAGCCACTGGTACGTGTAGGTTGTAGCAAATCATTAAACTTGTCTGTCTCATCTAGCTACCCAGATCAACGGTTAAGATTTCGCTCCTTTTGGGAGCTTAATTTTCTGACTTCTAGCTTATTTTTTATTATTTCTAAATTTTGTTTTTTTCTGATTTTTTGAGGTTTTTTGCTGGTTCTTTTTTTCCGTATTCATTTGTATTATCCGTGATGGGCTAGCCTATTTTTTATTTATAAATTTTTTTAAATTTAGTTACGCTAAATAAGGCACATCAGCTACAGTGTAATTTCAGCCGCTACAGTGTAGTTTCAGTCACTACAGTGTAATTTCAACCATAAACTAGCTTATTTCAGTCCAACCGAGCGGCACCTAAGTCGTCAGTCAAAGGCAATACTCCCACGCGTTGATTTTTATAAAGCACGGTTTTTGACTTACCATGGTCTCCAAAGTTAAACTTTAGCCATTAATTTTTTTAGATATATGTTGTTAACAAATACAAAATCATGTTTATACGAAAGTACTTTTAAATACATATCTTTTGACTAATTTGCTCTCTAGTGATCCTTTTATGATATATGACATATCAAAAATACTCTATTAAATCTTGATTCTAAATTGAGCTTTAGATTGAGCTATGATAGTTTTTTGTTGATTCATGAGTTTACTTCTCCTAGATATTTGTAGCTATGGTCAGGTAATGCTTATGGATTTAGGAGTAGCTCTTTGCCCATGAACTAATGTATAAACTAAACAAATGACATTTTGTATGCCTTGTTTTCGATCTCAATAATTCTCTCTCATAAGACCAAGATCATTCTCTTAAGTGTAATGCTTGGGCGGTCAACAATGACTTGAGATCAATCAAAATTGGTTAAATGCAAAGTCAAATTATGAAAAATGGTTGAAGCTTAGGAGACAGTTGTGGATAGTTCCTAGTCCAGAACTTGTTTTTATATAATAAGACTAAAATGTGTTTCAAAGTGATAAATTTGGTTTAATTAAAAGTGATTGGGCAAAATGGTTCAATTTGGAACTTGTAACATACTAAAATTTTTAATTGTAGTTTTTTAATTCCTTTTAGCCTTCTTTATATGGCTTAGCTCATATTTGGATATCTTTAGGTAAACTCATCAATTTTGAAGCTTTTCTTATCTTGAAATTAATTTGAATGCTTTAAATTATTCTACCTTGCCTAGATTGGTTATAGATGCCTCATCGTGATTTAGCTATCTTTGTGTGCATTCTATAGTTTCAAGTGGTGTCTTTTAAATTTGAATGTCACTTTGAATAATTTTCAAAACTTTTTCAGGTTTTGCATTTTTATTCATGCATATATGTATTTTCTTTTGCTCCTTTGGACATTACTTTTAGCATATATCATTTGAGAGAGAGAATTAGAAAGGGAGGTTTAGTGAGCTTGTGTAGCTCCTTGACCCTTGATGACTGTTTTGCTAAAAGGGAGAGAATTTGTATAGCAAAATTTTGTTTTAATCAAAAAGGGAGAGAATGATGAGAATGATCTTAAAAGGGGATGCTCATAAAAATGAAAAACAAACTAAGAATGTGGTAATGAGCCATTTCTTGAGCAAAAAGTAAGAAAATTGCAAATATTAAATTCTAAGCTTAATGTGAGAGCATTTGCATTGTATTTTCTCTTTTGGTTTGCTTTGTTGATTGTTCTTGCCATGAAAATGATCATGGTGAGCAATTGCTTTTTTTGGACCATTTATAGTTTTTGCAACTTGTTTGCTTTTCTTGTTCAAAAGCAATTCAAATTCTTGCCTTTTAGGATGTTTGTCAAATCATTCATCAAGGAGGAGATTGTAAGACCATGTGGTGACAACCCCTGTTGGTGATGAGTATTTGACATTGCAGTTCTAGTTATTGCGTTGCTTGAGTTTGATTTTGTTTGGATTTGCAAGACGATTTTGTGAGATTTTCTTCACATCTTATCGTGGAGTTTTTGCCGATGATATCCTTTGTGACAAGAGGCTTGAATGCAAGGTAAAATTGTTGGCTAATGCTAGGAATATCAAGTGTGATATTTGTGATGCAGAGTTTGCTTTCGATTGTCCTAATTTCAGGGATAAGAAGCTTCTAAAGTCTAAGGAGGAGAAGGAACAAAATGGCATAAGTGGAGTTCAAGTTGAGAATGATCATGGTAAGCTTTCCAAGGATGACCCTATCCACAAGCTAAGCAAGATGAGCAAGGAGAAATTAATCTCAAAATTATTTGCTCTTAGGTTAGACATGAGACACCTAGAGAAAGATAAGAATGGTATGCTTGACGAAATTGCTAGATTGAGATCTCATTTGTCATGTGAGTTATATGAGTCTTTGCATGTGGATAACGAAAATTTGAGAACTTCACTTGCATGCCTAAAATCTAAAATGAATTGTTGAGATATAATACTTCTATTTTATATTGTCTTACATCATGAGCTTGATAGTTCTAAGTTAGAAATATGCAATCTTAGATCTTTGGGTAGAAATAAATTTGATTCTTGTGCAGCCATGCTTGTTGAAATAAAGAAGTTAAAATTGACTAAGTTTACTCATCTTGAGCAATTAGAGAAGACTAAGGCTAAAATTAATGAGATTAGAGCTAGCCCTTTGTAGCATATGCTTAAAGTATGAAAATTTGCTTAAGAATGATTTAGTCTTTTGCAAAAGTTGTACTAGCTTAGAAAAGGCAATTGATGCTCTGCATGGCATGCATACTAAGAAAGCCTATTTATTCTTTTGCACATCTTGCATTACTTTGAGAAAGGAAGTTGAGTCTTTGAAGAGTATGCGCGATGATATGAACACCAAGTTATGTGACTCTTTCATTTGCCTCCACTCCGAGATTGATATTTTAAATATTTCTCTACCTCCTTTGCAATTGGAGTTGGATTCTTCTCGTGTTGAGCATGAGTCATTTGATATTTGCATTTGTGTCGTTGTCTTGCATGAGCCTACCTTGGCTAGTGTAACTCTTGTTGGTTCTTTCGGTGTGTCCATAGGATTTCTAAACATAATGATGCTTTTCCCTCAAATGGTACTACATCTATCATTACACCTTTTTGCAACAAAGATAAACACATTGTTGAATTTTGCTTCCGCCATATCAAACACGAACGTAGAGTGCGTGGTCGGGCATTTAGCAATACACATTGTCCGTCTCATGGCATGTGTAAGCCTAGTGCCGACACGAGGGCGAGTAGAGATGGTGGCTCTTCAAGTGTGTCCCAAGGGACTTCTCCTGTGAGCATCAATAGTGTTTTGTCCTCTCAGATCGTGTCTCCTAGTAGACCTTTACACTATTTCTTATTTTGTGAATGATGGGCATATTGTGGATTTCTGCTTTCGATGTGCTAAACACATGTGTCGAGCCTATTCTTCTAAGCCCCCAAATGTCTATAGTCTTTCTCATGACATGAACACTAAAAAGTAGCACAAGGACTCGCTTTGTTGATAGTCCCTTTGGTCTATTTTCTGGTGGTGTTGGACAACATCGTGGACTCGATTTTCGTAGCTTTGGTTTTGGTCCATGAGCTGCCCTGAGGCATTATTTCCACTATCCCCCAATAGGTGGACCTCGTTTTTCCCATCGAAGTGCGAACCCACAGCAAGGATTTATGAATTCTTTTGATACTTCAGTTGGTTCTCGTCATGGTGCTTCCAAGCAAGGCCATCGTCACTTTTCTCGATATAGCTCTTGTTTTCCTCATCGAGTTGTCCATTCGCGACGTGCCTCTAAGGATGTTGTTGAATTTTCTTGTATGAGCCATCATTTGCATCATGCTAACTCACGTAACGATTCAAATGCTTTATTGGTTGTGTTTAAATTTTGAGTTTCCAAGTATTTGGTTACTAACCCTTCGAGATCTAAGACTTGGACATCTTATTCTTCTCATGTGTAGGTACCGAAGGTGCGGGATGGAGAACAAGTACTTGATGGGTTCCGGTCTTTTGTTTCATCATGTGATCGGGAAACTAGATAGTTCTCCACTCCCTTTGATAACCTTCAAGAGGCATGTGCTTTCATTAATAGCATATTTATCTACTTTGTGAGTTATCTTATATCTTCATTCCTTTACATACATGATGATCTACTCTTTGCATGTTGTGTCTACATATGTGCTCGCTTGTACCATATTAGCATGTAGTACTTTTGTTATACTCATTGTCGTGCCTTTGGGAGTATGCTACTTGTATACCTATGTTTTGGCTTATTATTCATGATTTGTAAATGTATAAGTTTTGCTTTATTTCTTTGAGCATGTATTATTCTTTAAACATCTTTTATCATGCTTTTGTTAGCAGATTGCTCTATGTATCCATATGCTTACTTCATATCCTTGTATCATGCATTTTCATGATTTGTTTTATGTCATGTTTTCAACCTAAATGGTGTTGTACTATATTGATGGTGGATACATAAACTTGTTATATCATCACTAGCATGTATTATTCTTGATTTATCATATATCATGGTATATGATTGTTTGCCCTTATGCTTTATTGTGGACTATAGATATGTTAGGCTTTATCATATTTGGGTAGCACAGTTTATTCATGATATATCATTTGACATGCTCCATGTATTTATGCTCATGTGTGCATATGCTAGATTATTGATCATGATTTCTATAGATGTATGAGGTTTGACATGCGTTGTTATTGACATATCTATTATCATGTTCTTGTTGATATCTTGCTCTAGGTATTTATATGTTTACTCGATATATATGTTAGCATACGTTATCTATGATCTGTCCAATGTTATGTTTATGCTTACATGGTTTTGTGCCTCAGTGTAAATTATAAATGTCTTAAGCTTCATCACATCTTTACTAGCATGTATTGTTCTCGACATATCCATCATCATACTATGCTTATGCATGCTCATGTGCCTCGTTATCGCTTATAATTATCTGAGCTTTATTCTTACAAATTACTTGGTACTTCTGTTCTTCAATGTATCTTGCATGGGTCTAGTTGGTTGCAGGGGGTGTTTGGCGTAGAATAGATAAATTGCACACCTCTAGCATGTATCTTTTCGTAATCACTTTTCTTACCTTGTGGTCTTCTTGTATGTTTCTTTTGCAATCTAGGTTGAGCTTTTATCTGTCACACACTAGTTACTAGCAGTTTTGGGGTAGATTATCTTTGGGAAGTCCTGCAATAGAATGTAGCGATGTGCCGCTCCTTAGTTATGAGACTTTCTTTTATAGAGACCATACGGAGTAAGTAACCACTAGTGCTAGAGTTTGTATGGTCTTTTGCTCTACTTGCTATTCTCTTCTCTTCTAGATGCTTCTAGCCTCATCCCATGTAAGAAGAGAGTTTGACGATACTTATATTGCAAATCGTATCCTTTCACAAGTGCTTTCAGTTATTAATTCTTTCAGCTCGTGTTTAGACGGAGTTTTATCCTTTTTGTTCTTACGATTAGTATCAGAGCCTATTTAAACTCTTCCAAATAGATATTCCACATAATCACCCGCCTTCGATATGGTCTACTTCCTATATTAGGAGAGAATTGCTACTTACATTCAGGCTCAAGGTTATTTAATCTGAAAAAAAATCAAAGTGTTCCTATGTTATTCTTGCTGAAAAAAAATCAAAGTGTTCCTATGTTATTCTTGATGATAATCAGATCACTCCGAGAAATTTTCGAAGGCAAACAGCAAGGCTAAATGGCACAGCATCCAAGTTCTAGTCTACTCGCATGACTGACATATTACAAGTGAGAGCACAGCACGGCGGATCTTACATCTACCAGCCAGACGTTTCAACCTAACAATAATTGCTTCTGTTCTACGTGGGGGGATAGGAGTACATATCAATGTGAGATTTTGAGGTTCTTCGGGCGCTCCAGCCTTTTCCTGGCTTTCCGAGCGCTCAGGATGCTAAAAATTAGGGAAGTACCTACATCGGATGTACTGTCGTAACCCATTAGTTTTACGCTAAGATCTTTGCACAACAATGCTAACCTAGTTCTATCGTCGTCGCCTGCCAGTTGTAGCTGCTTCGCCTGCTCTCGAGAGATGACAGCGTACAAATGGAACGCTTCTTGATCTGTCTTCTCAGCTGCAGGGTCTTGATCCTTTTGATCATCGTCCTTTAAATCATGGTTCTTGGAATGCAGAAACAAATGTTTCTCAAGCATAATCCTAACCAACCCCGCAGCCTGTGGATCATCAGGTGTCATAGAGGAGAACACGAATGAGAACCTCCCAAATTCGAGATCTGGCTCCGTGAAAAGATCTCCCAGGACACCATTGGGAGGTCTCACGCTTTTCTGCAGTGCGTACTTCTTATGATCAGAATTCGCTCTACTCTCTGAAGCACGGAGAATTCTGGAAGCTTCTCTTAGTCCACTCAATAAGGCTCCATGCATCGTCGCTGGGTATGCACGGTTTGTCGCTTCTCCAGCAAAGAAGAGTCGGCCATTGACACTCTCAGCAAGAATATCGTAGTCAGCACCAGAAGACCCAACTCTGATGTGAGAGTATGAACCCAAGCAAAGAGGATCACTACCCCATCTCGTGCAAGCTGATTGAATGGGATCAGGCACAGTAACACCTTTTGGACCATATATTCCTGGACAAAATCATAAATAATCGTTAAGTGCTTATTATAATAGGAAACAAATTAATATTTCAAGATACACAAAATTATATGTATCTCCCCTAGTTATTTGCTTATTGCATCCCATGTTTCTTATTTACATGCCACCCTCATATTCGTCGCAATATGTTCATTCTGCCCCCTTGCGCTGGTGGACTTCCAAAATGCACTGTTAAACATCCAACTGTACAATCCCTTCTGTTTGATATATGAGTCAAGCAAAACTAGAAATCTGTGTTAAGCTTGACATTTATAACCCATGAATCCAATTTCAAATTAAAAAGTTTTTTCGTCTATTGGGCTGGACCGTTATTCAAGGGGATCAAAGAATATCATTGTCCTCTGTTTTTCTCTTATTCCTCCTTTCCATTTGTGTACTCTCGCAAATGAAAAGGAACATTTATGTTATTACCTTTTATCTCAGTCTAGATAAAGAGCAGTTACCCAATTAATATCTCAAAATTAGCAATACCATTTTTCTTCCTTTTTGAAGAGCAGCTATGCCTATTTTCCGCACACTAGAGCAACCCACTTCGTCATGCGTTGTCATAGCATCTAGACTGTAGCTTGAAGGATAAATGACACTTCGCATACAAAACAGGAACATAAATGCTGGTTTGAATCCATGACCAAAACTAAATAAGATCTATTATTAATCAAGGAGCTATGCTGTAGGGAGGAAAGTAATTAGTAATACTGCTATTTTTTACTCAAATTGTGTCAAGTCTTAACGATTTGAATTTTATGAGTTCTCCCCCATAAAATAACTATGCCCATGCTCAAAGATCATTGACCCAGCTCTGTCGATCCATATTCATAACTCTAATGAAAACATTTTGCTCTGGACTAACAAATCCACAGCTAATGCTTACTAGGAAGTTGAAGAGTGTAGATCATAATGCAAGTACATACAAATAATTTCCCATTAGTCATGTAAGAGTGCATAATGAGACATTTAACGTGCAAATACTATAAAATTCTAGGGGTGATCTGGGTTCATGTAGAAATATTAACCATACAAAACTAGAAAGGGTAAATGGCTCCTACCAAATAGGGGGATCCGTTTGCTCTAAATAATCAATTGCCCCTTCCCATTCACTCAAAAAAAATAAAATAAACAATAGAAGAGCTATCCTACCATTTAAACACACTAGTATAATACAACACATCTAGTTGTATTAGTATGTAAACATAAACTTAAATCAACACAACATGGCACTTCAATGTATTATGGAGTGCCAATGAGCCTAGTAAGTTCCAAATGCGACATTTCATTCTACAACCATCCAACTTATAAAAGAATATACTTGTATTAAAACAGCACATCTAGTTGTTGTATTGGTATTTAAACCTCTTCTTAAATCACCAAATGGCCAGTCAATGAAGTATGGAGTGAGAAACAAGTCTACTATAGTAATATATTCCAAATATAAATTTTCATATGCTAAAGCCATCCAATAAGCTTTAACAACAGACACACAACATTTAGACACTTCTATTTAGCAATATATTGTCCACCCAAATACTAAGTATCCACTTATCTTGCAAATCCACGATAAAGCATGTTATTTTTTATTTGGATAGGTCACTAATGTTATGTTTTTGTCTGCCCAATCACTAAGCAAGTAAGCACGCATGCATTGTCGAATCAATGTTCCAACCTTGATGGAAGATTGTAGTTAAACTTGTGAACATACAGGGGATTGTTAGTAATAGTAGTGATTACCTCTAAGAATACCAAGTACCCGGTGAAGCGCTACAACAGGATCAACCTTTTCAAACTCCAAAGCAGCCTCTCCGGCCACAAGTGCGATAAGTACCGCACCGCCAGAGACAGTATGGTAGCTGTAGAAGAGAAAGAACTCCCCACGCTTGCTCCTCTCCTTATTCAAACAGCCAAATGTGTCAATCTCCTCGTCCCAAAATACACACGGAAACACCATGGCCACTTTGTTCAACAACCCAAAACCCAGCCTCTGAACCGCCCCAAGCTTGCTCATAGGCAACTCTGGGACAAACACGATGCTCCCACTCTTGAGCACCCCAAGCGGGACAGTGCAGAGCGCCATGTCGGCCTGGAAAACCTGCCCTCCTTCCACCATGACACTCACCCCATCGACTCCATGCTCAATCCGCTTCACCGTCTTCTCATACAACACTGGTACACCATCGCACAATGCTTTTACGAGCCTCGAATTCCCTCCAGCCAAGAAGCAATGGTCTCCACCCATCTCATACGGGTCGTCCTGGTCCCAGTGCGCGAGCGAGAGCTCAGATAGGCAACCAGCATTGGAGAATTCAAGGTTGGCCAAATGCCAGTCCAAAACCTCCCTCTCCTCCTCGCTTTTCGCCACATTGTACAGCCTCCTCAGCCTCTCGATCCCTTCCCCCAGCGAGATTCCCTCTGTGGCCTCGTTAAGAGACTCCCGCAGCCTGGTGGCGTGGTCGAGAAGCGTGTTGAACACCAGATCGATGCTCCTGTCCAGCTTGGTCCCCACGGTCCGGCCGTCGGGGTGGTACAGCGGGCAGCGGTCCCGCACCTTGTGAAGAGGAATCCCGAGCTGGCGCGCGAGCACGCCGAGCGGGTTCGCGTGGATGCCGGTGATAACGCTTCCGCCCAGCTCGACGGCGGCCTGGACCTCACCAAGGCGGGAGGTGAAGACGCGACCGCCAGGGCGCGCGCGGCCCTCGAGGACGAGCACGCGGAGGCCGAAACGGAGGAGCTGGCGCGCAGCGGCGAGGCCGGCGAGGCCCGCGCCGACGATGAGGACGGAGGCGGCGGGGCCTGGGCCGCGTCGGGGAGGTGAGGCGGGGAAGGCGGCGGAGACGCCGAAGTTGATGTGACCCTCGCGGGAGAGGAACCCGTGGGCGGCGGCGACGAGGTGGTCGTAGCTGGAGGCGACCGTCTCGAGGACGCGCGCGCGGGGGAGCGGCTGGCGCGGGTCGGCGCGCCAGGAGGCGAGGATGTGGTTGCGGACGACGACGTAGTCGTTGGGGGCGGCGGCGACAGGGGCCGGGAGGAGGGGCCGCTCGTCGGGAGGAGCTCGTCGATGGGGAAGCCGAGGGAGAGCGCGATGAGCGCCTCCGTCTCCGTCTCGCGCTGGCGCTCGTCGGCGGAGAGGCGGCGCAACCGCCGGATGCGGCGCGACGGGGAGTTGCCCAGGTAGGCCTGCAGCGTGGCGTCCTCGAGCGACTCGTCGTAGGAAGACGCCCGAGCCGACGCCGCGCGCCGCGGCGGGCGGCGCGACGACGGCGACAGCGACATCGAGCGGGGAGTTTGGCTGTTTGGGGTTCGGTTTCTGGTTCGGGGAGAGAGGTGAGAAGAGAGAAGCAGACTAGGACGGTGGGTATGACAAGTGGGGTCGGGTGGCAGTGAGTGTTGCATGTATTCCAGACTTACATCCGCTCAGTTGGGCTGAAAAGGTGGTTTATGGCTAAATTTAGCCCATAATTAATTGAATTTACACTATAACTGATGATGGCTTATTTGGTATAATTAAATTTTAAAAAATTTAAAATAGGAAAAACAAGCTAGGCAATCACGGACAATACAAAAGAGTACTAAAAAAGAACCGGCAAAAAAACTCAAAAAAGCCAAAGTGGATTCATAAAAGAGTTCTAGAAATGATAGTACATTCTGGATAAATCAAAAGTGGATTCATAAAAGAGTTCTAGAAATGATAGTAACTTCTCGGCAACATACTAGTGCTGCTCACTCAGTAGTGTGTTGTCGGTATCGCTGTGATAGTGCGTGCGGATAAAAACAGAAAATATGGGCTTATAGGGTAAAAGATTTTTAGCATAAGATAAGTTGAGTTCCACCTTACCGGTATGTCCACAGCGAACTTTCATAGACATACATACATCACAATGCAGTAGGTCTTACATGCTACAATTCGTTGGTTAAAATTATTTACAAAAGAAATTGCATCGCGAAAATCTTGAAGATGAATAAAACATCTTCAAACCACATTTAACTATAAGATTAATAATATGGCAGATGATCACTGATGTAATAAGAAGGATTCAGCGTATGTACTAAATAAGGGAGTGAGAATATATATTGTCCTAGAGTTTACTGCAGCATTATCTAGGGTAATTGCAAAAAATTTATTTGTAAGACTAAAATCTCTCACGGCTTTGATAAGACATTATGTTATATTCTCCCTCGTATGTGTTACATCAATTAGTTTGAAGCCTATGATTTTTTCAATACATACTCATCATTTATATAGCGAGCGACTACACTAAAATAATTCTCCCTAGGCCGATCACTCATATGTCCGAGGTCAAGACCACAGAAAATGTATAGGTTTCAAAGGGTTCTTTAATATTACCACAACCATTATTTTAGTATTTAACTAAATCTCTAGTTGTTGTCTGTCTAGAAATATGAGTAAATCTAGAATTATGAGCAGTTCTAATGTACTTTTCGAACGCATTTGACGCACGAAAGTTTAATGAAACTCTTACGAGGTAATTAAATGGGTTAAAGATTCTATAGCTATATCGGGATTATAATCCAGTTATGTACCGTACCGTCAGGGTTGTGGTGCAGCTACGTTTGTCTCATAGCTATGCCTTGCTTTCTTTACATCTTCCGGCGTGTCTGTGCAAGTGTCCGGTTCTACCTGAAGACATGCAGATAATTCATGATGATATAGTTTGCGAATAGCAACTCTTACCTAATCTTCGGATGCGTCTCACTTCATTATCTTTATCGAAATCTGCCCACACATCCGACATGTTGGGTTTGGACCTCTTTTGCTTCGGTGCTTGTTGACGTAGAGGCATTGATAGAACCTGACGACGGTACAACCAAGGTCAGCTATGCTATTTAAGATGGAGACAGAAGCAGAAACATTTCATTCCTGAAGGATGAAAGTTTTCTGGATCAATTCTGTATTCACTCGCAGGAAAATTGTCATAATTTTCCATAAAGAAATGTGGAAAACTACAAAAAGCAAAATAGAAAATTACACTATTACCTATTTTATATCACAGTAAAGAAAAATAACAATAATATAATTACATGAAAATTATTATTGTTACCTCTTTTCTTAACTGCATGAATGATTTCGAATTTTCGGTTTTTTGGCAAAATTATTTCAATTTTGCCAAATTATCACAAAGTATATCAAAATTTTCATAGGAGAATCGGAGAAGAGATTGCTAATGAGGGTATGGCTGAATGAGAGGGGCATGCTGTTATTTATAGAAAAAAATGAGATTTTTTTTGTTTTTTATCTTTTAAAGTCACAAGTGATAACAAAACAGTTATAAGTTTTTCAAAAAATAGCCGTTACTCATGCTAAACGGGTCAAATAGGTCATACCTAGACTAAATATACTTCATTCATTTTTTTCATGCCACATAGGCCATGTCCACTGGACAATGTGTGCCTATAGGCCAAGTGTGCCGAACGGCCTGCCGTGCGTGTGCCCGGCCCGTCATCGTGCATGCCGGGCCGATACGCTGGGCAGGTGGCGGTCTAGGCACAGCCTACCCCATGGTGCCGTCGAGCTGGCCGGACCCGATACTTCTCATATCATGCTGGGTCATAGGTATCATGTTTTGTCATAGACTAGGTTTACAGTAACGGATTGTGGTCAGCCCGGTAAGCATGGCCCATTTGAACGCCCTGCTCTGCTCTGCTACTCGGCTTGCTTGCTAGTACCACCTGCTTCCGCTTGGATCTCATCTCGCCCTCCTCCGAACCCACTCTTCTTGCAAAGGCCCTGCGGTTCCTGGGCCTGGCGCGCGCGAGAGCGAGAGCCCGAGTGGCCGCTGATTTGGTGAGCACAGTAATCCCTCTTCGAGCCCTCAGACCCCCGTTGGATGCTGCTATTATTGCTGCATCCAAGCTGTAGATCCGGTTTATCTGTGCTCCCGTTCTTGGTTTCTAGCGACGGACGCTGCTATCTTCCGAAAAATTACATCTTTTTTGCGTGAGGATCAAGCTGCCCACCTGCCTAGGGTGAAGAAATGGTGGGCGCTAAGCTGGAATTTTGCTGATATATGTAATCTTGGTTTCAGCGAAATGGGGAAGAATCGAGCTGAAATTTTGCCGATTTAAGGGTTAGTTGCGACGACATGAGGAAGAGTTGGGGGCTCAACTCGGGTCCCGGGCGGCCGTTCGGTGACCGCCGGTGGCTGCTCCCCTTCCTCGCGAGCCTGCTCGTCTCGGTCACCCTCTTCCTCGCCGCCGCCTGCGGCCTCTTCTCGCCGCCCTACCTGGCTGGCGGGGACTCCTTCCTCTTCGATGTGGTCTCCTTCACCAACTGGGACGACGACTCATCGTCGTCGGACGACGGCGCCCGCTCCGTCGAGTCTGAGATCAAGAACCGGCTGTTGGACGACGACAATGACAATCCTGACAATGCCGCTGTGAACTCAGATGACTCCGACGCCGAGCCGCCGCGGATAGCGTACCTCCTCGAGGGCACCAAGGGCGACGGACTGCGGATGAGGAGGACCCTGCAGGCGATATACCAACCGCGCAACCAGTACGTCCTGCATTTGGACCTGGAGGCGCCGCCGCAGGAGAGGATCGACCTGGCGATGTACGTCAAGGATGACCCGATGTTCAGCCAGGTCGGGAACGTAAGAGTGATTGCCTAGGGCAACCTGGTGATCTACAAGGGGCCGACCAATCGACCATGGTTGCGTGCACGCTGCACGCTGTCGTGATCCTCCTCAAGGAGGGGCTGGAGTGGGACTGGTTCATCAATCTGAGTGCGTCGGATTATCCTCTCATGACGCAAGATGGTCAGCCTTTCTTGAACTACTCTTCCTTTTGTATTTTTTCTGTAATTAGTAACTTTCCTCTAGGGAACTATCCCAATTTTGCTGATTTACCTGCTGAAACTTAAACCTTGTTGTCTGATAGACAGCATTGCGGATGGAAACACTATCGTGTTTCATATGATTAAAATCGTAATATTGGGCATCAGAGTCACATAGGTTGCACTATCTCTGCATTAGCTAAACTAGATTATTTTGCATTATCATCACTTATGTAGAGGATAACCACCTATAGTGAAGATTACTAGTATCAGCAAGCATCACTTGTGTAGATGTCTAGGGTAGGTTCTAGGTGGTAGAGTGCCGGGGTGAACGAGTGGTTGGCACTGTGTTCGTCCCAGCCAGTCAGAGGTGTAAACACTCTGCAAGATTTCATCCAAGGTCTACAAGTCAATCAAATTTCAAAAGACTCTTGGCAATACATATGGGGAAACAAAGTGTATTCTTCTTCAAAGTTTTATAACTTCCCCTATAAGAATATACAGCCACCAGCTCCCTTCCTTTGGATATGGAAGTCTAAATGTTGCAACAAGCTTAGAGTCTTCTCTTGGCTGCTCTTCATGGATAGATTGAATACAAGAAATATTTTGAGAAGGAAAAAGCAAAAGCTTGAAGGAGATAACTATAACTCTGTTCTCTGCAGCAACAATTTTGAAGAAACTACTTTCCATCTTTTCTTCAGCTGCCCCTTTAGCCAAACTTGTTGGCAGCACCTTGGAATTCATTGGGATTTCACAAGAGATTTTTTCGAGATGATTCAGCAGGCCAAAACCCAATCTCAGAACCCCTTCTTCATGGAATTCTTCACCGTTGCGGCATGGCAAATTTGGAGCGGAGAAACAACCTCATCTTTGATAGCAGTCGACCTACTTTTACCTCTTGGAAGATCTCCTTCTGTGAAGAAGCTAGGCTCCAGGCCCATAGGTTCAATGATGTAAAGTGTCTAGAGTTCCTCTCCTGTATAGCTCCTTTAGCTTAGTTTTTTTCAGCCTTCCCAGGTCTTGCTTCTTTTGTAGCTCCTTCTTCCCTGTTGTTCTTCCTTTGTTCAATGTTGTCTTTCTCTTTTTATTTCAATAAATTTCACAGTGGGGGCCTCCCCTGCTGTATTTTCTTCAAAAAAAAAGAGGTGTAAACACCCTATTTCTAAAAGGAGGTCACTTATGTGGAGGATAGCCCCCTATAGTGAAGCTGAATCTTCATTACCTAAACCAGCAATATTACCAGGGAAGGCATTGTACTTGTACGGTTAACTGCTATTATTTATGTGCACATTGTGCAGATATACTTCATGTGTTTTTATACTTGTATGGTTAACTGCTATTATTTCTGTACAGATATACTTCATGCGTTCTCGTCTTTGCCAAGAAATCTTAATTTTATAGAGCATATGCAAATATCTGGATGGAAAGTGTAAGTTTCCATTATGATATCAGCATTTGTCAATTGGTTCACATTATCTAGCTCTCTCTCTCTCTCTCTCTCTCTCTTGGATTATCCCCTATTCCCCTTTCCTTTTTTGATGTTTATGTGGCTTCCTCACAGGATTCAAAGGGCAAAACCAATTGTTCTGGATCCAGGGCTCTATCTGTCAAAACAAATTGACCTTACTATGACTACTGAGTGGCGAGAACTGCCAACTTCTTTCAAGTTATATACTGGTAGGCCTGGTTCCTGATTTCAATATTTGGTACTCGGCATGTCTAGAAGCTATTCTATACATAAGGCAGTGATACATCATACATTCATGTGGTGGTCAGCATGCGTGTGCCCACTAACTATTTGACATATTACTTTCCAAAATAGTTCAACCTTCAAGACCCACTGATTTATAACCAGTTAAACCACAAAAAGCTTGAGCACATTAATTCATATTATTAATTACCTCTTAAGCAAGCAACCTATTGCTGGCTGATCACCATAGAATCACATATTATTAATTCATCTTGAACAAAATAACAGTGGGCCTTTTTAATAAATTCAAGTGTTTGCATCTTATCCATATTTGTTTCCTTGTGAACTCATCAGTTCTCCTTTCAGATTATTTCTATCATCAGTAAATGTGGTGACACAAAACAGTACTTGAACGTGGAGAGCAGTTTTTGGATAGACACTACATATTTTCTGCATTGCTTCTTGCTCCATTGTGTACCCATATCCTCCTAAGTGTGTACATTAGTGATAACCTCTCCTTTCAAGTTGTACATTTTCTGCAAAAAAGAACAGTAGCTTTTGTATTCAAGTATCAGTCTGGGGTTTTGTGGTCAAAATATTTGAACTAAACCCTTAGAATGTAGTTATGACGTTGTTTTGAAATGATCAGCTTTTTCTAGTTGACTATGCTTACAATTGTCATTTTCTGCTAGCTTCCTATCATCACTTGCTGTTAAACTAGAGATAGCTTTCCCAAGAAACAGAGTATGGAATCATTCTTTGTTGTTGACAAAATAAGTACAAAATTTACTCTGCTGAACATGCCCAAAATGAATTAATAGTAGTAGAGAAAAATAAAGGTCGTATATAAGGTGTAATAATGTGGTATAGATCATTCTGTCCTGTAAATAAGGCATGTTTTCTGGTTCAAAATACACCACTCTAACGCATCTTAACATCACAGTCCTCCCCTGTTTGCTCGCCAGGTTCTGCTTGGATAATGCTCACAAAAACCTTCCTGGAGTACTGCATATGGGGCTGAGACAATCTCCCGCAAACCCTCCTGATGTACTATGTCAACTTCATCTCCTCACCAGAAGGTTATTTCCACACTGTGATCTGCAACTCTGATGAGTTCCGGGGCACTGCAGTTGGCCATGACCTGCACTGCATTGCTTGGGACTACCCTCCAAAGCAGCATCCGCTGATCCTCTCCATGAAGGACTTCAACAAGATGGTCAAGAGTGGCGCACCCTTTGCACGGAAGTTTCCCAAGGACGACAAGGTCCTGGACAAGATAGACCGTGAGCTTTTGCGCCGCTCTGAAGGGGCGGTTCACTCCCGGAGCATGGTGTGATGGTAGCTCTGGAGGAGGGGCTGACCCCTGTTTGTCTAGGGGTGAAGGGACTGTTTTTGAGCCTGGTCCTGGTGCCGAGAGGCTGCGAGGCCTGATGAAAAAAGTGCTCTCATGGGATTAGCACAACGGGAGCTGTTCGTCACTTGCTTATGATCAGACAAAAAGAGATTGGTATGTCCCTAAAAGTAAAGGATAATTTTGATGTCCAGCTATGTTTTCTTGTAAATGCAGACTTGACCCCTTCCATTGAAATGAACAACGCTGATGAATGCAACATTCCGACCAAGGACCAAGAAAAATGCTGAAATAGCGCAATTCATATATATACCAATATGTCGACTACGGTAAAAACGGTCATCTCATGGAAATTCATTTTGGTGAAAGACTGTATTTTCAGTTTTGCAATCTCCCTCTCGTCCAAACCAGATTGGAATTCTTCTCTCTGCTGCTTTTTGTGTGGTCAAAAGCTTACTTTCCATGTGTTCTTGTACCTTGCTCACCACCAAATTGGAATATATCCAAATTTGGACTGGACCTGAAATATGCAAAAAAAAAAAAAAAGTCTGCCGAGAAACTTTCCACCCAAAGACTGAATCACCAGAATTCAGAATAGACTGCTTTTTTACCGAAGATAATTCTGTATGTGTGGTTGACAGCATCATTTATAGTTCACATACAATTGTAATACCGTACGAGCAGATAATAACTTGAAATGCTCAGCAGATGAAGGGATCTGTTTGACACCATGAAATCTTCGACAGAATTATTTGCTGCCCAGTTCCTTGCAAGTTTGGTCGCTTAATGGACTAGGCGACTGCTGTACACACACAGATCCTTTCATAGTTGTCGGCAAAGGTGCATTACACGAGCCGGTCCGCAATCTTTGTGCCTCCCAAAATCTCTTGGATTCGCCATGACGGCATGACCTAACACTGACGACCGGACAGTACCTTTGTCGAACGATAAGCACAATCTGCAGTTTTTTTTTTTCTTTTTTCATTATTCGGCTGTTCCGCTTTTCATCTTTGATCACACTTGGCACAAGGACAACGTGTGTGAAAAAAGAAGAAGAAGAAGCAGAAGCTGGATACGCGGCGCATCGACCGTTTGGACGCAGGGATCGTGTTTTGGCTGGCCGTAGCTTTCCGAGCGTTCGTGAATGGAGACGTCAAAGTTTGCAGGTTCTCGACGGCCATTGGCTCCTGATCGACCTACCTGACCATTGACTGGCCAGTGATTGATTCAAGGAAGTCGAGAGGATCTTGGGATTCACTAGGAGCCTAGCCTAAGCTAGGGTTAGTTTAGCAGCACTTTATTTTTTATGTATTCACGCGCATCTATATTAGGATCAAATTTAGTAAATCCACGTATAATAATCCACTAACGAAAAACACATGCAGTTTATTATCGTCTCTCTCTCTCTCTGTCTCTTCCTCTCTTCTCTCTTCTTCTCTCTTTCGCCGGCCGTTGCCTCACCGCCGCCGTGCCATCCCGCTGGTCCAATGTGGATCGGATGCCGAAGAGAGAGGGTGTGCAAAACGTCCAGGTGGCACTGCAGAGTGCAAAATCATCGTAAGTAGTGGTGTGTGACTGGGACACGATTTGAGGCGGACATTTTAGGGCGGATAGTCCACAATGAAAGGTTGCATTCTTCCAGGAATTGGGTGTTTTTGCTTTATATCCCCGCTCGGTTGGACTGAAAAGATGTGGTTTATGACTGAAATTGCACTATAATGGTTGAAATTTCACTGTAACTGAATATGGCTTATTTGGTATAATTAAATTTAAAAAAATTTAAAAAATAGAAAAAATATGCTAGCTCATCACGGGCAACGCAAACGAATACGAGAAAAAACAGGCAAAAAAGCTCAAAAAAACCAAAAAATCAGAAAAGACGAAATTTATGAATAGTAAAAAATAAACTAGAAGTCAGAAACTGAAGCCGAAACGAGCGGAAAACCTTGATTTTTTTAGCTACACAATTCGGAGGGCAATTGAACACAACCTGGCATGTAAATGTATTTAAGAATATTTATATACAGTGATATAACATTAGTCGAATTTGGACTAGGACGACGATAGCCTGGGCGAAGCCGGCCACCGTGCGGAAGCTCAGGCAAAACCAGCCGCCATACGACGGAAGATCCATGTAAGTTCAACGAGGTTGCTCGTCGGTGAGCCCGGACAGCTGCCCGGGTCACCGGAAGGTGGCTCCGCCTATGAATACTAATGCCATATACGGTGCCTAAACTCCAAAGCACTTTTTTTTTATCTAAACATAACAGAACGATGACACGGTACCATAGCGTATGCCATAACAACGGCAGATTGTATGAATCTCATAGGTAGACTCGACAATACGTAATTTGAATAGTATTTTAAGTTTCGATCGCCGGTGGATATCGATCGGACTGACGGCCTTGGCCACAAAAAAAGTTGCTCGTTCCTGTTGACAATTCCGCCACACGAGCAAAGTTGAATGTCGCTTTTAATTGTCAGCAACTTTCTGTACTTGTAACGAAAAATCAACACCCACTTCTGTTCCTTTACGTTTTTTAAAGAAAAGAAGTCAGTATAGCGGTAATACTTTTATTCGTATGTTCTTTTTGTCTCCTCGTGCTAATGGAAAACCAAACTCGGCTTTTCCGCGCTGATCCGAGTGTCAAACTAGCTTATGTGTAGTTTTTTAGGTATTGACAAGTGACATGTTGCTGAGGGTGCTATGTGTCATGGAACAAATATGGAAAAACTATAGGGTCTGTTTGATATGGCTACGGCTTATGATTTTTAGCTGAAATTTTTGAATTTTAGCTGTCTGCGACAGAAATTACGAAGAGAGATACTCGTTTACGATTTTGGTTAATCCAGATGTTAGGCTTTTAACGTGTACTACAATTAACTTGTAGACTTCGTTTTAAAGAAATACTTTATTTGAAAGTTAAGTACTGTAGTAAAAGCTAAAATCCGCTTTAGAAGCTGTAAAAGAACATACCCTATAACATAGGTCCACACAAATAATCCACCCAATCCACTATCGGTGGAAATCAAACTCTGTTCGTCCTCGGTAGAAAATCACTGTGCAACGCCAATTAAGCTACGCAATGGTTGGCAGAAAATAATGTGATTATTAGATTTTTCTTTGGTATGCTTGGAATTTCTTGATTTGATCAGACTGCTCCACAGCTAGCTGCTGGTGGCCACGTGCGGGATGGTTTTCTGAGAGTGCCATGAGCTTATAAAGATTTTCTCCTGGAAAGATCTATATAAAGAGAGAAAAGTAGGCGGGGTTAGCGAATCATAAATCCCAATCCTACTAGCCAGCAACACTTTCTCAGCCATTGAATTAAGCGCCAGTTCTTCACAGCTTCTAAAAAGATTTTTAATTTTTACTATAGTATCTAAATTTTAAATAGAATATTTTCTCACAACAGAATATACAAGTTAATTGTAGTGCACGTTAAAAACCTAACATCTGCATCAACCAAAATCGCAAATGAATATATCTTTCTATAATCTTTCTTAAACATCTAAAATTCAAAAAATTTAATCAAAAATTATAAACCACAGCAAAAAAGAAACAGGCATTGAATCCCCACGAGAAATGTGACAACGTATGCAGATGGCGACACATCACAAAGCCTCGCAACCATTGCACAAAGCAAAGCCAATACATGAGCCAATACATGGCCACGTTCCAAATCTACCCTGTATTGACTTTGGGATTTAAAAATGGATTCTTTGCCCTTTTGTTTTAGTAGGAAAGCGAGTTCTTCTCCTTTCAATTACTGATTGGCAGATTAAATTTAGGGAGCTTTGTGTTCTTCATGAGCCACCAAAATCCTACTTTTGCAAGAAAGAGTCCAAAAAATTCCGAGTCAAAACATGCTGCAATCTTAACGAGATTTGTTCCTTTGCGGAAAGAGTGATTTGCGTGTCTAGTTTGGCTTCTGGCCATGGAATTCGACCTCTAATTTGCTTTAAATTTATAGTGACACTTGATTTTTGCTTGCATGATGGGTCGTAAAGTTTATTTCGCATTATGACTGACATGTCCTTTGTACATTTATTCTGTTTCCTTCAGAGAAATATGTTTCATTCTATTCACTTAATTAATTTGCATGGTCCATCATGTTTCACTTAATTAATTTGCATGGCCCAATATATATGTTGTACTACATCAATATTGAATTATTTGTGCCATAAATTAGTATACATGTTCCAATTGGGGAAGCAAACATAGCTGGCTCACGAGAGCCTGCAACTACACGCTAGATATTAGGTGGTCCTTTTCAACAACGACTTATAGCTGCGACTGATGTCCTTTAGTTCTAGCGCAATTACTTATACGAAAAAAATCAATATTGATAAACTGCATCGAAAATATTATTTTGATAAATCGTTTCGAAAATACGACAAACAAGCTGTCTCATTTATTTATTAAAAAAATCATAAATCATATGTTAAAAAGAATTGGATCATTAAATTTGCAACTGCGCTAACAAGAGCATTCCTTTTCTCATGGTTTAGAACAGAAAGTTTGAGTGCCACGATCACCCATGGGTAAATACTTGCACGTTTTGGTTTCTCGGTATCTCCTAGAGCTGAAAAGCTCACCATGTTAATCTGCCATGTAAGATTACAATGTTGACGTCTTTCCTTTTTTCAAAACTAGGGAAAGAATTCTCCTACAAAAATCTGTGTCGGAAAGTTCGTGCAACCTGCGGCTCGAACAACTTGACGACTACTCTCTTGCCAACCTGCCAAGCTTGTCCACGTCAGCACTTTATACCTTACTACTGTGGACTCTCTCTCTCTCTTTCCCCCTCCTGACTTTTCGATGCTATTTAGGGTTTCTTTTTCTATGCTTTACCTGCCTTCTTCTCCTTCAACTCCGTGTCTCACTTTTGGGTGCAAATGCAACGACGACGATCACAGTAGTTGACAATTAAGGTGGTGCTCCAAACAGCTATGGGTTTATAGTTTTTTAGGTACTGTAGCGATTGAAAAGTATTGTAGCGGCAGTTAACTTTTTTTAAGTAATTAAATTTTTAAAAAAGACTAAAAAAGTTATATTGTCATGGATAATATAAAGAAATAAGAGAAGAAAAAAGCCAAAAAAGTGAAATTGAAAAAACTGGTGTGTTCTAAAAGCCAAAAGCAGAAGTTGTTAAAAGTGAACCCTAAAAATGCAGCGCTTCCACATACTGTATTGGAGATGAAGCAAAGGACGGGACAGAGAAAGATCCTCCGTGAAACTGACAGTACCCCTGAATTTAGCCTGTAAAGTGTAATGCCCCTGTTTTGAACAGAGGGTTTTTAGCAGGCATTTCAACCGGATATTTTTATAGTATTTTTTTCTTATCAAATTTGTGCGTTCTAAACAGACAGTAAGTTTGAGTGGTAGTTTCAGATAGCTAGCGAGGAGCGTGTTTGTGGGTTAACGTATAACGAAGAGTTCACTTTGGATACAGGTGTAGTGTGATCCCCAACGGTTTGTTTGGCCTAACTAGAAGCTTCCTCGTTATTAAGCTGAAGCTTCCTAATTCCTTGACAGACGCTGAGCAGACCATTGAGATTGGTTGACGTCCACGGGGTGGAACGAATTCTCGGTAAATCAAGGGCACCTGTTATCAGATCGGGCATATTCCTTTTTTGCTACGTCTGATGATTTTACCTCTAGAATGAGCGTTTTTGCGAATGAATTGAAAACCGATAAGCCGTTTCAAAAATTATATTCTAATGAGCTGTTTCCAAAAGACAATGAAGAAATCAGCCAATTTATTTATTTGAAGAAATTACAAACTAAAAAGAATAGTATCATTAGTGGTAGCGCTCAAAGTCCAAGTCATTGACAACGGCAGGGTGAACGCACGCAGGCTACAGCATGCAACCGAGGCCATCAATTCTTTCCGGCCAAGGTAGATCGAGATCGATGCCGACCACTGCTGACATGAGTAGTCGGAATGCAGGACGCTGTAGCATTCTTCTGGAAAAGACGAGCAGCTGCCATGCACCTTCCTTTGATCTGAAAAGTAGGGAAATGTTTGCTTCTGCTGCTTGTCCAAACAGTACAACTTTCATAGTGTTTAATGATCAATCAGGCATGCTTGGTCTAAGTTAACATCAGTGCATGATAACATTGCCTAGATGGTACACCAAAGCAGGGGGGTGTAGTCATGAGTTAACTGCAGGAGGTATGGCCAAACTTGCAGTCTGTTTGTGCATCCTGCTGGTGTGGATAGCTAAGGCTCCGCGAAACCAACCGGAAAATTGTTTAATCAGGCTCCTAAGGCTATGTTCAATATGACTTAAACTTATGGTTTAAGCTTATTTTTCACTATTCATAATTTCGTTTTTTTCTGTATTTTTGACTTTTTTTGAGCTTTTTTGTCGGTTCTTTTTTTTTCTCGTATTCGTTTGCGTTGTCTGTGATGGGCTAATATATTTTTTATATTTTTTAATTTTTCTAAATTTAATTATGTTAAATGATCCTGGCATGTCTGTCTTTGACATTTCCGAGTTCCACTTGTAACGCATGCAGAGGGCTAGCTGGTCAGCAGGTGCACATTTTCCAAAGCAATTGGTCTCCAGGCACGAAAAATATTCTCACCAAACTGATCTGTCATTCGTGCACAGGCACTGTTTTTCCGGAAGCCGTAGCAGGATGCAAATTCCAGCATCGATCTCAAGGAAGCTACGAGAGATTACAGAGTAATAGAAATTCACATATAATTTTTACCGATATAAAAAAAGTCGGTATAGTATGCACTACAATTAATTAGTAGATTTTATCTTAAAAAAATATTCTATTTAAAAACTAGTTACTGTAAAAAGCTGAAAAAAACAGACCCTATATATACTCGAGTCCACGATTATTTCCAAAGCTTTTTCGTAAGGGAATTGGTATGCTCCATAAGACTATCAATTGACCAGAGAGGTAGCATTGCTGCATTTCGTAAGGGCAGTCGAAATGTTTCTTTCTCGCTAGTGAGAACTTCTTTTACCGACATAGTTAATTAGCTTTGTTCCATTGACGTATGCGTGCACATTTTTTCAAAAGTACTCGGTAATGAAGCACACTCATGTTCACTTGTTTGGATAATTTGTGATTATAGATATATGTAAAGAGAGAAACTTTTTCTGTACTTCTGGAAGTACGTAACTCCCATATTTTTCTTCCATTGATCTACTTTGAGATGTGAGTTAAGAAAATAGGTTGCTTTGTATTAGATACTACTGTCTCTGTAGCACGGACACTTGCCTAATATGATGTATCCGTGTCAGAATTTCACTTGTTCTTTTTTACTTGACGTATTTTACTTTTAGGGTCTTTGAGGTGCGACTCTGATCGCTATTTTTTAATAACTTTACACTAAGATATATTAATAAAATTATAATACTATGAAGGTATTTTTAACGATAAATCTAATGATATAATTTTCGTATAACTGATCTAGATAGTGTTAAATCTATTGGTGATTAAATTTTAGAAAGTTTGACGGCACAGATTCCAGAAATTCAAGGAAAAAACTAAGTCAAGAATTAATATGAGTAGTCTTCAGTTAAAACTTACATGACTGGTCTCTCATGAGAGGAAGAATCAGAATCCAGCTAAGGTAGGGTAATCTAGTCAAATAGTACATATCGGTAGAATTTACCTAAAAAATTCATATCAATTTTTTTTGAAACTAGAAGATTTTGCAACATAAAATACGTATCTTAGTACTTGGACATTACCAATGAAGACGTACACTGCTATTAAAAGATGGCGTCTACTAAGTATGGTCGATCGCTGAACTGGGGGTAGATGGAGAAAATATTGGAGATGGTTAGGTGTTGAAACTTGATTAGAAACCCTTTGTTAATTGCTTGACCAAGCCAAGTGGACTGCATTGTACCCACAACAGTCCCCTTGTCTTCAAGGTCACTACTACTAGTATTTTTCTAGGACTTATCCATATGAACAGTCCTTGAACCAGCGACCTATCCATATGAACAGTCCTTAAGACCAGTGTGAAGTCCTGCAAAAATGTATAAAAAGATTTACATTAGAAAGAATCCTGGTCATGTGCAAAGGTCAAATACTTAAAGGCTGGCTATCTAGCTTCAAAGTTATTAAGGAGAAATTGCTTAATTTAATTACCTAGTATTCAACGGCTTGATGATGCCATGTTTCTTTATTTGTTCAAGAATGGTTTTTATTGCTAACTGTTCACCTGTAGTTGATTTTTTTATTACGCTTTTGGACTTGTCCGTGTAAATGGGAAAATAACTATTTAATAGAATAATTAGATGGCTGATATATACAATCACTGTACATTATGTATAGTGCAGAACATATTCTTATAAAATAAAATTGTGTAAAGTATATCAACACTAGAATTCAAATGAATAGTAAGATACAAGAGGTTTATGGAGGTTGGTATGTATTCTAATTTGACTAAACGTCTTCTACTTAATTGGATCTAGCTAGAAAAGTAAAACCAAGAAGGATGACATGTATCTCACATTAGCTGGAAAAGGAAAGGGTGCCCGGGACGTGTAAGCAATGAATTCTTAGGGCAAGGACTGAAAAATAAAAAAGAAATCTTACTTGCAGACCACGTAGCTAGTTCTTCTTATTACCTCTGCATGTCGGAGAGATCTTTTGAAAAGTAATTGTTGAGTCGTAATAGGATTTGACTAGAGAATGGATCAATCTCTGTTTAGCTGGCAAAGTAACTGCAGACAAAGCGATCATTTAGTCAAACAAGTGGCAACCACTGCCGTTTACTGAATCTACTCAAGATCACAGTTGATTAGGCAGCGCAACAGATTCACCATGAACAGCAAACATCCAAAACAAGCAGCCATTTTCTTGAGAGGAACTGAAACTCGGTCAGATATCATTTTTTCTTTAGCAAATATTCTAAATAAGCAAATGGTTGATCTTATTTTCGTATAATTCCATTTTGTAAACAACGGTGGCATCGTAGTGTTGTCACTATTAAATTAGGCAAGCATTGCATCATAATTTAGATGAGTATATGTAAACTATGAAATGGGAATTTTATGACGTGAGCCACCCGACCACGCAGTTAGGTGTGGCGGTGGTTGACTTAAATCGAAAAATCACGGTGATCCACAGCTCACGGCTAGCTCGAATATGCAGCTGATGCGATTGCAACCTCAACATTTACCGAGACAATATTGGCCACGAAATTCTCTCAAGTAGCCGTCCCGTCAGTGTCCTGTCGACACAACAACCTAAAACCCTCATGGTTTTCTTTTTCTTTTTTCTTTTTTTAAAAAATAGAGATAATAACATCTCCAAATTTAAGAGCAAAGAGAAGAAAAAAAAAGCATTGCATTGCATTGGGTTGCATTTCTTGGGCGCCAGTCCATGTCGAGTCCACCTCCCGAAACAACAGCCCACGAAACCGAAGAAGCTTCGCGCTGGCGCAATCCAATTTCCCGCCTTTAAATGCAGCTCGTGAGCTCATCCCGTTGATCACTTCCTCCTCCTCCTCGCCGCCTCTTCTTGCAAAGACGCAGCGGACTTGTATGCCGCTCCGTTGGCCTTACCACCACTGCCTTGCATGTCCACGTCCGCGGCGCCGCCACAATCGCTGCTCCGGCCGGCGGTGACCACCCACGCCGCCAGCAACAGGGTGCATCTAGCGAACCTCGAGCATCTCTTCCGGAACCGCGGCGCCGTTGAGAGTGGGAGTGGCGCGCCGCCGGTGCCGGCGCGGAGGAGGCGGCAGGCACCGCTGCTGCGGCTGCCGTCGTTCCTCGCGCGGGGTAGGCGCGAGGCCGTGAAGGAGGAGCAGGTGAACCTGTCTCCGCGTTTGTTCCAGCCGGTGCCGCCCGACGGGCCATCGCCGCGGGGGAACATCGCGGCGGCGTGGCGGCGGCTGCACGGCGAGGATGACTGGCGCGGCCTGCTCGATCCGCTGCACCCCGACCTCCGCCGCGAGATCGTCCGCTACGGGGAGTTCGTCGACGCCGCGTACGGCGCGTTCCTCGCTCGACCCGATGCCGCGCCGGGGGACCGCGCCGCTGTGCTCGTCCCGCTCCAGGACGCGTCCTACCGCGTCACGGCGCCGCTCTTCGCGACCTCGTCCGTGGGCCTCCCGACCTGGCTCGCCGCCGCGGCGCCATGCGCCGCGCAGCGCACGAGCCTCGTCGGGTACGTTGCCGTGTGCGACAGCCCGGCTGAGGTCCGCCGCATGGGCCGGCGTGACATTGTCATCGCGCTCCGCGGCACCTGCACGGTCCTTGAGTGGGCCGAGAACGTCCGCGCCGGCCTCGTCCCGGCCACGGACGGCGCCTCCTCCCCGGGCTCCTCCACCCCGAAGGTGGAATGCGGGTTCTGGAACCTCTACAAGACAGCCGACGGCGGCTCGCCGAGCTTGTCGGAGATGGTCGTGTCCGAAGTGCGCAGGCTACTCAACAAGTACGTAGCCTCTCACGACCCATATAAACTAATCTATTGTACGAGACATTATTAATAAGACATTAGTCTTACTAATTACTCTCAAAACTGCTAATAACTCTGCTAATTAATCGTAGTAATCAACACATAAGTACTTAGCAACTGATTAAGGCGCGCGTGTTGGTGCCTTCAGGTATAAGGGGGAGGAGGTGAGCATCACGGTGACGGGGCACAGCCTTGGGGCCGCGCTGGCGGTGCTGATCGCCGACGAGCTCGCGGGGTGCGCCGGCGCGCCGGCGCTGGTGGCGGTGTTCTCGTTCGGCGGGCCGCGGGTGGGGGACAGGACATTCGCGGAACGCGTGGAGGCCCGGGGCGCGCGCGTGCTCCGCGTGGTGAACGCGCACGACGTCGTGCCGCGGATCCCGCCGCCGCTGCCCGGCCGCTACGCCGACGTCGGCCGCGAGCTGCGCCTCGACAGCCGCGCGTCGCCGTACCTCCGGCCCGACGCAGACGCCGCGTGCTGCCACGACCTGGAGGCGTACATCCACCTGGTCGACGGCTTCCTGGGCTCGCATTGCCCCTTCCGCGCCAACGCCAAGCGCAGCATCCTGCGGCTGCTCGAGAACCAGGGCGCCAACGTCAAGCAGCTCTACATCAGCAAGGCCATGGACATGCGCATCCGGCTCGACGGCGGCGCCGACATGCCCTGCTCGCAGCTCGGCCGCCGCGTCGAGGTGGCCGGCGCGGCAAGCACCGTGCTGGAGTGCGTGCACTGACGACGACGACGACGAACCGGGCGGCGGAAATGTCGGCGATGGGTGGGAATTAGTTTGGTCAAGTGACAATGGAGGAGTTGATTTTGGATTTTTTCCTCATTTTTTTTAGTATTTGGTCTCAAATTTTACCAAGTACAAAAGATGAGGCGTTGTTTAATTAGGTTCGTAGATACACTAAACGTGGGATTGTACGTACATGAAGGATACGTGTATAGCTGAAGATTATTTATTGATTAACTGGTACAAAAAAATATAGTTATGCCATCTTGTCTAACATGACAAAAGGGCAAATTATACTGGCCTTTTTACTGGCACGAGGCCATCCTGATTTGAGCTTCAACTTAAGTTTTTAGTTTCTTACTTTTTGTCTTTTTGGTAATATGGGTTTTAAAGGCTTTTTATCTTTTTTATCTTATTTTTTTATTGTTCGTAATGATATAACCTCTTTTGTCTATTTTTTATTTTTTAAATTTAATTACGATGAAAAGCTACATATAGTTATAGTGCAAAAAATAGTACAATGCAAAAAAAACCAGAAGTTCAGGCTTAAAAACCTAAATGTGGAACCAGGGCCTTTTTTTATCCCTTTATTATTCAGTAAAATAAAAAGAGGGTATCTGTTCTTTTTTGCAAATATCTAATATCCATATCCTCTTTTAATTCTAAAAATGATGAGGTACATAAATTGGTCCTCTAAATTACAAATCCTTTGGGTTTTTTTTACAAAATGCAAATATTCTTTTTTTTTTGTTTTGCAAGAAAAAAACATTGTGTTGTCACCTACTCTGAAACCAATACAATGAACAGGGTGTGGGGTGGGGAATCATGGTGAACCTTGTTTTAGGTGTCATTCGGTTAGGCTGAAATAAATTGGTTTATGACTGAAATTATACTGTAGCTGGCTGAAATTACATTGTAGCTGATGATGACTTATTTGGCGTAACTAAATTAAAAATAGAAGAAACATGTTAGCCCATCACGGATAACACAAACGAATACTGAAAAAAAACCGGCAAACAAAACTAAAAAAACTAAAATAGCAGAAAAAAACAAAATTTAGGAATAGTAAAAAATAAATCAGAAGCTAGAAGCTTAAACCGAAATGAGCGGTCCTAATTCTTTGCGGTCTAAGTATGTCGCTCAAAAAGATCCTCACGTCGGTTGCTTCGGACGGCGGAAGGGCCCCTCCAACACGAACAGGAAGAACGATTCTACGTACAAGGATGGACGAACGAAACCGAGGCCAAGAACGCTGCAGAGGTGGAACGCAACGGTGGATGGCACTGGTTTTCACTTGCCGGATCAACGGAGTGCGTCCCTCTCCGGGGACCGCACTTATTTATTTCTCCAGCAAAGACTGGCTAGTCGCCGGTCAACCTGGATTAGTGCTAACTAGCACGGGTGCTAGCTGAGCTGGTTGGACCTGACTCTGAGGCCCGCTCGATTGAGCTGAAAAGCTATAATTTATAGTTAAAATTGTACTGTAGTGGTTGAAATTTTACTATAATTGAAGATAGCTTATTTAACGTAATTAAAATTAAAAAATTTAAAAATAAAAAAAATATGATAGCTTATCACGGAAATATAACGAATACGGAAAAAAAAGAAGAACCGATAAAAAATCTCAAAAAAGTCAAAAGTTAAGAAAAAACAAAATTTATAAATAACATAAAATAAGTTAGAAATTAGAAACTAAAACCAAAACGAATGGGGTCTGGCACGTCCAACGGTAACAGAAATCATCAGTGTATATTCTATTGCAAATCCGTATTCGTATTCACGCCCGCGTCGCGGCTGATCCATCGTCTAGCAAGCAGAGCAAACGATCGGTTCCAAGTCATTACTGGTAATCTGATTGGGGTAGCAATTTCAGCTGTTGCATCGTGGATGGTCAACGCTGAAGAAACGGAGGTTAATTTTATTCAGCTCGACTTGACCCCAAGCATTTGAGGGTCACGATCATGTTCTTTTTGTTTTTTACCATCCTGTTTTTTTTTCAACTTTTTAGCGATTTTTACGTTTCGATTTCTCTAAACATTCAGCATTCGACAGGCTCATAAGCTGCAAAACCGACCAGCGTGCCTCACGTACACAGGTAAGCTGACGTAAGGATCTGCAGCACGCGGGCCACGTGGATTCAGCTTAGTCGTACACCCACCCGCATGGTCGGCAGGGCACGTTTTGTCAACTCTGAACAAACAAGACGGACGATTAGCTCGAGTCGTTTCAGGAAACTGTACCTGGTTACATTATATTCCATATCGGGAGACCAAGAAAGTCCGAGGAGTTAAGTAGGAGCGTTGCGATACAGATGGAGGACTGGACCGACTAGACTCGATCGACTGTAACGTCCCATTCTGGCAACTCTGTACTTGTGTTTGAATGAATTTTCAAATTCAATTTGAATTGAAGAGTGTAACCCAAATTCAACTCGAATTTTATTTTTTGTCAAAAAACCCAAACCTTTTTTGGCTTGGCCTAGCCCATTCTCTCCTCTCCCCATGGCCCACCTATCCTCTGGCCCGACCCACCAGGACTTCGGCTTGGACTAGGCTGGCCCGCACTACAGTCGTCACGTCGGCCGCGCCGCCAGCACCCTAGTCTGTCCCCGCCGCGCATGTCGACTCCCTCATGTGCCTCCCCACTATATGCCAACAGCTGCCTCTGCTCTGTCTAGCACCCTCGCCCAAGGCTTAACCCTTCTCCCTCTCCCTCTCCTCTTCGTGCGCCCGTCGCACCCGCGTTGTGCTCGAACCGCGTCAACTTCACGTGCCCGCAACCCTGCCCGACCGTTGCCTCCACACGTCCCTTCTGCCATTACTCCTCCCGCGCTGCACGCTAGCTGAGCTCCTCCCATGCTTTACGTTGTGACGAATGCCGAGCTCCACCTCCATGGAACTCCGCGTGGGACTTGAAGGCCCAACTGTTAACCATCCTTCCTCTCGGCTACAACTGCTAACCATCCTTCCTCTCGGCTACAAAAACCCTCAGATGGCTTCCCTGTACTCCTGATCGCTCCCTCGCCACCTTCCTCACCCCGAGCACCCCCTCCTTACTCGGCTCCGGCGGTTGAATCGCCGCCACTAGCGCTGACCATGGAGCATCGCACCACCGTTCAATTTACTGCGCTTGGAGCATCGCAAGAAGATCCCAAAGCCGACTCGCACCACGCTGACCTCCCTCTTCCTCTCCGGTTGTAAGATCGAGCAGGCCGACTAGATGGGGGTGAATAGTCGTTTCTAAAAATCTCTCTTTTAAAATCTATTTGAGCTATTTGGCTAAATACAAGACTATCTTATTGTTACCATATCTGAACGGATAGTATGATGGTTGATGCGGATGTAGCACAAGAAATGGTGGTTTGTGATATGCACCGTCTAGATAACTTAAGAACTGAATCATATGATGACATCCTAATATAAAACAGTACAATTACAAGTCTATTAGGGTTACTGCCTGTCTAACTAATTTGCATCCATCAACACGGGGTGTACCATTGGAGTGACCTACGAGTCGTGTCGCTGGTGTAAGCCATCGTGGACACGGGTCGTGTTGTCGGCGTAAACCGCCGTGTGGTGCAAGAGTGAGTCTGGGTGTGGTGGACATAACCTCACTCAGGTGAAATCTTAGCGGGTATAGCTTACACTGAGAGATGCATTGTAAAGTTTTTGTGATGATCTTTTTAATTCACATATCCAAAGAAATGTGTGAAATATAATAAGTTAATTATCTCTGTGACGAGATTTGCTCTCTCCTTTTCCTTTCGCTTCCGCCTTCGCATTTGTGTAATTTATTCATTTGGCACGATCGATCTTATTGTAAAACTTGATTCGATATAGTCTAATTAAACTCTGATGATTGTAATATTAATGTACGATATTATTTACATCATATATAAAATAATATAGTGATATATCTATAAGCAATATCTATTGATCTAAAAAATAGTATAGTAATTTTATAGATAATTCTAAATTTACTAAATCTAGATACGACAGCACGATGCTTCCTCTTTATCAAATGCTTCGTTCTTGCCCGGTTCCGTCCAGGAACGGAGAAGCTGTGCGTGCCGACGTGAACAAAAGTCTAGTGTGTACGAACGACGGCAACTTTTGTCAGCTCGCATGCGTCTACAAAAGCTGCTGCTTCTCTGGTCATTCTGCAGCATTTCTGGACGAAACGCTTCAACGTGGTGAGGACGCGACTGGAAACGGCACGAGCGCTGCACGTATGTATGGATGGCGCAGTACTGCGCTGCATTTCGGCGGTCATGCCTTGTTTCTACTTTAAATAGAAATAGCTATATATAATTTTAATTAATACAGCTAAACTCAGTATATTTTTTACTATAATTTTTCTACTAATCTCATCTAAAAAATTATTATTATAACATAAACTATAAATCACAAAGACATAAGTAAAAAAACACTAGCCCACCACTAGACTCCCGTCGGGATGCATTGCATTGCACTTGCCTTGCGATCGTTTCGATTGGCTCTTGACGACAGCACAAGATTTAAGGATAATAAGTAACATGATTGCTGCAATCATGAGTTTATAAGAACAGATCAGTAGCTGGCACGCGCGCACAAATCATACATTTTTTCCCTGCTTAATTGGATTCTAGCTTTTGGTTTCTAATTTTTTTAATTTCATCTTTTTCTAGTTTTTTGAAATTTATTTTTTCTATTTTATTTTTTTAATTTAATTACGCTGAGAAGATAACCGTAACTACAATATCAAAAAAATCTCGAACGGTGAAAAAACTAAAAACTTAAGCTTTAAGCTAAAATAAGCACTACCTTATCGACCTGCGATAGCGTAGCGCACATGTTAACCAAGCACTGGTGTAAGTTTTGGATAAAAACTACGCATGCTATGCTACATGCACAATCTCATCCGGATTGTGGTCAAAGGAATTTACTTTTGGAAGTATTTTCTTCGCATCAAGCTTCAGGAGAAAACACCGCACACAGACTCTGGGCATGGTGGTAATAATGTACGCTTCACCATATCATTTTACTGTGGCAATCTTTATATACAGTTTTTAAGACATTTTTATACGACATTAAACAACAACAAAGACGATCATCTGGATCTAGTTTTTCTATAAGCAGAACAGCCTCTGCACTCCGCAGGTTCATGTTGCCACGCAGACGCATTCCGGATCAGTATGCGATGGGAAAACTATGCACTGCAAAATTCTCAGACTTGGAAGTGATCTATTATGTGCTGTATGACATCGGCACCTTCATTCATAAAGGCGTACTTGACCTGCAGTAAGAACCAGAAAAATTAAGAGTTTACTTCACCCGTAAAATTCATGATGCAAGAGCACATGTTTTAACGACATGAAGAAGGCAGATGAGAAACCTGAATAATGCTGTGTGCTGCGAATCTCTGTTTACTATTATGGAAGCTAACATCGACCTTTTCCCACGAAACTCGTCTAAGTCCTGTCACCATTTTCTCTGCGTAATAGCAGAGTCATAAAATGAAAATAATGACGTTTTAAGGAAAATATTTTCAAGCGCTTTCAGAAAATGTTAGTGTGGATTTTTTAAATCAAATTAAGTGGACTTCAGCATTGAGATACTACACAGATCTTCCTAAGCCTCATAAGAAACAATACATAGCTTGCTAACTTTTACTAACATGTTCTTGTTTGTTATCGTCTCATGTCATAGAACAATGATGCCTCGTCTAGGCCATTGGTTCCAAGAAATATATAAGCACATTGAAAGCGTTTGAACGAAATGCTAAAAACAATGAAAAATTGAGCACAAAACCTTCATCAGTTCCATCATCAGAAAGTCCCCCAGCTTTTCCATATTGAATACGAACAGAACAACGGGACCAATGACTAATGATGGTGCTTTGTCTATTTTTCAGGTCCTGAGTTATATAACCCAGTCAATAAGTATGGTAAGCAGTAGCATGGTGAGAAACATCATACAAAACGGCCTTTCTAATGCACCACCAAGATTGCAGTCATCCAGTTGACTGTTGAATGCGAAAAAATGAACCTAGTTGTTTTGAACAAAATAACTTGCTTGCCAATTAGTAATGACTAACTTTGGGAGTCCCAACTTTTGCATTCAGAAGTCAACAAATCAAGATATCAGATGAAAGTCGTGATGCAGTGAGAAACAAGGAATTGCTCTAAGTAATGAAGCTTGTTACTTACCTATGTGAATCAATGGACTTGTAACAAGTTATTCCTTTGTATTCTTTAAGGTTCAAAGAATAACAAATAGAAACAATATAAATAAAATACGCATAACGTACAATACCATTTTCAAAACACTTGCTAATTAATAGGAAAATAATGGCAAATGCCCACAGGTAATTGCATAACTAATCATGTGAGCTAATTCACAAAAAATGCATCAGCAAAGGACATCTATGTTAACAGGATTTCATGGTCTTTGTGGAGATGCACCCCCAAAGTTCAAATTGTGTTTCTAGTCTTCAATGGGATCCACAATACAGAAAAGCATAGTTTGATGAAGCAAATATATGCAAATTCAAGCTCCATTAAAATACTATGGTGAGTTAGACAACACCTGCTTGTTGAACATGAAGCAAAAATGAGGAAACATATATTTTTTGCTTTTTGTCGGGTTTTGAAAAATTGAGTACTCAGTTTACTCCCTTGTAATTGTATAATGATTTTTTTCGGATGCATTCATACTCATGGTGAAGCTGGACAGAAATAAAGAGAAATGGTGTCCAGACTCCAGAACCATGATCAAAGGACAACCTGTACACATACCCAAGAAAAGGATGGGCCATCTGCCCAAATATTATAGATATTTGAATATCAATATCTAGCCTACTTCGAAGATGCAAACTGCACAGATTCTCACAAATCATCTGAATTTTCAATTCAGTACACCATGTGGAATATCCCAGTTCATATTGTAAGTTGGAATGCTTGCTTGTGTATTGCACAACCCAAAGGAGCTTATATAGTACAAACTCAACACACACAACCCTAAACCCTAAACAATGGGAAAAAGACATTAATACCCTTAACACATCCTCAAATGTAAGGCATATGCAATAACATTGCATTTAGAAGGGTTAACACTACATAGGCAAAATCCAAAATCCGTATCTTGAAGACGTCATCATAGCATACAGCTCTTGGAAAATTGTGTAGGAAAGATCGCCTCTCATCCGAAATTGTGCGGCAGCCCATAAAGCATAAAGTGCAGGGGCCGAGAAGGTAGAGATAAGCGGGAGCAAAGTCGGCCGCGGTAACACGACAAAAAGGATGTGGAAAGTGACACAAGTAGAGAGCTGTCAAAGCAAGCCGAAAAGGGAGATGAAGCATAGCGGCACAGATCGAAGCCCGAGACGGCGACGATGTAGTGCGCAAGAAGCGCAGCGGAGGCGCAGTGCAGAAGAATTGCGACAGCCTTATAAGCTTGGGGCGGCGGCTCAAAGAGAAGCAGCGGCATCATGAAGACTTTTATGATCTGCAGCGGCTCAAAGAAAAGAGCAACGGCCGCGGCTATGCAAAAGGAAGGAGATGACCACACTCATCTAAGAGAATGGACCATGGCTAGCAAAGCAGTTGGCTGACTAACAAGAAATTTGTGCTCGCACAGCTTTAAGGAGCTGAAAGAGAGATGGCAACGGACGTGGATGATGCAAAACGAAAAAGACTCAAAAGAGAATGGATTCTAGCAGCAACATCCTTCAACAGCCCAACAACTTCTCCAAATTCCGTCACCCAACCAGCCAACCTCTACACTACGGCTCGTCTCTTGCATGGCAGCAACCGCAGCAGCAGTAGTGGGTGGGTGGTTGCCTTCTCTCTCTCCTCCTCTCCCCACCCCGCCTCTGTGCCCTCGCCTCGGTGACTCCCCGCTTGATCCACGGGCCTCCTCTCCTGCGCTAACCCGTGTCTTCCGGTAGTAAGCAGGAGCGATAGCAGCAGAGGGGGGCGGCATGGTGGCCGAAGGCTAGGCCAGGTGGGAGACAACGACCGGGAGAAGGCGCTAGCGGCAGCGCGATGCAGAGGCGTGCACGGGCGCGGTGGGAGGAGTTGGAGGCCTGGGGCGGCGTTGGTGTTCGAAGGCGGTGGCGCGGCGGCGGCACGGCAATGGGAGGCGATGGCGGCCGAAGGAGGCGGCGTCGGGTGGCGGGTCCGGCGCGGTGGTCGGGAGGCGGTTGAGGCAACGTCGGGGTGCCCGGATCCGGGGGGCAGCATAGCTAGCCAGCCTCATGCTCGCCGGATCCGGCACGGAGGTGGCCAGATCTAGGCGGGGTGAAGCCAGATCTCCGGATCTAGGGTTGGCGACGATGACCACCCCCGGATAGGAGATTGATCTTCCGGGCGACACCGGTGGCGGTGGCTAGCGACGCAAAGGCAAACCCTACAGGCTCGATACCATATAAGTTGGAATGCTTGCTTGTGTATTGCACAGCCCAAAGGGGCTTATATAATACAGACTCAACACGCACAACCCTAAACCCTAGAAAATAGGAAAGACCTAAATACCCTTAACACATATGATAGGGGGTTGAATCAGCATAACTATAACTTGATGACAGTGTCCATGTAATTGTCCCATCCAAAATGTTAATGAATGCCCAGTGCCAGCAGTAAGACCAAAATAACACACTAAAAATAATCTTAGCAACACAATAGCATGTTGTTTCAAAACTAAACCGGTATAATTGATTTCAGAAGTGTTGGATTGATTTACTCAATTATGTAATATGGCATAGAACTTTCTATGATAGAAAGACTAAGCAAGATCATCTTTTGCATGCTTAGCACTGAAGCATCATTAGAAGCTAGTAGCTACTAAAGATACATGAAACAGGCAAACAAGCTAACATAAGTCCTTAAAAGTAAGAGACAGAAAAAATAACATTGTGCATGCAATGCAACATTCTAAACTAACCTTCCAATATGTCCAAATCGCAGTCTATTGCCGAATCTTGACACTTTTCATCATCAATTTCTTCTGAGTGTTCCTCATGTACAATGTGGGGGTACTTATCACACAAGGATTCCTCCCACTGCACATCATGAAGAAACAAAAGGAACCTTTTTATATGAGAATGATGCTACGACCAAACCCTGTTGTCCTTCCTTCATAATGGCCCCAGAAGGCCAGAACAAGCAAGAATCAATAAAAATACCTTAGGCAGCTCAGTGTTTCTTCTAACAGATGATGTTCTCCAGCCAACAATGTCTGAATGCCATGAGTTAAAAGAATTGACAAGTAGAACGTCGAAAATAAAAAAAGGAACAATTTGAATGCTACATAAGAAACCAAGATATTTCAAATAATAAGGATGCGATCACAGTCAGCATTTGCATATGCCACTCGCCGTTTAAATGCTCGCAAAGCAGATCTAAAAAGGTGTAATTAACCAGAGTTAGTATAGTTTTCACAAACTACGCAAGCCAGAATGAACAAAATATTATTTGCAATAGAAATAGACAATGAAGGGAAATAATCCAAAAGAAACTGAAGGCAAGATAAACCTTACATAAAGTAAAGATCACCATAATCTTCAACCATACGCTGCAACAGTGGTGGTTCTCCCTCATCATCGTCAGTAAGAAAAAGATGTTTCCCGGTTCTCCTAAATATCCAATGGATGACGCGACAAGCAACTTTTTCCATTGTAATGGATCCAAAGAGGAATGGAACCTAATTGTAACAGTCAAGACTCAAGAGTCAAGAACATTCACATCAAACAAAGGGTGGATACGGCTGTTATGCCAAGAGCTCATGGAATATGGCATATAATATGGAGCAGAAAAAGAAAGAAAACAGGTTTGTTTATTCAGTAAAATATGACAATATCACTAGATATATAGTCAGTAAAAAGACCGACCTCAACAAGTTCGGCACAATGAAGGAAATTTTAAAGTTTTTCTGGGAGGGTAATTTTGAGATGTTGGAGGGGCAAGAGACAAGAAGAATGACGACAATTTTGTAAGTTTCTTAAAAGAAAAACACTATTCTATGTATTCCTCCAAAGTTTTGGAATATTTTATCCTCCCCTATAGGACCCTTTTATGTTTCAGACAAAAACAAAACAATGGGCATCTAGTACTCAAACCTTTCTTCTAGGGGCAATTCCTTAGTTGTCACTGCAATTTTTCACGATCCCGGATATGCCATCCCTTCTCAATCATGTCAGTGAGAAGGGATGGCATATCCGGGATTTGTGCAGTTTGCAGTGGCATGCAAAAAAAATGTTCCAGACAGACCAACTGTATGAAGCATAAAAGAAATATCAGATCTTTTTTTGTGAGGTAAAGAAATATCAGGTTTGACAAGACAGAAAATTGGATTAATAAAAGAAATGAGGAAATGGTTCTGTATTAGTTTCAAAACAATTTATCAAAGATAGATGCAATATCAATTGTCAGGTAGCATCCTAGTGGTACTAAATAAACAAATTGGAATTCACATGATCATCAAAGTAACAAAACAAGAGATAAAGATCAATGAAAAAAGACAGTAAACAACAGTACCTGCTTGTTCCCTCGAGAACCAAGGTGAGGTGTTGCTACGGTTATAAAGTTCATTGCTTCCAACCCCCAAATGGTCCCTTCGGTTTTGCCATCAATTGTGTCATTTGGATGTCTGTAAAGTTTTGCGATTGCATATCTTGCTACTAATCCTCCAACAGAGTGTGCAAGAAAGGAAATTTTGGTGAGTTCTGGCTTTCGACTGATTACGTCAAGCACCTGAGTAAGAGGAGAATACAAGTGAGGATCCAATACTATTAATATGTATATTTATGTTTTAAGATTGAGTTAAAAAGGTGTTTTGAACCAAAATATCAGTTCAATAAAAAAGTCACTATAGTGGACCAGCTAGCCTCTAAATATTAGCCTCTCAAGTACAAACCATCTGCTGCCTGTGGCACATACCTCATCTGCTAAGCGTTCCCCCATAACATCAACACCATCTAGAGTCAAGGTGTTCATGTTTTTCTCACTACCTGTAATATTGAACAAATAAGTCTACATAACACAAGCTCGATAAATAGACTATCTAAGCTCATGGCTACCTTTTAAAATTACAATTTCAGAAAGGGTTCAAGTTTGCAATTCAATCATTATACATCACATAGCAATACTAAAAGTTTGTAGTTGAACCATGTAGAAAATAATATTTCTATACTTCTATCTAGATTGTTTTTAGCTCTCTCATAACAATCATGGTTGCACTTGTATCTATATTTTTAGTCGTCATATACATATTTTAATGCAGAATTCTCAAATTTTACGATCCCAGTACTAGAATATCACTCTATTAGTTTTTCCTAATAAAACTTTTTTAAAAAAGGCTTCTTTGTAATAAAAAAGAAGGTGCCAATTACCAAACCAAACCAGCAGCCAGTTGCCCCAGAAGACACACAGAGCTTACCAACTGACATTATGTTAAACCATTCTAGGTTATCCTCTTAATATTCTTTATACATAGTTAAGAATGGAGCAAAGCTAACAGATCTATGAATTCAAACATTATCGTGACAGTGTGACAGGTCAAGAAAGAGAAGGAACTATACTTCTAAAAAATAGGACTACTTTACTCAAGTTTTAGCTATGTTAACATAAGAATCAACAATAATGCCCAATGGTTTTTTTTTTTGGTGAAGCAGACATTTTTGTTCATAATGAAATCAGTTGCTAAAACAAAAGAAACATACAAGACAATTCGAACGTAATAAGAAATTGAAGCATGAAATTTAATAGCAAATTAGCGGCTGTAGTGGGTGATGGAAAGCACAAAATACCACGACTTACAGTGCACAATTACATCGTCAGGAAGTTTCTTTACAAATTCATTAGCTGCGTATTGCCAGTCAGCAGTACTGCTCAACGAAAAGGAACAAATGGATCACTAAGAGAAGATTTGAGCCAAAAAAAGGCTATCAGTTCAAAAATGTAAGTACAAACTTGGCAACTACTCGCAAAGAAGTATACACACACACATATATATAGAGAGAGAAACACTAACCAGCGCACAAGTGTATAATAAACGCCCGCTCCTAACTGACCCAACCAGCCAACCGTTCCATCATACCACCCCATGCTCAGTTAATAATGTTTGTTAATTATGGTAAAATTACTATCGAATGTACACCAAGTTATCATCTGTAATGCATGAAGTTACTTACAGTTATCACTATAAAACTGACAGTAACTTCATTCATACATGATAGTAATTTTATATGGCATAATTTCGCAGCGTCAAAACATATTCAACATAGATTTTGTTTTGTTAAGCTCTTAATTTTGAACACAATGGTGAAAACGGATCGCGGATTAGATTTTTGATGAAAGAGCTATTGTATTTTTTAGCTTGTAAACAAAATAAAAATCACAAGTCAATTGCATTTATTCTCTTCTCTCTCCTGCTATATGCATGCAAGTCAAGTTACTACCCGCTGTAAAAAAAGTTACGACTTGTTGTGAGGAAATTTACCACCGGCTATGTACTATAAGCGTTCGGCAGTATCTTTACTTGCTACCGATGGTAACTTAATTCAGAAACATCAATAACTTCCCGGCACTATGAAGGTTTAGCAATAACTTCATTCAGAACAATGGTAACTTCATTCAGAAACATCAGTAACTTTCCGACACTGTGAAGGTTTGGCAATAATTTCATTCAGAACTGATGGTAACTTCATTCAGAAACATCAGTAACTTTTCGGTGCGCTGGTTATCATCAATTCATGAACTAGTTATCATCAATTCGTGCGAACAGTCAGTGACCCGCGCGTACCATGCGCGCAGGCGGTGAATAGTACTACCGTGTGTGTCTATGTAATTTGATAAATGAGAAGATCAATCGTCAGCTGTAATGAAGAATTAGACTGCATCACCAAATTGCATGCAATGAATCTTATGTATGACAATTCCTACTAGTTTTTGCTTTTACATTCCAAGGGTCAAATGATTATTTCCCTAGTTTTTACTTGTCTATTCCAAGGGTTAAATAACTATTTTCCTAGTTTTTGCCTTCTTGCAGTATCTTCATCCTTGCCTATATCGCTACGGGGGAAGCTTAGGTTTAACTTTGACATGAATTCCAAATATAGAAGGGAACAACAAAAGAGAAAATAGTCAAAATACGAGCACAAACAGAGCTGAACCAAATTGTATTTCTGTAAAGACCTTGGCCAGACAACAGCTGTAGCTTCACTATTAGTCTGTTACACTCTGATACCCCTTCTTATGCGCAACAACTTCTGGATCAGATCAGAGTTTGTGAGATACAACACGAGCGTGCACGGTATCAAAAATGAAGAAAATGAATTTTGTAGAGAGAACCAAAATAACGACGTTGAAGTAACCACAACGAGAGAGAAAAAATTTGGCGAAGCCAACCATAAATTCCTTAAGCACAACCTCAAAAGAATATAAGGGATTGTCACTCTCTTACAATCCTCTCGAATCTTTGAGGACCCTCGGATTGTCCTATACAACAAGCTAGTACGTGCACCTCTACCTTTGATGGGCAGTTTCTTTGCTTTGTTGCTTGGTTACTTGGGTTCTTCATGACCACCCCTCATGGCCTTATATAGTCCCCCTAGCACTCCTCCAAAGTGGGGTAGGAATCCTACTCTAAAAAAAAGTAGGAATCCTAATCCACCTAGAATTCCGCAGCAAAAGACTTGCCATCAAGAAGGCCATCTCGTCGGCACCACCTCTTCATCAAGCACAGATTCTTCTTCTCAAGAAGCTGGGCGTCGACTCCTTGGCCCCAGAGGCTATTAGCCCCAGCAGACACTTTCCAGACTCTTCAGCGTACCCCTACCCCCTGTCCCCGAGTCACCTCGCGGCGCTTTAGGAGCTGTTCTTTATCGCTCCGGTTGAGAACCTCACTGATTACCTGGCCATCCAAGGGTCGTCCGGCGTCCAGGAGGTGGCCTAGCAACCACCGATCCCAGCTCCGCCTTGAGTTGTCTCCAGATGTTCAATGCATGACCCCCCTGTAACATCCTCACCTGGAACATACGTGGCCTCAACTCAAAAGGCCGTCGTGATGCTGTGCGCATACTAGTAAACGAGCACAGTGTCTCAATTATCTGTATTCAGGAGTCCAAACTAGCGGTCGTTACCGAGTCTGTAATCCTTTCAATGCTAGGTTCAAGTTTCATATCTTTCGCTTATTTGCTGGACACGATTATGCGAGGTGGTATTTTGATTGCTTGTCGATCGCCAGAGTTCTCTGCCTTGGATGTCACTGTAGGGGATTACTCAGTCGCACTCAAGATATCCCCTGCAGGAGGTCGCCCATCTTGGTGGCTCACTTTCGATTTATGGACCTCGGGGCGTTGGCGAAGGTATCCTTTCTCCACGAATCGCATCCATCCGCCTGTGGCCGTGGTGCGAGATTCCTATATGACCATCCATGCCTGCGACAAGAACCACAACATTGACCGGCGTGCCTTGGGTCACTTCCGGCGTTTCGTTAACGACCTTAACCTTATGGACCTCTGCTTGCACGGTTGGCACTATACCTGGAGCAGCAAGTGTTAAAACCCAACTTTGACAGGGATTGATCAAGTCTTGGTCTCCCCAGGCTGGGAGGACCTCTTCCCTCGTTGCTTCCTCCCTATGCTACATTCGGCGTGCTCAGATCATGCACCATTGCTTCTTAACTCGAACATATCCTTTCGACCTAGAGGCCGCTTCATATTTGAGAATCACTGGATCAATCAACCAGGCTTCTAGGAGGTCATGAAGAAGGCATGGGTGAGCACGTTGCGCCTGGACAGGCCCTTTAGTCAAATATGAACTGCGGTGGAGTCGGAAGAATTCGCCAAGGAACTGCGGTGGAGTCAAGAAGACATTTTGGAATGTGAGACTCCAAATTCTTATGGCCTCCGAAACTATTGCACTCCTTGATAGAGCCCAGGATTCCCGTTCCCTCTCCTCTCAGGAAGTTCTGCAAGTGTCTGAAAATCCGCTACCTGGGCCTCTACTCCCTACGGCGCTCCTTGTTGCGCCAACGATCCCGTCTAACATGGCTTAAGGAAGGCGACGCCAATACTAAGTTCTTCCATATTCAAGCAAAATACCACAGCAGCAAGAATAGAATCTCCTCCCTTACCCACGACGGAATCTCATACGATGACCACGACTCCATGGCGGACGTGCTTCACTCTTACTTCACCGCTTTACTAGGAGATGACGCACCCCCTTCCAGGGCAATCAATATGGAAGAAATCGGGCTGGAGCAGGTGAACTTGCAAGGCCTCTCTTCTCCAATTTCCAAGCACGAGGTTTGGGAGGCAGTTCGCGACATGCCGGACGACAGAGTGCCTAGGCCAGATGGCTTCATTGGAGCTTTCTTCAAAACGGCTTGGCCTCTCATCAAATGTGACCCCATGTCAGCCATCCACGCCTTCACCAATACGGATCGCTGAGGCTTCCAATGGCTTAATTCTTCCCTGCTTATTCTCCTCCCCAAGAAGGAAGGCGCACATCATCCCAAAGACTTCAGACCAATCAGTCTCCTCCATATCTTTGCTAAAATTATCGCCAAGGTGCTCGCCCTGTGCCTTCAGCCTCACATGGACGCCCTAGTTGATATCAGCCAAAGCGCCTTCATCAAAGGCCGGGCGATCCACAACAATTTCAGATTTGTGCAAGGCGCCATCCGTGCGCTCCGCAATTCAAACAAACGGAGATTCCTTCTAAAGCTTGATATCACTAAAGCCTTTCACAGCTTGGCTTGGCCTTTCTGCTCAAAGTCTTGCTTCATCGAGGCTTTGACAACCGGTGGTGCGATTGGATTTCCCTTCTCTTGTCATTAGCGTTCAGGTGGATTCTCCTCGGTATTCCGGAAGCAAAATTTACCATCGTCGAGGTCTTCGACAAGGGACCCTATCGCCGCCTCCTTTTCGTCTGGCTATAGGCGTGCTACCGGACTTGTTAATGCTGGGATTTGGCATGATGCCATTCGAGCGGCGCCAATCTGTGTTCCTCTCGCTCTCTCTTCGCGGACGATGTTGTCCACCTCTTCATCAAGCATGATTCTTCTTCTCAAGAAGTCAAGGCCGACTCCTGGCCCCTGAGGCTATTAGCCCCAGAGACACTTTCCGGACTCTTCATACCCCTACCCCTGTCCCCGAGTCACCTCGCGGCGCTTTAGAGTCGTTCTTTATCGCTCCGGTTGAGAACCTCACTGATTACATGGCCATCCAAGGGTCGTCCGGCGTCCAGGAGGTGGCCTAGCAACCACCGATCCCAGCTCCGCCTTGAGTTGTCTCCAGATGTTCAATGCATGACCCCCCTGTAACATCCTCACCTGGAACATACGTGGCCTCAACTCAAAAGGCCGTCGTGATCTCAGTCGCATACTAGTAAACGAGCACGGTGTCTCAATTATCTGTATTCGAGTCCAAACTAGCGGTCGTTACGAGTCTCGTAATCCTTTCAATGCTAGGTTCAAGTTTCATATCTTTCGCTTATTTGCCGGACACGATTATGCGGTGGTATTTTGATTGCTTGTCGATCGCCAGAGTTCTCTGCCTTGGATGTCACTGTAGGGGATTACTCAGTCGCACTCAAGATATCCCCTGCAGGAGGTCGCCCATCTTGGTGGCTCACCTCGATTTATGGACCTCAGGACGTTGGCGAGAAGGTATCCTTTCTCCACGAACTGCAGTCCATCCGCGCGAGCTGTGACCGTGGTGCGAGATTCCTATATGACCATCCATGCCTGCGACAAGAACCACAACATTGACCGGCGTGCCTTGGGTCACTTCCGGCGTTTCGTTAACGACCTTAACCTTATGGACCTCTGCTTGCACGGTTGGCACTATACCTGGAGCAGCAAGTGTTAAAACCCAACTTTGACAGGGATTGATCAAGTCTTGGTCTCCCCAGGCTGGGAGGACCTCTTCCCTCGTTGCTTCCTCCCTATGCTACATTCGGCGTGCTCAGATCATGCACCATTGCTTCTTAACTCGAACATATCCTTTCGACCTAGAGGCCGCTTCATATTTGAGAATCACTGGATCAATCAACCAGGCTTCTAGGAGGTCATGAAGAAGGCATGGGTGAGCACGTTGCGCCTGGACAGGCCCTTTAGTCAAATATGAACTGCAGCGGTGGAGTCAGAAGAATTCGGCCAAGGAACTGCAGCGGTGGAGTCAAGAAGACATTTTGGAATGTGAGACTCCAAATTCTTATGGCCTCCGAAACTATTGCACTCCTTGATAGAGCCCAGGATTCCCGTTCCCTCTCCTCTCAGGAAGTTCTGCAAGTGTCTGAAAATCCGCCACAGGCCTCTACTCCCTACGGCGCTCCTTGTTGCGCCAACGATCCCGCCTAACATGGCTTAAGGAAGGCGGCGCCAATACTAAGTTCTTCCATATTCAAGCAAAATACCACAAAGAAGAAGAATAGAATCTCCTCACTTACCCACCCACGGAATCTCATACGATGACCACGACTCCATGGCGGACGTGCTTCACTCTTACTTCACCGCTTTACTAGGAGATGACGCACCCCTTCCGTGGCAATCAATATGGAAGAAATCGGTGGGCGGTGAACTTGCAAGGCCTCTCTCTCCAATTTCCAAGCACGAGGTTTGGGAGGCAGTTCGCGACATGCCGGACGACAGAGTGCCTAGGCCAGATGGCTTCATTGGAGCTTTCTTCAAAACGGCTTGGCCTCTCATCAAATGTGACCCCATGTCAGCCATCCACGCCTTCACCAATACGGATCGCTGAGGCTTCCAATGGCTTAATTCTTCCCTGCTTATTCTCCTCCCCAAGAAGGAAGGCGCACATCATCCCAAAGACTTCAGACCAATCAGTCTCCTCCATATCTTTGCTAAAATTATCGCCAAGGTGCTCGCCCTGTGCCTTCAGCCTCACATGGACGCCCTAGTTGATATCGACCAAAGCGCCTTCATCAAAGGCCGGCGATCCACAACAATTCAGATTTGTGCAAGGCGCCATCCGTGCGCTCCGCAATTCAAACAAACGGAGATTCCTTCTAAAGCTTGATATCACTAAAGCCTTTCACAGCTTGGCTTGGCCTTTCCTGCTCAAAGTCTTGCTTCATCGAGGCTTTGACAACCGGTGGTGCGATTGGATTTCCCTTCTCTTGTCATTAGCGTTCAGCCGGATTCTCCTAAACGGTATTCCGGGAAGCAAAATTTACCATCGTCGAGGTCTTCGACAAGGGGACCCCTGTCGCCCCTCCTTTTCGTCCTGGCTATAGACGTGCTACCCAGACTTGTTAATGCCGGAATTCGGCATGATGCCATTTCAGGCAGCGCCAATCTGTGTTCCCTCTGCTCTCTCTTCGCGGACGATGTTGTTTGCTTCCTCAACCTACCCTACAGGAGATGTAAGTGTTGCTTCAATTGCTAGACCTATTCGGCTCTGCATCAGGCCTCCGTGTTAATCTGCAGAAGTCTGTAGTCGTCTCTTGTAACTATAGATCATCCGAAACTCAGGTGGCAGAATATATCTTCGGTTGCTCCTCGGCCCAGTTACCCATTTCCTACCTGGGGATCCCTCTCTCCCTCAGAAAGCTAAGGAAACGCGACCTCGACCCACTCTTAACAAGATCTCGGCTCATCTTCCCTCCTGGAAGGCCAAACTGCTCTCCAAAGTAGGCTACTTCGTCATCGTCAAGTTGACCATCTCTGCGATGGCCACTTATCCCCTGCTCACAACCCTGCTTCCAGCTTGGGCTATTAGAACCATAGATATGCTGCGCAGAAACTTCTCTGGGCTAGGGGCACTCCTCTACCGTCGGCAAATGTTTGGTCAGCTGGAGCCAAGTTTGTTGTCCTTACATTTTCAGAGGCCTGGGTATCCCTAATATCAAGCTGGTAGGAATGGCCTATCGCCTTCGCTGGGAGTGGCTCTCGAGGGTTCAGCCAGGGAAGCTTTGGCATGGCCAAGCTGACACTCTCAACTCGGACATCCGTGACTTCTTCAGCGCCTCGATAGTCATTCATCTGGGAAACGGCACTGCAACGAAGTTCTGGTCAGACCCTGGCTTAATGGATGAAGCATCCAATCGCTTTTGCCGACACTCTAGGAGAGGGTAAAGGCCTCCCGGAGATACAAGAGCCTGGTGGTAGCAGTACTGCCAAATCACACCTGGATCAAGGACCTAAATCCCCCTTTCGGCCTGCAATGCATAGTGGATTTTCTTCGACTAACTGACATGCTACCCAAAATTTGGCTTCACCCAGACCAAGATGACGTGATTACTTGGCGTTGGAAGGCAAACGGTATCTATTCAGCTTGCTCAGCTTACCTGGCCCTCTTCAATGACACCACTCGTTTCCCTGCCGCCAAACAGCTATGGAAAAGTTGGGCACCACTAAAGGTGAAATTCTTCGTACGGCTTGCCTTGCACCATCGATGTTGGACCTTCTCCCGGCTTCGCAGACACAACATTCAAGCACTGGAAGTTTGCCTTCTTTGCGACCAACACCCAGAGACAGCCGACCACCTTCTACCTCGCTGTGTCACCACCAAGATCGCTTGGTTCAGAACTTTCCAGTAGATTCACCTCTTCCTGGTTGGTTTCTTCAGCAACACCGGCGGGCTAAGCGACCACTAGCTCAATGCTCGCAAATCGGTCCCTAAGCATGCCCGAAAAGGGTTTGATAGCCTATGTCTGCTCATTCCTTGGATGATCTAGAAAGAGCACAATAATTTGTGGTTCAGAGGTTTTGCCTTTGATTTCGACACCCTTCTAACGTCCATCCAGCAGGAATGCCTCTCTTGGTCGTTGGCGGGAGATACCTCTTTAGCCTCCTTATTGCCTTCCAGTCTGTTTCAATCGCCAGCCAGCGTTCTGTCTTAATGCTCCCCTTCTCTCTGGCTTTCTTCTTTCTTCCTTTCTCTCTCCTTTTAGCTAGTTGGCCTCCTGGGCTTGTTAAACCGATCTTCTCTTCGTTACTATGTATTTGCTCCCCACTTAATTGAATGAAACGCTCCTTGCGTTTTCGAGAGAATTCCTTATGGTAAAATCCTAAAGACTAGGATATGGGTCATCATACTCAACATTCACCCATCACCCTCAAATCATCTATAGCTAGGGACGAATGGTTAATTATGTTGGGACTTGGGACTTTTCAAATCAGCTGCAACCGGACTTACAATTGGAAGCATACACGTTTCAACAAGTGACATAAAGCCTCTCCAATAAGTGAGAGCACTAACCTTAAAGTTGGTAGTATTTAGAGACCTTAACAGATATCGAACACAAAACATTGCACATTGGGAATCAACAGTGGTGGGCCTAATGTAAGGGATAAATGGCATGTGATGGTTGAGATGAATGGGTGCGCAAAACTTAGGTATAGTTGCACTTTTATACATGATGTAATGTTTTCAGATTTTTGTACAAGCCAAATCTTGTACTTTAGAAGCTACAAGCCTTTTATTCTCACCTGCAGAAACGACAAAGCTAGGCTAGACAATCCAAGGTTCCATCTTATAAAATATATAACCGGCATTGGCAGATTATCAAGTACAGCAAAGGTAGCACCTACAGTGATTCTTTTCCTTTCACTAAATGCACTGTCTACAACAGCGAAGTGTTGTTCAATCAAATTCTGCAAAAGAACCAAGATCATTGTCCACAGGAGTAAACACTAGCCTTTGTCACCTGACCAAATTTCCTAAAATTACCACAGGCCAAAATCATAGTGTGTTTAGTTTAATCTAACTCTGTATCGGCACTGTCTTACACCAAACACGGCTGTCAACCATTTGATCAAAGTCCAGTAGTCCACTGTAATGTGCTAACTGATACTGATTTCACCCCAAAAAAACACTGAACACAATGTATAAACATATAATCATTGACTGAAGGGCCCAATTTGAGAGTACAGACCCCCGGCATCTAGCTATTAACACAACCGCAACTTACTCCACAAACTGCCCACATTTTCCAACACAATCCAAAACCAAGCCGATAGCACAAGCAATGCTGGGACAAAATTCCTCAACCGCCATAAATTACACATTCCTACCAATCCGGCACGACTAGAGGCTGCTCGACTCAATTCCAAAAATGCCACCATCTAATAAACAAATGACTGATTCGAAATTCTAATCCATCTCCCTAGAGGGGAGAGCAGAGTTTATCACAGGCACGAGAAGAAGCTGTTCGACCGAATTCCTGAACCGTCGCATGTACATACGCAGCGGGTGCGGTGGAAGGTGGTGAGGTGAGGTAGGTACCTGCCGAGGATGCCGTGGACCATGACGAGGAGGTGGTCCGGGGCGGGTGAGGAGAGGGCGTCGCTCCAGACGTCGACGCCACCGGACGGGGATTCCTCCGCCCTGACCGTCTCGTCGCCGCCGCCCATGGCCGTCTCCCTGGGTGCTTGCGTGCCCGCGTGGGGGCCTCTCGCTGCTGGTGGTGGGGAAGGGGAGCTCGTGGGACGCGGCAATGGGAATAGGGGGAGGCAGCGGAAAGGTAGGGGATGGATGGAAGCGACAGAAGAGGAAGGAAGCGTGGATTTTGAACAATGACGGTGGAAATGGAGCAAATAATTTTCTTCCGACTAACCATACTTTCATAAAATAAATACGAATAAATAAATAAATATATGATATTATCCGTATCTAATTCTGACTCTAAAAATATAGAATAAAATACGAGATAAGTGATATGCATCCGTAAATATCCATATATCAAATGATATGAGTAAGTCTGTTGTTACTTCATTTAGAAAAAGATAATAGATAAGTGGATTTTGCTTTTGCTCCACTTATGGCTTTTGATTTTTAAAACGGAGTCTAGAAATTAATTGTAGTAAGTATTATACCGAGTTCAGCTATACCAGTCAAAATCACATGCGAGTATTTTTCTCTTCGTACGGTCTCTTATAAATAACCATAATTTAAAAATCACCCATCTTTCTACAAAGTAACATAAGTGCTTAATGCATCTAGCATAGTGTATATTCCAAAAGATCTATTTTATCAGTTCATTAAGCACATATTTTCTGATAAAAAGTTAGTTGAACAATAAAGCAACTAAAACTTGAGAACTTACTCCTATTACTACTTTACTAGTTCATTGAGAGATGCGCTGTATCGAGCCATTGAGCGACCGCCGAGCGACCAAACCCTAGTGGCGCACGGCAAAGCAACGGCACGCCCAGCGAGGAAGCAGATGGCACATAGTGTACCTAAGGCTTAGTCATAGGTCCGTCACTGGTGTACAGCAACGTACCCGCTGAAAATGGCTAAGCGACGCAGTTCTGAAGTTTTGCAATACCAAAGTATGGTAGCATAGTGAATTTCACTTGCCTGAGCCCCCATTTAGAACATATGGTTTTCGTAAGAAATAGTTCAATTACCATGTAAAACAAGCTTACTTTTTTTATAAAAAAAGGAATCGAAGTTGCGGCAACTTTAGTATTTTGCTTTATATATAAAATAAAGAAAAAATCCACTTGTAGTCCTGAACTCTGTTACAGTTTGATTTTCATGGTTCAGGCCTCAAGGTTAAAAGTCAGGTGAGCGGTTTTGTAGTTGAAAATAGATCAATGGCGGAGTACAGTGTTGAATAATAGGGTATGTTCTTTTTGCTATGGTTTTTGATTGAAATTTTTGAATTTTGGCTGTTTGCGACAGAGATTACGGAGAGAGATACTCATTTACGATTTTGGTTGATACAGATGTTAAGCTTTTAATGTATACTACAATTAATTTATAGATTATATCTTTTAAAAATATTTTATTTAAAAGATAAATATTATAGCGAAAATCAAAAGCCGTTTTTAAAAACCGTAAACATCAGAACCATAGACTTGTTCATAGAATAAACGGAGTACAGTGTTGAATAACAGACTTGTTCTTAGAATAAAATAAGGTTAGGATTGGCCACGTAGCGTCAGGAAGTTTCGTGAAGTTTTTCTTTAGGTTGTCAGATGACACGCCGCACCGGTGCCTGCGTAGAGAGAGAGAGCAGCAAAGCAGGTGATACGAGAAAGAAACGAAGAAGGAAGGGAACCGCCGGCCGGGGCGGAGTCGGTCAAACTCGACGGCGCGGGGAAGCAAAGCAAAACGGGCAATTCGTACGTGCGCCGCGGACGTTGGAGGCCTGGACTGCACGGTGCGCTCGCGTCGGCAGCAGCCAAATTCCCAGAACGGCGTCGTGGCTGACGAGTGAGCGACTGCCTGAGGCCCTGATTGGCAACGGTTACAGTTCATGACTTTTAGTTAAAATTTTTTAATTTTAATTATTTACAGTACAAATTACAAAGAAAAAAATACTTACTTGTAATTTTGGATGATACAGATATTGGGCTTTTAACGTGTACATCGTTTAACTTGTAGATCCCGTCTTAAGAAAATACTCCGTTTAAAAGTTAGATACTATAATAAAAATTAAAAGCCGTTAGTTTCGGAGGAAAACGAACAGGTGTGGCGGTGGTGGCCGTGCCCGCACGAAGAATTAAGCGACCGTGCGCGCATACGTCTGAACTCTGAACCGATTGTGAGAAAGCAGAGGAGTGCGCGTCTGTTATTTTACCCAGTCCAGGATACAACGCTAGGGTTCTAGTGTGTTAACGCTGCTTGATTGCTTTGTTTTGTGCTAGGGTGTGTGAATGAAATATATGGGTATATTTTTTTAGGCTATGATTTATAGTTTATAGTTGTGGCTTATATCTTTTGATCCTATTATAAATATTTGTACAAATGAATCGAAAGCCGTTAAGCTATTTCTAAAAAACTATCCCAATAAATCACTTCGAAACGATGCCGAAGAAGCCGTATTCTTTTATACTACGGTTTATAGCTTGTGTCTATGGCTTATACATTTTTGTCTTATTACAAGTGTTTGTAGGAGTGAATCAAAGTTGATAAGCTATTTTTAAAAAACTATTATGATAAATTACTTCGAAACGATAACAAAAAAATTATTCTATTCTATTTATTACAAAAAAAAAGTCATTAGACATGAAGTGTTGGCTCACGGTTCATTTCATGGCGAGTCCTGTCACCACCATCTCACTTGCCCTCGTAAGTCGTGACCAAACAAAAACAACACGAGACAGGACAACCAGTGGCCAAACCAGAAAAAAATTAGAGGGAAGGGGTGAAGAATTAAGCTATTTTTAACTAAAAATCGAGAAGAACTAAGATAAATTAAGATAAACATAACAAACTGAGTTTGTACAATCCAAATTTATATATAAATAGAAGATAAACAAATCTAAAAGAAAAAATACAATAAAAATATCTCATGCAAGATAATCGGTACCAATGAAGGATAGGCTCGAGTCCTACGAAGTCTCACTGGTGGCTACGCCCCTGAGAACAACAGACCCCCCTATCCGATCCATCAAACGCCTCCAAGTTCCATTCGTGTTTTCTCAACATACCCGAAAATCGAAAAACCCTCCCTGTCAAAGGGACAACAAAAGTCCTTCCACAGCTTAGCTTAGGACATATATAATAAGGTGACATAAATTATTTATAAGAATTTTATTGATGTCGATAAAAGAGAAAAGAAAAAAATGTTGACTGTAATTGTATAAACGACCGAAACACGAGAAAATAGCTTGCTATAGATAGTTTTCATGCCATTATATCAATATTGTCTATAAATAACCTGCTATAGACGGCTTTTATGCCATTGTATCAATACTGTACAACCTATTATAAACAATTTACAGACAATCAATTATAGAAGATGTCTTTATTGTTGTTTACAGATAATATAAAAATGTATTATAGACAGTAGCTAATTATACCACTGTTCATGCCATTAGCGCAATCGTTCCGTTTGTTGGTTTGTGGCCGACGTGCCATCCTCCGCTCATCATGGATACAATATAACCATGTGCTCTTTGTTCCTCGCAAGGAAAATTAGGAAAATTAGTTTTTTTTGTTAAAATTGTACTCTAAGTTTCTAACGGCTGTTAGTTTTTTCTGAGAAAAAAATAAAAAACTGTTATATCATCACGGATAATGTAAAGGATAGAATTAAAAGCGATGTGTTCTAGATGGCATCTAATTTAAATAAGTAAAAAAAACTAGAAGCTGAAGCCATGTAAAGCATAGAATTTTCACAGAGAACAGTTCAATTCTTATATTCCACATTCCTAATGAGGCCTTAATTCCTACATAAATCCAGAATAATTCCGGCGTTCTAAATAGGACATTGGAGACAAGGTTTTTTCTGTTTTTTTTACAATAGCGGAACCAGAAACTTGTATCATTAATCTACAATAGATTTTGCGAACCCGAGAAGGTTGCGTTTAGATCATCCTCTCCAAAAATATAGACCGTCCAAATTATGATTGTGATAGAACATGAAAAAAAGTGGTAAAAAAACTATCCAAAAAATATCGTATAATATCTCTTGGCTTGAGCGGCAGTACAGAACAGACGACGCGTGGCACCTGCCGCCCCGTGAGCAGATGGTAGGCGCCTGCTGCCTACCCATGGGACGGCCTACCTAATTCATTATTTATAAATTTTAAATTTGTAAATATATCAAATAAGCTCAAAAAATTATGAAATTTTTTGTGGATCTTCCTGAGGTATCGTGATATATTGTATAATTGTTTTGCAATTTTTTTGAGTCTATTTGCTACTTCTAAAAATTCTTAGAACGATGCATAATTAATTAGATGATTGAGCAATTATATGTTGTTCTAAGAATTTTTAGAGGTAGAAAATTATTTTGAAAAATTACAAAATTTTTTATGGAGCTTACGTATATAGTATGCTATGTTGTGTATTTTTTACGTAATTTTTTACACCACTTTGCTATATCTAAAAATTATTTGAGTAGTGCATAATTAAATGGGTAATTAAGAACTAATGGCTAGGGCTAATGACCTGCCACTGGCCACTATACGACAGGCCTGGTGCCACCCAGTGGCCAGACGGCAGGTTATTAGGCCCAGCTATTAGTGCTTAATCATCCGTTTAATTACGTGCCACTGAAATAATGTTTATTGGTAGTAAAGTGGGGAAAACAATTACTTAAAAATTATACAACATAGCACACTGTATCAGCAAGCTCCATAAAAAATTTTGTAATTTTTCATGATCATTTACTAACTCTAAAAATTCTTAGAGCGGCGTATAACTATTTAATCGTCTGATTAATTATGCGTCGTTCCAAGAATTTTTAGAGGTAGTAAATGACTTCAAAAAATTGCAAAACAATTACACAACATACCACAATGCCTCAGTAAGCTCCACAAAAAATATCATATTTTTTAAAACTTATTTACTATATTTACATTTTATCAATAAAATATATATACAACTATTTTTATAAATATGATATGAAAAAATGCCAAAGTGACTAACTCTTTTCTCCCACGCAGATAAATACACGACACCACCGAGGGGAAAAATGAGATCGAATAATAGATAATATAAAAAAAGTACACTAACCCTAGTCTCATGGACGGCGCGCTGCCGCCGCCGGCCGGCGGCGCGGGAGACGGGCCGAGGCGGTGCTCGCAGTGCGGGCACCACGGACACAACGCGCGCACGTGCACGGCGCGCCCCGTGAAGCTCTTCGGCGTGCGCATCGGCGACAAGCTCATCAGGAAGAGCGCCAGCATGGGCAACCTCGCGCAGCTCGCCGAGGGGAGCGGCGGCGCGAGGGACGAGGGGTACGGCTCCGAGGGGAATGACGACAAACTCCAAAAGAAGCGAGGTGTGGTTTTTCTTCCTATTCTCTTAGTCTCTCGCCCTCTTTTGCTTACGAGAAGATTAGATTTTTTTTAATCTTGCATGCCTGTGTATGAAGGTAGTTCATTGTAATGTGATCTTGATGGGTCTTCGATGTGTTTTAAGAAAAATTGTAGGTTGCTGTTTCATAGTAACAAGGATAAGATAATTTCTACTAGTGTGTAAATGTATCGTTTTGATGTGAAGGTGTAATTTTAGTTTTGGCTTTAGGTTGGTCACTGGTAAAGATTGGATCTTGCTGCGCCGATGGAAGTAGTTTGTGGTAAATTCGCAGAAAGTTCTGCTTTTTATGTATGATTCGGTGGAAGGTTGGGGTTTTTGATTGGTTTGGGATGCCGTGTGATGTGAAAAGTTAGGGAATTAGATAAGAGTCGCTTGAGAAGAATTTGAGAGGCTTAGTTCGTGATTTGATTCCTTTATCGAAGGATGTGGGGTTTTACAAGTGTTGGGTGGTTAGTGATTTGAACTTTGAAGAGTATAGAAACTGACATAGAATTGTGAAAGAAGAATGACTGCGTTTTGCTTATGGTTCAATTTGTTTGGTTAACCATATGAGGTTTTACTGGTTTGTGGTGATATCAAAGAATTGAAATTTTGATGTGAAGATGTGATTTTTGTGCTTCATGCTTGCAGTTTTGTGTTTGGGTTTGATTTCCAATTTGATTTGCTTAGTATGTAATTGAGCTTATGTTGGTATGGGTGACGAAGGGAGTAACGAGGTGCATCAGAGGAATCAGAAGTCGGTGTCGGCAAAATACCAGAAGAAGAGTCTGGTGAAGGATGAGGACATCTGGAGTAGTGCACCCCAGAGAAACGAGATGGTGGTGCTGCAGGAGCAAGAGGCGGTGCTGCAGAAGTCAACACAGGAGGTGAAGGTACAGAAGGAACCACTGGAGAGAGGCTAGAGGAAGGTTGTGAAAAAGGAGAAATGGGTGAAAAGTCAGGGAGAGACAACCAAGAGATCGTCTCGATGGTGGAAGCAGGACGAGGAGCTGAATCTTGATAGAAGAAAGGTCGAGATTCATCAAAGACAACGTCTCGTGAGATCCTAATCCGTCGAGCAGAAGGATCATAGCGGCGATAACCCTTATACTCAAAACTATACCCAAGGAACACATACTCAACTGACTGGGCTGACAGTTTGGTGTGCTCACGAGGCTGCAGCAGGACAAAACAGTGCGACACTCGGCCCTCCTCCCTCCTCTGCCACACCACCTCCCTCCCACCGCGCTCGCTTCCCACGGAGAGCCGCCACCCTCCCGCCACGCCTGCTTCCCATGGAGAAGCCTCCTCGCTCCCCGCGCTCGCTTCTCCGGGGGAAGTAGGCGCGGAGGAGGGAGGTGGCGCGGAGGAGGAGGGGGAGTCGGAGGAAGTAGGAGGAGAGGCGCCGCCGAGGGAGAGGGCGGACGGCGACTGGCACCGGCGGTGAAGCTAGGGTTCGCATTCGCCTCTTCACCTTCGCGAGTCGCAACTGAGCAGGTGTGTCTCACTGCTTCAGCCGAAGCTCTTAAGCCTCGCCTCGCCCGACGCCTCGTCGACCTGGGCGCCCGCCTAGCTGGCCAAGGCGAGGTGCTCCTCCTCGGCGCCTGGACGCCGTGACAACAATGGTGTATTCATGAGGTCTAAAGGGCAATATAAATAGGGAGTACAAGAGGATATATAGAGGAATATGCCATATACAAATAAGGAAACCAAGGCATATAAGGAAACAAATAACAATCATATTCTATCCTTAACACATACTTCTATGGTACTGTCATCTTTTTGTAAGCTTCCATGTACAACTGTACTAGGGTACATTATGACTGACACTTTTGCCATTGTCATTCTTCTTTATGTTTGATGTAAGCATTTGGTTGAATATTTTCAATTTGCATGAAACTACGGCATTTTTTTTTGTTTTGGTGACAGGAGAGGCATGGTCAGAAGAGGAGCACAAAAGGTTCCTACTTGGGCTGAATAAATTAGGAAAAGGTGATTGGCGCGGCATATCCCGTATTTACGTTGTTTCGAGGACACCTACTCAAGTTGCTAGCCATGCTCAAAAGTATTTCATTCTCCAAACAAATGTGCATAGGAGAAAGAGAAGATCAAGCCTATTCGATATGGTGATTAATGATGTGAGCCTCCCTCCCTCCCTCCTTGCATGTTGTCTGCGTGTGGTGCGTCTCGCAGCCTAGTGCAGCTGCTTGCACTTGCCTAAACATGTTTGCATACGTTTTTATGCGATATCAGTAAGACTTGTCAACATCTTTTTTGAAGTATTTATTCCTTGTCTCTCCAGTACCATTTGCTTATGTCTGTTTTTACTGTTTTTAATCAGCCTGCTGATCAGCCACTCTCCCGTACATCGTCACAAGAAGTTGAAGAGTACCTAGAGGATCCACAGCCTGTTACTGCACCTGAGGACGAGCCTGCTCCTGTGCCTGCGCTTACATCTGTTTCAGTCCCACCAGTACCAGTGATGGCACCGCCTGCTCCTGTACCTGCGCTTACATCTGCTTCTGCCCAGTCACCGGTGCCCGCAATGGCACCTCAACCTGAGGAAAAAGAGTCAGTTGCGTTAAGTTCAGATACCGGTGAAGCAGGGATTGTGATGCCAGAAGTCATACCCCACTATGGTTATCCAACGATGCCGCCTCCTCCATACTACCCCTCAGCATTTGCTCCGGTACCATATTACGGCTACGTTCCTTTCTTCTACGGGCCACCAAGTACAGCTCAAGCATCACATGAGGTTGTCAAGCCCATGGCTACGCACTCGAAGCCTCCGGTAAATGTGGAAGACCTTTACAGCATGTCTGAGCTGAGCCTGAAGGGTGACTCAAATACCAACAGTGTTGCGCCTAAGCTGCCCTTGCCTCCAAAACCAATTGGTAGACCAGATAGGCAGTCTGCTTTCCATGGAAAAGGACCTGCGGATGGCTCGTCGAATGGACTAATTCCAGCAAAGTGATTCTGTGTGTGTCATGCTTGGAAGATAGTAAATCATAACAGGCCATGCTACTAAAGTGGTGTTCAGGTACATGGAAAATGTTTTTACTGCTTATTTATCTTTCATGTTTGGAAAGCAAATGTTCTGCCAGTAAATTTGTTGTTAGTTTGTCATAAATGTAGCATTTTTGTTTTGTTTCATTGATTTTCCCAATTAACTGAAAAAATCCCCGGTAGAGAATCCTATGAGACCTAGTCAACTTTAGACCTCCCAATCTCATGACATGTGGTAGAATTCTGGCTTCTCCTTGAAGAAGCTAGAAGCAGAAGCCAATATAAATATATGTACATACCGATAGCTGACTTTTAAGATATTATTCTTCAAATGCACTAGGAATGGAGCATCTGCATCATTTAGTTTTCCTCCAAAATCTCACTACTTGTACTAGCAACTGGTTGGATCTACAAATTAAACCCGTGGCAACTGATTTCTAGTTGTAACAAAGGAGAGAGACTCCTCACTGTCAGATGAAACGAACCAAGACACACAAAACATATGTACAGGGAGAAATTCTAGGAATCAGGATGCTTTATAGGCATGCACTTCTCTTCATCAGTCCATTTTCTGAACTGGAAAGGTGTGAACGGAACAAGCAAAGTGTTTCTCTGGTCTAATTCACGCAACAAGCGAAGTATTTTTGCATCATCAATATGGTTTTGGAGGTCTGACCGGCACAGGCTCTCCACACGGCCCACGAGCGGCCACCGGAGACTTTGTTCGCCTGAATGCATGCCAGCGGCCGCATCGCGGTAAAGCCTACCGTTATCTGAATGTCATCTCCTTTTATACTGCGGCGGAGGACATTGATTAATGTTTTTCGAGATCACGATGTCCAGTGGAGCTATCGATATAAACAACGCATATAATTTTAGATTTAAAAGGCCGTTTAGAGAAATGTTTTGAGAAGCCATCCTGTTTCAACTAGCTTTTGGCATAAATTTCTGGTTATGTCTTTTGACTAAAATTACACTATAACGATAGTTAGCTTTTTCTAAGAAAAACAATTTTTTTTAAAAAAACCCATTATATCATCATAGACAATGTAAATAAAGCCGGCATGTTCTAAGTATCTTGTGACTGAAATAAGCCGGAAGCTAAAAAAAAGCCAGAAGATAAAAAAATAGGACTTTTATCGGACCAAGTGGTTACGTCTTATTCATCCAAAATCTATCTTTTTAATTTTTCCCAATGCTGATATCAATCCATTCTGAAACTTCGCACGATGTTTGTGCCACCCTGCCCCGCGTCTCCTCGATTTTCTTCAGATTTTCTCGCCGCTTTTTGATCCGTGGAAGGGGCGAGGTAGTGCGTGAACCCCACCCTGCGCCCGGGGCGTAGCCACCGCGAACGTCCGGAAGCTAGCCGTCCGATCGCCATCCGACGGATCGGAGCGCCGAACACCGCACGTGCCGCGAATGGGCCGAACATTTTTCGTGGGCCGCACACGGTGCAGAAGCACCTGAAGATCCGTACGCGCTCCCCGCGTATCGACGTGCCCGTCCTGGAGCCGCCGCGAACCGTCCGATCATCTTGTGCGGCTCAGATCGAGGCGCGCCGTCCAGCAGATGGAGTTTTTTCTCGCGGGACCCTCCGGTTCCTATATAATTACGCTTTTCCGCCCTCCGAATTTGGATCGAGCTGCAGGGAAGACACCGACAAATGGCACCCAGATGAACCTCGCCCCACATGTCAGTGGGTTAGGTACTTGCGGGCTAGCGCTCGGTTGCGTGCGAATAAGGACAGAGCGGTTGCGGATCACATAGGCCTTTTTTTTTGTTTTGCGTTGTGTGACTTCAACCAAAAAAATCAAAATAAAATGGTTTTTTGAAGTGAATTCTCTAAATAAATTTTTAAATAAAAAATTGTATGTGTAATATGTATCAGCATATCTGCTATCCACTACTATAAAAAAAATACAGACAAAAATTATCAGTCACAGCTGATCATATGCTCATCGGGGCGTGGTCTGAGCCCGTTGTAATGTTTCTTGCGGGCTAGCACTTGGTTGTGTGCTCATAAGAAGAGAGTGGGTGCGGATCACATATGCCCTTTTTTATTTGCCTTTCGTCAATTTGTTTTTTTGAAAATTAAAATAAATAGGATGATTTTTTAAAATAAATTATCTAAACGGCTTCCTAACTAAAAACAATATGCGCCGTCTGTATCGACGTCTCTGTCGTCCACCGTTGTCTCAAAAAATATAACTAAAAAGTCATCAGTCGCAGCTTAAAATAACATGGTCATATCTTAGTCTTAGCTAGGTCTGAGCCCGTTGTAATGTTTCTTGCGGGCTAAAATTTATTTCGGCTTCTAAGATTAGCTTGGGCCGGCAATAAGAGCATCGAGCAAGCCGTATAGGCCCCACTCGTTTCGGCTTCAGCTTCTGGCTTCTGGCTTATTTTTTGCTATTCATAATTTCGTCTTTTTCTGAACTTTTGGCTTTTTTTTGAGCTTTTTTGCCGGTTCTTTTTTTTTACCGTATTCGTTTGCGTTGTTTGTGATGGGCTAACATATTTTTTATATTTTTTAATTTTTTTAAATTTAATTATGTTAAATAAGCCTCTGTCATTCTGATGTTTTTCACCAAATTACATGCTTTTCAGCCATAAGCCACTAAAAATAAGCCAAAATGATCACCACCAAACATTTTTTTCCATTTTTTTCGTTGGCAAGCATGGCATTGCTCTGCTTCATGCTCTTACAGTTTTACTAGCATCTTTGATGAAACTCAGGGAAAACCTTGTACTTGACTAGCCGCTACTAGCAGTTCTCTTCATTAATGGTGCGAATAACTGTTGTTTCTTTCCCTCCTCCTGCTTCTTGACTTGGATAAAATAAACTCAGGCTGTTTCCAAACACAAGAATTGGCTAGAGTTTCACCTGTAGCAGCCCATCCAGGAGGACCAATCCAGCTCAAATTGCGAAGCGCGGGCCTTCCAATTTTAAAAAATACTACTAGTTGGGTGCCTTGTACTAATGACTCCACGATGCTATATACTCTCCTCCTTATACCCGGGACTCTCCGCGCGGAGCGAGCGCCAGCTCAGCCCACGCCAGCGCTTCGTCCGCCGCGTGGCCACGGAATCTTGGTATGGTCGGGGGAGCCGTTTTGCGAAAAAGTCCCTGTATTTTTCCGAAATTACGTACAGGTCCTTAGTTCTCACGAAAAGGTCTCTGCCAGTTTTTTTAGCCCCTCCACTTTGCAGGATAGCCCCTCGCGGTTTTTAAAATTGCGCACGGGTCCCCGTTTATTTACGTACAGATCCTTATTTTTTTTGCGAAAAAGCACTTTGCCTTTTTCGAAAATACGCATTTTACCTTCGATTTTTTTAAATAACTTCTCACGAATTATCGCCTCTTTTATTTTGGTACGTACGGTTGCTGGCGCGGCGTGGCGCCGCACCTATGAGGCTAGTACTACTTACTTTTGTTCCGTTGTGTTTGTCCATAGCTCACCGTACGCACAATCTAAGGAAACACTAAATCTAAGAAATGCTCAATAAGAAATGACCATGCATACCTATGTTAAATGACATACAACAGTCATTTAACATCTTCTAAACTATTTATATATGTGTAGAGAGAAAAGATTACAAACTACAGTTTAGATTCTCTTGATGTATAAATATATTAAAACAGATACTCTCGAGTCTCTATGAACACTCTATGGACACATACAGTGAAACGGAGGAAGGGTAAATTGAGAGCCGTAGTTCCATGGTGTAGCACATATTTTCGGGCTTGTTCTTTTTGGCTGAAACTTATAGCTTTTGGCTGCGGCTTGTGGGTTTTGATCTGTTCGTGCGAGAGATTACAGAGTAACAGAAACTTACATATGATTTTTTCTGATATGAATGAAGTCGGTATAGTATGTACTATAATTAATTAGTAGACTTTATCTTAAAAAGATATTTCGTTTAAAAGTTAATTATTACAGAAAAATTAAAAAACAGTTTTTAGAACCGAAAAGAATCTCTCTCCCTGTCTGCTCTGACCTTGTTCGCGAGCTGTCTGAGTGGCCGAGACGTCGCCGTTTGATTCTGTTCCCCACATGACGTGAATCTTGGCCGTCAGATTCAGTTCAGGTACGCCCAATTAATTAAGCATTATTTCGGTATCCGTCGTGTTCTGTTGTATACCACAGAAATTACTAGCCCTGCCTGCAGCCACCAGTTGCTGGTCCAATTCGTATCTTGTCCGACGTGCAGACGATGCGTTTGATGATAGCACAACCTTGGGGGAATCTTGCTCACTTGTCCGGAAAAGGAGGAGAGCATCTCCTCGGCCAATCACCCTGGCTTCCTTGCAAGACTTGGCAAAGAAGAGAGGAGTTGCTTCCCATCGCAGTATTGCTCCACCAACTTTGCTTGCAAGTTGGAATCTCTTCATTTCGAGATTCTTACAGGTCTTTTCTGCTCATTTCGGCTATCTTCTGGCTTTTGATTTATTTTTCACTATTCATAAATTTTATATTTTTTTTATTTTTTTCTATTTTTTTGAGTTTTTTTGCCAGTTATTTTTCCGTATTTGTTTGTATTGTCTTTGATGGGTTAACATGTTTTTTCTATTTTATTTTTTTTAAATTTAGTTATGTCAAATAAGTCATCATCAGCTACAGTATAATTTCAGTCAGGTGCAGTATAATTTTAGCTATAACCAGCTTATTTCAGTCTAATAGAGCGGCACCTAAACACGAGCTGACAACAGGAAAGACGAGAGAAAAGAGAACTTCCAAGCAAAAGATCAACATCTTTACAACTGTAGAACGCGTAAGGTCCTTGTTCATCTTCAACGCGTGGTCGCCGCGTGGCGCGCATGGCGTCGGTCTGAGAAGAGAAGGGGAGCATAGACCGCCCCTGCGCCCATACGGCGCCTGCGGTGCACCGAGCGGAACGGCATCACGTTGCGGCGGCGGCGGCGGCGACGGCGACTTTTTCCGATGCCACCGTCACTCGTATTGTTCAGGGTCTCTCCTCAGTGCCATACTCGGTGCAGAACAGAACAGTCCGTGCATTGAGGTTTCCTTCTCCTCTTCTGCTTCTTTCTTTTCTTAATTATACAAAGATGATGCGTGTGCATGTATTGACCAATGGGCTCTGATGCAGCCAGCGGTTGTGGGCTTCTTCTTTATGGTGTGGTTTATGATTTTTGGATAAATTTTTTGAATTTTAGCTGTTTGCGACGGGAGTATGAAAAGATACTCGCTTGCGATTTTGAATGATACATATGTTGAACTTTTAACGTGTCTTGAAAAAATACTCTGTTTAAAAGTTAGGTACTATAATAAAAATCAAAAGTTAATTTAAAAAATAAAAAAGGATAGACCCATTGCTATGCCTTTTTTTTGTTTGCAGAATCGTCGTCATTGCTGAGCTGCCTCAGAGTATATATAAGGAGAGGTTAGGCTGCAGTTAGAGCAGTACTTGTCTAGTACTGCTGTGCATGAACAGAGCACATACCCCATTTTATAGGCTTTGCTTCTTACCTCTTCTCCATTTCATAGGTTATTTTAGTTTGGGCCAGATAGCTGAATTGATCCATTATTACTAAGATTCAAGAAGCTAGCTGGTAGCATGGCCACTACCACTACTACCTTGGCGGTGGTGGAGGAGACCCAGGTCGGCGACCTCCCGGAGAGCTGCCTGGCCCACGTGATCGCGCTCACCTCCCCGCGCGACGCCTGCCGCTGCGCCGCCGTGTCCCCGTCCTTCGTCACCGCCGCCGAGTCCGACGCCGTCTGGGACCGCTTCCTCCCGCCCGACTACCGCGCCATCCTCCCGCAGGCGGCCGCCCCCGGCGGCGCCATGGCGCGCTCCGGCCGTCCGTCGTCCAAGAAGGACGCCTACCTCGGCCTCTGCCACAACGCCGTCCTCGTCGACGACGGCAAAATGGTACGTAAGATCATCAACTTGTATAGCCGCATCAGCAAAGAAGTGATCATTTGAGACGCATAACATTTGTGATGGTCAACGGGAGCAGAGGGTGTGGCTGGAGAAGGAGAGCGGCGCCAAGTGCTACGCGCTGTCGGCGAGGAAGCTGAGCCTGCCATGGGAGGACGGCGAGTTCAGCTGGAGATGGACACCTCACCCTCTCTCCAGGTTCTTTCCTTACCTTGCTTTCCTCTGATTTCCTGCGTACATATCACGCACCAGGCCGGCGGGCGTTCTTGATTCATGGCTCGCACGCAGCTCAAGCGATATACCCAAAAACGATAGATCGGTCGTAATTTGTTTGATTGATTAATCGTCGCATGATTCGATTGCATCGGTCGAGCACTCCTCTCCTCTGCAAACTCTCGCTGTCGATACAGCTGCCAGGGCCCCAAGCGTCAGCTCAAAAAACAGCGTCCGCATCAGCTTATTTTTCCTCCTCCACCTTTGGCATATGCGATTCAGCGATTGCTTCCCAGCAACTAGTTCCAAAGCGCGATTTTTCGCCCATGCTCATCTTGTGGCACGCACGCACGCGCTGCTCGTCTCTGTCTTGGACTGGCTAATTCCGATCGATTACTGCAGCAAATCAACTCTGCTTCAGTTCAGACAAAGCTCGTAAACTGTTCAACCAGGCCGTGGAAAATCGGTAGAAAATTACTACCAGCTAGCGTCCGGTAAACGCAGCCAGTAAAACTAGTAGTATACAAGTCATGTTCTTTTAGGTTATATCTTTTGGTTGTGTTTTTTGAAACGGCAATAGACAGTAGCAGTGACGAATTCAGGATAAAAATAGAGGGGGAACTCTACTGTTGAGGCTATAACACAACATAAATATATCAAAACAACATCTACTAATCTTTTGCCATTGAAATATCAATTCATACATAAATAGAAAGAGAACAAATTGAAAATATATAATACAATAAATTTAGTACCTTGCTAATGGATAATGTGCTCCAAATATTCATAAATATGTGAGTACCGATCTGTAGACAAGAAATATCAAATCAGTGATACAATATTAAATTATGAATGTCCATAGACATTAAAAATGAAATGAAAACATACCACTAAGTCATTAAACCCTTCAACAAATATGCTCTCCTAACTTGATAATCTTCAATTGGTTGAGTTAAACCCTTCAGCAAATATGCTCTCCTAACTTGATCTCTAATCTCATTAGGATAATCTTCAATTGGTTTGCGACATGCTGGATCAACAATAATATCATCTGGATTAAATTCATGCCGAACCTTCTTTGGTTGGAGGATTACTGCTAGTTACATTGTTTGAGAAATATTTGTGCAAAGTTCGTTTCTCCATTTTTGTAAATCTAAGAATAACTAAACAACAACCAGTCAACAACTGATTAAACAAATTGGCTAATTAGCTAATGTCTAATGACTACTGTTGAGTGTCGATTAAACGATAATTTGCATCAGTAGAACAATAATAAAATGGGATTCACATTCACAAATAAACAATAATAAAGGTTTATGGTTTCCCCCATCACCAAAGGAAGTTGTAGTGGATATTTTTACGCTTCAAAGACTCACACTCTCACTGTCTCAGTAAGTACTTAGTGCCCTCACGCCTCACGGAGTCACGACCTCTGTGCCTCACCTGCTCACCACTTCATTGCCTTGGGAGCGAATGGGGAATAGCCGAGTGCCCAGGCGAATGGGGAATAAGCCTCGTCGGCGTCGGCGCTCGTCGCCTCGTCCTCTCCGATGCCGACGATGCATCCGAACTTTGAAGTCCGATGCTTGCCGATGCCGCCCGCCATCCCCGCTCCGCCGCTTGGCCTCGCCTCGCGCCACGCCCGCTCGGCCGCCACCGAGTGGTGACCGCCCCGCCCCTCCGCTCCCGTTGAGCCGCCGCCCGCCCGCCTTCCCTCTGCGTCGAGTCACCGACCGGCGACCGCCTCCCCCTCCTTGGCTCCCCCTCCGCCGCGCGGGGCTGTGGGTTGCCGACTCCGTGACTCGTGACACCGTGACGGTGAGTCTCTCATTCTCTCTCCGACTCGGCCTCTCCGACTCTCCATGACCTTATCTACTGTGCTGTGCCTGTTCATCTTCCTTGTGACCTTATCTACTGTTCTGTTGTTCTTAGGGTTTTGGACCAGTATTTGCTACTGATTTTGGGCGGCTAGGGCGCTGGGCCTTAAGACACCGATTGGACCTCGGTGCTACCGCCTCATGCCTTCTTCAACTCCGACTCACTCCGGCAGTCCGGCTCTTCTTCATCCTCTGACCTCCGGTTCTTCAACCTCCGGGCCGGCCGGATCTTCTTCAACCACGGTGGGAGGAGAGGGTGCTCGAGCATCCACAAGCACCCACGGTGGATTCGCCACTGTCAACCTCCGAGACAATTCTGCTTCCCAACAGCGACCTCTCCCGGCGCTGTCTGCTAAGTTGAAGAACGCATCAATAATAATTCTGCAATCTCGCGTCTGATTCGTCAGCGTGTCGCCGTCGACAAAAATGTTACTACTACTATCCCTTCGCTGCGCTTCAACATCGATGCATCAATGCTGTTTGCAGCTTCGCATCTCCATCTGCATCCTTATGCATCATATAATTCAATAATAATTAAACAATCTTAATTATCCTGCCTGGCACTAGTTAGCATGTTTTGGAAATTTTTCAGTGGGTCGATTAGTTCCTGTGTGGCTGGCTAGCTTTCAGAAAAAAGATCAGTTCCTGTGTGGCTGGCTGACTGTCCTCGTCCCCGTCTGATCATGATCTCATAAATCTCAAAACTCAAAATACTACTAGACGTTTGCGAGGCTAGTCCTTACGTAGGGATCAACCTCGTAAAAGTTTTCTTTAAACTTGTAGGAGTACAAGTGTTCGATGCCCTACTGAAGAAAGAAGATATTTTTTGCATGGTCAGGTTTGGAGAGGTGGCCCAGCTGGTGGACTGCACGTGCCTGGACATCTACGGCCGGCTGCCAACCGCCGCGCTGACGCCCGGAACGGCCTACGCGGCGTACCTGGTCTTCGGCACGGCGGAGGGGCACCGCGGGCTGAGCTTCCCGGACCAGGAGACCACGGTGGCCGTGGGCGGCCGCGTGGCGTCGCGCCACGCCGTGTGCCTCCGCCCCGACGATGCCGACGCGCGCAAGTTCAGGGCCGTCGGCCTGGGCGACGGAGACGACGGTGGGCTGAGGCGGCCGACGCGGCGGGTCGACGGGTGGTCGGAGGTGGAGATGGGGCTGCTGCACGCCGACGGGGCCGTGGCCGTGGCGAAGGACGGCGAGGTGGTGGTGAGCTTCGAGGTGTTGGGGTGGTACCCCAAGCGAGGGCTCGTCCTCGAGGGCATCGAGTTTAGGCCCGTCTGAATCTCTGATCGATTTGGCCACTCTTAATTAATTATTGTCTAACCTTCTGCATGTATCACGCATTATGTATCGTATGGTCTGGACGTGTAGTGTTCTCAAATTTGTTTATCTTTTGTATGATGTATATACTTAGTTAGAGATTGCAACAGACTCATAAAAATAGTGAGATAAAATTTACTGTCCGGTCAACTTCACACATCAAATATTGAAGAGTAAACGATAGAGAGAAGGGTGGCCAAAATGCGTATCTAATGTGAACCGTACGAAAAAATTACAAGAAAACCTATAGTTTTTAGCCTATTTTGTAAATACCTTTATATACGCAAATAAAAAAGAGTATGTTAAGCAATTTACTGTAGAATTTTTGAGGTTTAGGCTTGCTTAAAATTGCTTATTTTGAGTGATTTTTGGCTGAAAAATACTATATTTGACTGAAAAAATACTATATCTGACGTGGCTTATTTGGCGTAATTAAATTTAAAATTTTTTAAATATAAAAAATATGCTACCCATCACGAACAGTATAAATGAATACGGGAAAAAATAGAACCAACAAAAAGCTCAAAAAAAATCAAAAAACCAAAAAAAGACGAAATTGTTGAATAGTAAAAAGAAGCCGATGCCTAAGCCAAAATCAGCAGGGCAAATTCCTGTGATCTTTCGGTTGCTGGACCTTAAGAATGACTATGAATCAACTGCATCCCTTCGGAAGAAAAAATTCACCAACTAATTTGGTTTGCTGCGCAATTGTGTTTACGAATGCCTAGCTAGTGGCTAGCTAATAGAAAGACGGGAAACTATTCGGCCTAATTTGACGGCCCATATACTAGCTCGATGCCACGTAGATGGCGGCCCATGTTACCTCCGAGGCCCACATAAATGTCGTTGGCGTACCAGTACATGGGAAATGATACGAACTATGGTATTATTTGATTATCGTATTTAATTTGATACGAATATAGTATATATTTCTTTATTAGATTAATAAATTCTCTTCCACTTATATTTATATTCGAATTATCATGAAAATACAGATGTGAATATGTTAAAAACTTTTTTCCATATGAAATATTATTTTATTTAAACTATCTGTATTCCAATTGGATGAAGCAATGTACATGTTTATTGCAATATGCCTGGTTAGTTGGGCGTTTTTTTTTTCAATTTCACGTGAATTCACTCTCCTTTAACGAATTGAGTAGATGTTCAATTCAAATTTATATTTATTTCGGATTTATTTCCCACCTGTCTATCAGAGGAGAGACAATATAGACAGTAAGACAGGCGATCCGATCCGCACACTCGCTCTCCTTACACGCATGCCGCCAACGCCGACGGTAAGTTGGTAAAGTGTTTCCTCACAGATATATGGGTCTTTTTGTCGGCGGCGTCCCGGCCCACAATGAGATTTTTGATCGCGAATAGAGGCTTCGCTCCATACAACTACTGTTTTTGGTTTTTGGAACATGTTGACATTCTAATTCCGTCTTTTTTTTTAGTTTTTTTGTTTTTTTGGTATTGTTTGTGATGATATAACTTTTTTGTTCACTTTTATTTTTTTAAATTTAACTACTCCACCTCTTGATCTGAGCCGCACAAAACGATCGGACGGCGCGCGACCTAATCCGGAGGGCCACAAAACCCTAGCCGCCCGCCTCCAAAGCCGAACGAAACTGTACTCGTCCGCCACCGCCACCTCTCGTCTCGACTCACCTTCCTCGTGCGCCGCATCCCGCCGACATGGACGCCTCGCCGCCCTCCGACGCTGTCACCGACGTCCCCGCCGCCTCCGCAGCCGCCGCGACGTCCTCCTCGGCCGGTGCCGCCGAGGACCTCTCGAGGGGCGTGGCGGCGATGAGCCTGGAGGAGCGGTTCGCGACGCTGCGGAGCATCGGGGAGGAGTGCATCCAGGACGACGAGCTCCTGCTCCTGCTGCAGAACAAGCCCGTCCCCGTCTGCTACGACGGATTCGAGCCCTCGGGCCGCATGCACATCGCCCAGGTTCGACGAACCCACCACCCCCTCCCTGCCTCTCTAATCGATCTTACCTTCCTCTCTAATTTCGAATCAATGTGGCTCATGCTATTGTTGTTGTTGCAACTTGAATTAGCATGTAGGATGAAATCGAATTCCACTATCGGTTAGAATTAGGTTATTCGTGGAGGAGATTGGGAGTAGCTCAAAGTCCTACCTTTTGTTTGTAAGCAGGGTTCTTGGATTTCACTGGTAATGTGCTCATATGTACCTATTCAGTTTCTTTATCCGCCGTATGATATTCTAGGTGAACTGCTACTTAGTGGCCAGTTAATTTGATACCCAAATCAAGATTCAAGAGGGGTAGCATGATAGCACTAGATACGCCCCCTTTAGGTTCTCTATGCTAAAAACCTACGTGTCGTTGAATTTTTGGAAGTTTTACTTTATTCATTATGTGGATGATGAAACGGAGTGTGGTGCTTATTGGATTCCGGATTGTATTGGATTGGAGTGCTAGTTGGCTTTGGATAAAAACCCATCGTGGTTTCATGGCAAGTTATTGGACAGGAACTATTCTCTGAAAAAGAAGAAAGATTAATTAGTTCATAGTTCCCATGTTTCATCATTTCTTGTTCCATAAAAAGAAAACATGCTAGTGTAATCTTACCTGTGGCTTTAGCAACATGGATAAGACATGATCTTTGTTTACACTATTCACTACACTGACTTTGTGGCGTGCTTCCACTTTTGTGATGTCACATTATGGCAATGGTACTTTAGTGATGCGCAAAATCAATACACGCAAATTGTCCGAGATTGTAAGATCTGAGCAAAAACTTTCTTGTGATAGATGTTCTCATGTATTTGCAGGGTGTTGTGAAAACAATTAACGTTAACAAGATGGTTAGAGCAGGATGCAAAGTGAAAATCTGGATAGCAGACTGGTTTGCACAGCTAAACAACAAAATGGGGGGTGACCTTAAAAAAATCCAGACTGTTGGGCGCTACATGATTGAAATATGGAAAGCAACTGGTATGAACCTCGATGGCGTGGAATTCTTATGGTCCTCAGAAGAAATCAATAAGCGTGCAGGTGAATATTGGCCACTTGTAATGGACATTGCCAGGAAAAATAATGTCAAAAGAATAACGAGGTACTGACTCATTTAGATTGCATATGCATGTAAAGGATTCTTCACTTCCAAATCTAGTTATCTCATTTTTCTATGCTTATAACATGCAAGTGAGTCTATTTTTCTTTACTGCACAGGTGTTGTCAGATTATGGGTCGAAGTGACCAGGATGAATTGACTGCTGCCCAGATTTTCTATCCTTGCATGCAGTGTGCTGATATATTCTTTCTGAAGGTTAGTATACTTAAATTCCATTGCACACCACCCTCTGTAAAAAGGAAGTCTATTTAATTCTTTTTGCAACATAAAGAAAGCTTTTGATATTCTTTCTGAGTTTACTCACTCACTATTATAGGGTCTACCTGTAATATAGAATTCTAGATAGTTATGAATTTGCTCTAACCCTTTTCCTTTTGTAGGCAGACATATGCCAGTTGGGTATTGACCAAAGAAAGGTTAATGTGCTTGCCAGGGAGTACTGTGACGACATCAAAAGGAAGAACAAACCAATTATTCTGTCACATCGTATCCTGACCCACCCTGTTCATGCATTTTGTTTGAAGTTCTTTTGACGTCTGTTATGGACATATGTATCAGTGGTAGTGTTGTTAGAACTCTCAATTGATTGTTCATTGCCAGGTTTTGTGAACATACTTTTCTCCCTTAACCTGAATTGCAGATATGCTCCCTGGTTTTAAGGAAGGTCAGGAGAAGATGTCAAAGAGTGATCCATCCTCGGCTATCTTTATGGAAGATGATGAGGTTTTTATGTTCTTTTGTTCATTAACAATGTTTATTCACTTCCAAAGCTTGTTGATACCTAAAGTTGCTATGTAAACACCAGCTTTATCATGCAATAACCTTCTCAACATATTAAGATGAGATCATAAGAGCAAGGTAAAATAAGTTTATGCGCCAAGGGTTGTCCAAGCGTGGTGTGACCTAGTTTGCATTGGCGGGTGGAGATGGTAGAATGGTGAAGGATATTTTACTTGGCTAGGATGTTGTATAATATGGTCCTCATCTGCCACGCAAGAAAAGGAATCTGTAATCACTATACTTTCATGTTGGACATGCGGTTTTAATTTAGTTCTACCTCTCTTAGATGCGGATTGACAAGTTCCTATTAATATTTTGAAAAGCTTCTGACACTGTAGCTTTACATGCTGATTTGCAGTGTGTTGTATTTGCGTATTCAAGTGGATAAATCAAATTCACATGTATGTTTATCAATTGTATGGAGTCTCTTTGTTGTTGACTTGATTTTATAGGTGGCATCCAGTCATCAGTTATCATTGTAATAAGGTGTAGTAATTTGCATCGACAAAATGTCTTATACAGTGACTTTCTGTTATGTCTATGGTCTGCCTGGTGTCCTATTGTGTTTAGATGATTTTCTATAGCAGCATCTATACACCAATGTTTTACCCTTTTTTCTGGCTGATGTTTAATAACCAACTTTTTTTATTGCAGGCTCAGGTAAATTTGAAGATAAAACAAGCTTTTTGCCCTCCCCAAATTGTTGATGGAAACCCATGCCTGGAGTACATCAAGTACATTGTGTTCCCTTGGTTTGGACGGTTTGAGGTGGTTCGGAAGGAAAGCAATGGCGGTAACAAGTAATATTTTTTCCTGGACTACCAAAAGTTTGATTTTCCTATTTACTGTCAATTATGTGAATGGACTGCATACTTTATAAACGAGCACAACCAAATAAAATTTTGAGCTTCCAACATGACACGACTTATTAATTTTTTGTGCACTTATAACAATGGTTGCTTTTAAACAGGACATTTGCAAACATGGATGAACTCATCACTGATTATGAGAGTGGTGCTTTGCATCCTGCCGATGTTAAACCTGCTCTAGCAAAAGCGATAAATGAAATATTGCAGGTAAAGTTTTCCCCATTTGGCCTTACGTTTTTCCAATAACTTGGTGCAGTATTTCACTAGTCATAAACCAATAATATACACACAAGCTTACCAATTTTCAGTCTTTTGTATATTGTGATACTTGTGATTTTTTCTCTATTTGTTGCATTGGTTCATTCCACCATTGCAATTCCCCCTAATTTTGATGTATCCTGGCAAAATGAATTGGAACATTCTTATTGCTGTGGTGTCAATCTTGTGTGGTGCTAATGCAATTTTGTATTGACCTGTTTGTCATTGGATACCTATGTTGTTTTCGATAAGTTATTGCACTGTTTATTTTCAGTGACTTCATATTTATTCATTTGTAGCTTTTTTGTCTTATTAATGTTGCCCTTACCAATTCCATTTTTCAGCCTGTTCGTGACCACTTCAACAACAATAGTGAAGCCAAAGTGCTGCTTAACACTGTCAAGGTACATTTTTTAATCCACTTCCATGAATGTTAAAAAGAAAATCTGGTTGTTGTCTGGTACATTATCTCTTCACACAAACACTGTAATACTGAGCAACCTCTTCCATCCTCATGAGTCATGCCTCATGCTCCCACTGTGTATTGTCTCGGGTTTGATTTTAACAAAACGATTTCTGATTTCTACAGTATTGATATCATGAGTACTGCATTTTCTTGATATCTGCTTGCGCCTCAAGCATTTTGTCTGCACTTGATTCAGCAGGCATAACTCTGCAAACTTCAATTGAGATAAAAGGAAACAAACTTGTTCAACTTGAATTGCAATTTTGTCACAGTTACTCTTCATATGCATCTGCTGATGATTGTTATTGCGTACATTGTTCAATTGTGAGTAAATTAATGGGAACATTTACTCTTTTGCAGAAGTACAGAGTAACCAATTGAGGAGCAACCAAGACGTCCAAGGACTACATGTATTTTTGGGCACACCAAACGTTAGAGCCATATATACTTGAAGCTATTTTCTGGGGAATTTCGCGGTGGCGTACTGAATACCGATCCATTGCTAGTAAGCATCTTACAAACTCTGTTCGAATTATGTATCGCCCAGTGTACAAATCTTTCTGTTACAGTGTTATGCCCTTGTCAAAAGCAAGACGTGCTCCATTGCGAAATCTTCTCTCCTCACAAGGGCTCTTACCCTTGTGAAAATTGGTGGAATTGTTTTCTCGTGCGATTCCTGTGAAATTTCTTGTTGGAAAGGCATGCGTTAGCTGCTCCAGTGGATCTAAAAGAAATAAAGGCTGTGAAGATCGAAGACTGAAGATATATCGCGGGGTTAAATCCAATGTATCGATCGGATTAGCCAAAAGCCAGTTGAGACCTGTGCTTGGCTTCTAGTGGAAAAAGTAGTTGTCTATTTACTCCGTGCACCATCCATGTGCCTGACACAAGCTGCAATGAATCGTTCCTTGTACGCATATCATCTACTAGTACTACCATGGTGGTAAACCAGCTTAGTTCATTAATTACATGGTTTTGAGGTTGTTGCCCCATGGAAAAAATGTTGGTGGCACGCTAGAAATATGAGCAACAATTTTCTTTATCTTAGTGTCATCCTCGTTAAAAATCGATTTCGAGTCTATATTTTGTCTAATCCTACGAAAATACAAATTCCTCAGTGGTGTTAAACTGTCTGTTAGCAAGAAGAGATCAGCTACAATTTAAAAATTGATGCCTTTATAGCAAGGCGATTGAGATCAACGATGCAAAAAAAAAAAAAACACACACACACATCAGTCCAACTATAGGTTGTACCTACACATAATATAAAATCTAAATTTATTTTCTTTCGAAAATTCTTCCACTCGTTGGAAATCAATTCTAAACATATTCTCTTGATCTAACGGTGTAAAAATTAAAATTTTATAACCGTTGAGCTATAACAATGTTTACACTATATGTACACTATGTTTTAGTCTAACGTTGCAAAAATTAAAACCTTACAATTGTTGAGTCACAATAATATTGACAATCTGTTGTATACTAGGAAACGTGAATGCAAAAACACGAATTAAAATCACGAGCTCAGAGGTTTCACATAGACCATGGATCTAAAATGAAGAAAAAAAACCTCTCTGTTTGTCCAATAAATTGCCAGGAGCGTCTAAAACAGAAAAAAAAAACCCCCCCTCTGTTTGTCCAATAAATTGCCACTGAGTGTCTCCATTCTTCCCCTCCGACATCTCCCAATAAAACGCCACCGCCCCAACCGTCGGAGCCGGCCGGCCGCCGGGATGCCTCAAGATTCGCGCCCAGCCGGGATGCGCCTCTTCGGCGTCACCATCGCGCCGGCGCCGGAGGTGGATCCCCCCGACAGGGATCCGAGCCCGAACCCGCCGGTGGCGGTGAGGGAGGACGTGATGCGCAAGTGTAAGAGCATGGGCAACCTCGCCGCCGCCGCCTCCTCCGCCTCCGGAGACGCTGGAGGCGCGGGCGACGGGTACCTCTCCGATGGCGGGCTGCTGCAGTCGTCCGGGAAGCGGCGGAGGGCGCAGGAGAGAAAGAAAGGTGCCGCCTTTTCCCTCTTTCCTTCTGCTTAAAAATCTCTCCTTTCATGCATAGATATGTGCAAATAGGCAAAGATCTGGTGATGAATGGTCTCGTTTCCGTCGTAGAAATGTTTAGTGTGATCCTAGCATGTTTCGATGTAGAAAGGAGCGACCTTTCATGTTAATTTTTTTACGTTTCCTGGATTGGCTGGAGGCAGACATGCTGTTCCTTTGTATCTGTGCACGCATTAGTTGGGAGAACTAGCAAGGATTGGCTTCATTTATAGCAGAGTCTATTGATTTAGGTCTATTGATGTGGTAGATTTCGATACTGTGGATGGTTTGTTCGTCGAACGAGGGGAGCTTATTCCCTTGTTTTGTGCTTGTGTTGTAGCTTAGCTTGCATCTGCCATCCGTTTCATCGTTCTTTGCGTGTTGATTCATTGAATACCTAATACGCAAACCTCTTTTGTTGTTGTTTTGTGCTTTGTTTGTATATAGACTCCATTTGGCTGTTCTTGCATGTTGGTTCATTGAATTCGTAAAGCTCCTTTATTTGTGCTACAGCTGTAAATATAGCTTTGCCTTTGTACGTAGCCTCCATTCTGCAATTGTTTGCATAGCGATTCTTTTGTATTTGATCCAATGATCTGGACTGGTTGGTTTGTCTTCTTCCATAATAGAGTTTTGATTGGCAGTATAGTTTGATGGATGGTTGGGAAATATTGAACTGATCCTGGTTGGAATTTGTATTTATATTGATATTTTGTTATGTACACTTGTAGGATCGAGTATAGCGAGTTAGGGGGGTGAATAACTCTTTCAAAATCTTTCCCCAAATATCAACAACAACATACAACAGAAACACAAATTCATAAACTCACCAAATCCCTGAGCCAAAGAAGGCAAAATTCCGGAAATTTAAAGTCCCACCGGTTTGACCTCTATCGGCTAGCAGTCAGACTTTTATCGGCTAGCGGTCAGACCTCTAGGTGATGAATAGTAAAATCAGCATGATTTCAAAATCAAGAATACATGTAACTTTTGATTTGATGATCCAAATGACTTGAAATTTGGTATGCACCTTCTCTAGGATGTCACGAATCTATTCCAATCAATGATCGAGATAATTGTTCCCAAAGTTGTGGCCTTTTTCTATTTGAAGGAAGGTTGCACCAAAGCCGGACAAAAAAGAGAAACATCGATCTGCTCTTGCTCGCGAGTTCTAAATGATATAGGTGACCTTATATGGGTTCTCATATGTTATAGCAAGCTAAATCACAGCATTAATTCAGGCCAAAACAACCACAAAAGCAAAACCCTAAAATCACATCTCTCTTGAGGAAAACTGAGCAAACTCAAGAACTTTCCCTAGATCATGCGTAGATAGATGAGATTTTATCTCCAGAAGATATCTTCACCTTGTATACGTCCTTGGTATCAGAAAAGATCAAAAGAAGAGAAATCCAAACAAGAAAGCTATGCAAATAAAAAGCACAAGAGGGGACCATGTCACAATTCACTAGGCAAACTTTGGATGTTCATTTTATTTGGACATAAATGTTTACATCCAATCCCCCAGGATAGCATCGTTCTAAGCTTAGAGCACACACACAAGGCTCCAACACTACGAAACACTAACCCTATAATCCTTGGAGAGGCATATCTCTCACAACTCAATACAAGGCTTATATAGTGAAAGCTCCTCACCTCTCACTTAACCCTAACCAGCATATTTTTAGTAGATCACAACACTTACTATTGGAAAAACTTGGTAACCCACACACAAAAGGGTTTTACTCTCACACACACTTGCACACTTTTCAATGCGCGACTTCATAAGGCTCTACAAGTCCGATAAGACACCCCATCCACAAAAATGTGACCTAAACCACTTAGGCCAACGCCGCGATTTTGCAAACCATCATTCCACCTTGTTTGGCGTAATATGTCACTTATTTGCACACTTAGGCTTATCTATGCACTGATCCCAGTTTAGCAGTGATGTTGATAGTGGAACTGTTGAAGTACCTCAAAAAACATGCCGTGATATGAGTTGGTCTCTACAAGGATTAGCTCACTGTCACAAACCTTAGTTCATGACGAGGTAAATAAAGTACAGAAGAGGGACATGATGACGTGGCTTGAAAGAGATGAGATACTAGAATAGGGAGAAACAGACCATAGATGAGGGATAATACTTTTTGATGAGAGGGGGGCTAATTATTTCCTGCGGCGACCAGATACATCATAGCATTTTTAGTGATTACTCTAGCATACTAGTAGAGCCTAAAATATACTGACAAAAGGTGGTACAAGGAGTGTTGCTGGTTCGTGAAAATTATTCATGTGCTATTCCCGCCTGTGCATGACGTCCTCAACAGTCACCTAAAAAAACAGCAAAGCAAGAGTGGGTCTAAAGCTCAACAAGTATAAAGCAAAACAGTAAATAACATGTTCACAAACTAGTCCATAACCATCACAGTTTCAATCGCCATTTGTTTCCATTTAATCTCTTTAAGTTCTTATCAACCAATCATTATGCATATGCACATACACTTCTCTTATCTCTTTAGCCTATACCGGTATAGCAGAGCGAGCACCCGTCGATGCCCACCCTGTTTCCATGCGGGGATCACAAGCCCGTCCTTTTTCATATGGGGACCACAGTAGCCCGTCATTTTCATATGGGGACCTCAATCTCCACTCCCGTGGAGCGTCCACACAAAGTGGACCAATGATACCACAACACTATATCTTTTCATGACATGCATGCAATGCAAGTTCTCCATTTATGCATATCAACATGTCATGTCTCAACAATCGTCATTCATCATTCCTCATCATGCATCTAGAAATAGTTAACTTACCACAACATGGTAAGCAATGCACCACCATTCCTCTGATAGCAAACACTACCCGAAATTACCGCTTTACCATGCACTTGCCTGGTTAGTCTCGGGGACGATCGTGGACAGCTCCGACCCGGGACCTCCACCTGTACAAACGTCAACCCGACTTAACGCATCGTATCAAAACCAGTGCTTAAGCGAGCAGTGATGACTCTACGCGCATAACTCGACTTTGGCATAAAATGCACGGGGTTAACGACCCGTCGCGGAGGTACCAAACCCCCATCTTTTTTTTCTTTTTTTCTCCTCTTTTCTTTTCGTCTTTTTTTTCCTTCCTTTTCTTCTCTCTTCTCTTTTTTCCCTTTTCTTTCTTTCTTTTTTCCTACCACCCGGCGAACTGGCCTTATCTGCAATCCTCTCCTCTCTCTCTCTCTTTCGTTCTCATTTTGGGGCTCCTCCAGGCGGCGCGGCTGCTCATGGCTGAGTTCAGGGCTCGCCGGCCCTGAGCTCGCCGCCGGCCACCGTCCGCCTCTCAGGCGCCTCTGCTGGCCTATCCCCCCTTCTCCCTCTCGTTCGGGTGATGTGCCGCCGCCGTAAGATTCAAACTCTATATTTAACAGTCCAGTCTAACTCAAAACTCTTAAGAATAGCTTCCTAATCAAACAAACATCACAGCTGGAACAAACTAATAGATATCGTTGCTTGGGAGTCGCATTACAGTAATTCCTGTGCAGCTGCTGCTGCCTGTGTGGCCCACTCCCATGAGTCCATGACACTTGCATATTGTCATATTGATCTATTTGGTAAAACTTTAAGTACATGAAGAGGATGCCCCCACTCCACTATGGCAGTTTATTACTGAAATTTATTTGTAAAAGCAGTAAAATTTCCCTTACTGCATCTGATTTCCTTGATGTTTTTGCTGTTTATTCACTTTAGGAATCATTCCCAACTTATATTGACAGCAACAAAACCAGATAACGTCTTATAATTCTTTTGGCACAGTTCTAGTAGCAAATTGTTCTCAGATCTAACTTGAGAAGTGGTTTTACCATATTATGTTGAAGAAGAGAATTAGAGAAATATGGATATGTATCTATTTTCTAACTGCAATTCTTGAATGCATAACATCTTTGTATATCTATTGCCATTCAGTTAATAGTTTTGCTGCCACTTTGCAGCTGTTCCTTGGACTGAAGAAGAGCATAGGACATTTCTTTCTGGTCTTGAAAAGCTAGGGAAGGGAGATTGGAGGGGCATAGCGAAAAATTTTGTTACTACCAGGACACCAACTCAAGTGGCCAGTCATGCTCAGAAATATTTTCTCAGACAAACTAATCCAAACAAGAAGAAGCGCAGATCTAGTCTTTTTGACATGATGGCTAGCGATCTGGTACGTCTACTTTCTGCCAACATATGGAGTACTGCACTGACATCCGAACATTGTTTCTAATCAATGCTTTGTACATTTGTGAATGCAGTCACCAGCACCAAATTGCCCCATCTTACCACCATCAATAGCAAAAGTACATGAGAAGATAGCTATGACTAAACAACTCCAGAACAACAGCTTGGTAAGTTCATGATTTCCACACTGTTTAATTTTAACGCACTAGTTTCAGTACTGAATTGGATATGGCAACCGAAGGAGTTTCATCTTCAAACACAGCTAATCTAGCACCTCAAGTTGCAAGAGATCTTCCTCCTACAGTCCCATCTTTTAAGGCAAAAAATGTAGATACAAGTCTCAGCAAAACGAACCACATGGTAATGCTAGTATGATACTATACTATTTACAAAATATATTAAATGTTAATCTACTCCAAAGTGAGGTCCTAAAAGATGGCTAGCAGGTCACTGCTGGTTTTTCTTTGACATATTAGATACTATCATTCTAAACATCTTACAATATCTCAGGTGGTTAATTTTCATATTGAGTGTGGATATTTTAGGTTTGAATTCAACTTTGTATTGTCCTTGGTATCCATTCGCATGTATGATTACCAACTTTAGATCACCATATTGCGATTACAACATGGGCATATTTGGCTCAACATAAATCCACAATTCAGCGAGTTATTTTGCTAATTTATCAGGTAAACCAAAATAGTCAGTCATATTATAGTCGCTGAAAGGATTTATAGTCGCTGAAAGGATGAGTCGCGGGTAAAGTGTAGTTGCATTTTGGGGTTCACTACCAGACTTGATGCTCAGAATTGCAGGGTACGTTTGCTATTCAGTGCTCCCAGTCCCAGTTACCCTTGAAGAACCATCCAAGTCATCACCAAAAAATTGAGCTTGTAGGGGCAAAGTCGCCAATCGATATACAAAATATTCAAGTTCAAATTGGAAATAGACATGACGAAGAACAAATGAAAAAGTAACCAGTAAAGAAAAATAAAAGAAAAAATGACAATTGAGTGAACTTGTCTTTTCTGTCACTTCTGTGTAGTGAGACCTGCGTTTTTGTTGGACGCTAGACCACCCTAATACTTACCGTTTTAAATTTTTGTAGAATCTTTTGCGATGACTTGGATGGCCGCTTATCGGAGTGTGTTGGAGCATCGAATAGGTGGGCTGTTCTGGATACCCCCCTAGGAGTTACATACCCTTCCACACTTTTAACATAAACTTACTAGCCTAGTATATTAGCCCAACAAGTAACAACTAAAATATCTAAAATTATTCTGTTGGTACCATCACTGTTCCAAGAGCTCAATAGCACAATTGTTTCCAGAATAGTTGTCCCAAGTACCAACACAAATCATTCTGTGTAATTGGGAGTTCTAGAGTTACTTTCAATATCGAAGCATATGTGCAAAAATATGAGAATTATGATAGAACACTGTAACTTCTAATATCAAGGTTATTTGGTGCCACAAGTACCAGCAACAGTGCTACTAGAGGGGACTAGCTGGTATTAGAACAGTGGTCTTATTGACAATCATTGTCTGTAACTTTGTATGCTCCTCCCATATCTCATACCTGCTGCCTTCTGTTCCAGCCGCCTAAGTTCTTGCCCATGTTGATGTGGAGCCTGTTTTGCTGTTTTGATTTCATTTCCACGTATGTTTCAGGAACTGGCATGTGCCTGACTGATCATTCACTGTGTTGGTATACCGGTTGGAATTGAGTGCAGTTCAGGTGCAGCGTGCATGCATGGTTCTCTGCATTAGGTCCAGGCAGATGGTAGGGCATGTTATCAGTGGAGAAAGTGACTGGAAAAAAGAGGAGGAAAAGAGAATGTTGTGGGGGACTGTAGCATAATTGGCTCTGCACCTGAGCCTTTCTCATGGTCATGGGTGGTACTATGGTAGAAGAACAGCTCGCTATCTGATTGGTGTAAATGTGCAAGTGTTGGTTAAGAATATTTTGTGAATGAGAGGTGTGCTTGGAAGGATGTATTCTGATTCATCTACAGCAAAAATACTAGGAAGATATCTATACTAATATAAAAAGCACCAGTTTAATTAAACCATTTATCATCGAACCACGTTAATACCTTCTTTTCCTGATGGTTAGATCAACATAATCAACAACTAATATTACAAGTTGGTCCTGTCATTTAAATATCTACACCGTTTATTTAGGCTATCCAACGTCCACGATTACAAGTTGGTCTTGTCAATCTCACTACCTCACGCGTTCGTCTGCCTGAGCACCAATGCCTCATGCCGCGCCCCCTAGCAATCACGCCCGCAATCTATCGATGCTGCCCCTCACGTCCGCAATCCATCGGCGTTGCCTCAATGCTCCCGCGACGCCCCCTGCTCTGCCCTATCCCTATGCTTTCTTTGTTCGCCCATGCCGCCGCCGCCCCCTCCGCCTCCTACTTACCTCGTGCCACCGCTCCTCCCCTATCCGCTCCTGCCTGCCCCCTACTCCATCCCCCTACTGCCACCCCCCGCTCTTGCGTTGCCCCCTGCATCGCCGCACTCCGTGCTCCACCCAATTTGGCTCCCACGGCGTCGCTCCGCCACACTCCACCCACTCCAGTTCGTGCCCTGTGCCCCCTCCTCCGACGTTCGTGCCCTGCGACCGTTCTCTAGTCCGACGACACCTGTCATGCAGTCCATCGCCGACCCTACCCTCCAGCCCGATGCCGCCCGTGACCTACTACGCCGGCATAACACATCCATGCCTCAACTAACACAAGGTCTGTGATGTCCTCCTCTATCTTCTTGAATTTAGTTGATTGTGGAAAATAAGCTCTATAATCATTATATCATAACACCTTATTGCTTTTAGCATGTAATTACGTGCTATGTAATATTTTGAGTTCTTAATGATCAGTGTTGTTGATGTCTAGATGAACATGATACTTCGACCACGGCACTTTGACTACGGCGTTTCGACTATGGCTTTTACCGTAACTCCGATCGTACTACTCACACAAAGCTGGTACTATCGGGTCTTCGACCACGCAGGTCTTTTGAGCATCGACCGTGCTGCGCACTTCACGATTGCCGATCGCCCATCGTAGCTTATGACTATTGACCCACATCGTAGCTACGACTATCGACCAACGACAATCGACCGGTTCACTTTAGCTACGACCACACAGATAGATCTGATCAAGTCTATGACCACACACATACCTAACCAAGTTGAATCCTTACGACTTCGAGTCCTTCGACCATGGCGCTTCGACCACGGCTCTTCGACCATGGCACTTTGACCGCAGCTCTTCGACCACAGTGTCTTGACCACGCCTCTTACCGCAACTCCGATCGTACTGGTCACACAAAGCCGATACTACTGGTCTTCGACCACGCGGTTTTCAAGCACGCACCGTGCATCGTAGCTTCGACTACCAACCGCTCACGTAGCTTACGACTACCGACCAGTTATTGTAGCTACGACTATTGATCTACGACTATCGCTCGGTTCACTATAGCTACGACTGTACTCACAGACCAAGTCTATGACCACACACAGACCTGACCAAGTTGATTCCTTATGGCTTCGAGTCCTCCGATCACGACGCCTCAACCATGACACTTCGACCATAGTACTTAGACCGCGGTTCTTACTACAACTCCGATTGTATCACTCATACAAAGCCGGTATTACCGGTCTTCGACCACACAAATCTTCCAAGCACCGACAAGGTACTGTAGCTTATGACTACCGACTAGTTACTATAGCTACGACTGATGAACGGTTCACTATAGCTACGATCACACACACAGATCTGACCAAGTCTATGACGACACACAGACCTGACCAAATTGACTCCTTACAACTTCGAGTCCTTCGACCACGACGTCTCGACCACGGCTCTTATCGCAACTTCGGTCGTACCGCTCACACAAAGCTGGTACTATCTGTCTTCGACCACGTAGGTCTTCCGAGCACCGATCAGTTGCTGTAGCCTATGACTATCGATCAGTTACTATAGCTTATGATTATTGATTGATTCGCTGTAGCTACGACAACACACACAGATCTGACCAAGTCTATGACGATACACAGACCTGACCAAATTGACTCCTTACAACTTCGAGTCCTTCGACCACGACGTCTGGACCACGGCTCTTATCGCAACTTCGGTCGTACCGCTCACATAAAGCCGGCACTATCGATCTTCGACCACGCAGATCTTCCGAGCACCGACCAGGTACTATAGCTTACGACTACCGACCAGTACTGTAGCTTACGACTACTGACCAGTTACTATAGCTACGATTATCGACCGGTTCACTGTAGCTACAACCACACACATAGACCTGCAAGATTGGGCATTTCTGGGATCTTCCCTTGAATAAAAATGACAGTTGAATGGATGTTTGCACAAGAAATTGGCGATCTTTCGTGCGTCGCAATTTCAAATATCGTATTATCAAACTTTTTTCTTATTTGGTGGGAGTTAAATTCCAAGTGTTTTGACCATGAACAAATGGCGAATATGGCGCGAAATCCATGAGCTCCACTGGAGATGAACTCTTGGGCCGGGGATCCCAACCCTACAAACTGCACAAACCATCTCATGCCTTTTCCACCTTCCCCTACTCATTCTACACACACAAATTAGAAAACAAATAAAATCAAAGAGTGCCAGTGACACCACTCTCCTCCAGCCTTATCATCTGAGCATCAAACAAAAATGTATATAAAAATCCAAACAGAAAACTGTCGGCCTGCCATGGCCACCACATTTCAAAGCCTAACAAACTGACGTTGGAAGCAAGAGAGGCACTCAGAAAAAGGAAAGAATGGAAAGATCATCCATGCATGTCACATGATCAGAGCTAGCTAGCTGAGATGCCTCATCCAATTCGTTCCTGCATTCTTACGAAAACCACTACAAAATCATCAAGAAAGAAATAGAGTCATGCTATTTTTTTTTGGAAAAATACACACACTTTCCATGGAAGCTAGCTACATCAAGAAAGAAATTAAGAAAAGGAAGAGCTGCGTGCTAGCTTTAATTCGTCGGTCCATAGCGACTTGTGATGGATCCATCGATGGAGCTGCATGCGACCCACGAGCTAATCCTTTGTTAAAAGTCCAACCCCACCTAATTCATCACACGAGCTAATTAAGCTAGCAAAAATATATATTATTATCAACCGATAATTAAATTAGTCCATGCACGCATGTATACATGCATGAATATGTAAGTACATACGTATATGTGTGTATATATGTATATATGTGTACATATGTATGTATATGTATGTATAGGAAAAATACCTTCCACTTCCAACTGTAGTTACTCCCACATCTGATATACCACCTAAACGAATTTGAAATACTTCTTTATAAGACACCACCTCTGGAAAAACATACACCACACAACTGGTCTTATATACTCATATACTATATGTACATATGTTATGTTGCATGCGCAAGATAATCTCTACGTTGCGAGATATGGCATAACGAGTAACTACTTCCGAAGTAAAAAAAATACTTCTTGTGCGTATATGTTTGTACATATATTGCGTGTTGCGTCAAACATTGTACGTTGCGTATTCTTTTTCTTCGATGAAATCAATTAATTAACCAGCTCAGCTAGACATTAATCGTGCAGGGAGATTACCTTTCTTCCTTACGTGCATGTTCTTCATGCTGTTACTTGGAATAATAATGTTGTTTAGTTTCTGTATCATATCTAGCTAAAAACTGCATGATTAATTACATGTTCAGAAGTAACTCACTGACAAAAAAATATCGACCAGCGTTACGTTCGTTCACCATGAACACCCATCAACACCAAAGTCAAAAGCTAAATTACCAATCCGACCCACAGCCCATGAGTGTACAAGCCCGTGACACCAGGTCGGTCCTTGACATTCCTTCCCCGTTGAATTTCGGTTAGTCCCCAAGCCGACTCCATGCTCATGAACCCTTGGGATCCCATGGTACCTGAAGAAACCTTGACAAATAAAACATGAACCTTTCCTAATGAATAACTTGGTTGCCTGAGAGCTTGTTGTATGCAAACCCTGTTGCCCTTTTACTCCACACCAAAACTCCTCTATTGACTCCATTAGATTTCACTGAGCTAGAGACCATGGTACCTTGTTTCTTCCATTTCTTGCAGTGGCACATTGGAACCATCTCTTCATCATTCCCATCCACCAAGCCACAAAGCAATGCGTCAATATCGAGTTCAGATTGAAAAGAATGCTCCTTGCTCCATGGCAACAATATGGAGCTCATGATTAACACTCATGGTAATCCTTGGTTGATCTTGATTAGCATGCACACTTCCCAGCCCCCAAATGTCTCCCTCAATTAATTGTAGCATTGTGCTTTCAGTTGCAGCAAAAGCCTTTCTCCTTTGCTTGAATTGTGCCCAATTAGCGAACTGTTGGAACATATGCCGATTTCCTTGAGGTTGTGGCCATGGCTGCTTCAGCTCTGCAAATATCCAAAAGGATCAAATAAGCGCCTTCTCCACAACCAATGCCATCGCATGGATCCGGCCGGTTTCCGGTCATAGCTACTACCACCGTGAGTCACCCACACCAAATCCTTACTCAAAATCCGACGAATCGATGGCTATGATACCATATTGTTATGTTCCTTCACCATGAACACTGATCAACACCAAAGTCAAGAGCTAAATTGCAAATCCACCACGAGATACAAGTATTTGGGGGATACAAATTGAGGAGAATAGGAAGCACAGACTGGGAGGAGCAATTCTAGACTAGGAATTGGAAGAAAGGCACTGGGAATCAAAGGATTGGAGTTTGGGGGAGAGAACACAGGGAAAAGGATGAGGTAGGGGCTACCGCCTTCTGTTCGTTCATTGATCCCCTTTGCGTTGCTTCTACTTGCCTTTTGTACAATGACCTGGCCAACCGGTGCTGCTTGATGACCAGGCTCACCAAAGCCCACCACGACCCACAACCCATAAGTGTACATGCCCATGACACCAGGTCGGTTCGTGACAACCAGGTAGTAAACGATAATCCTAATTGATCTAATTAAATCCCCGCTCGGTTGGGCTGAAAAGCTGTGGTTTATGGCTGAAATTGCACTGTAGCAGCTGAAATTTCACTGTAGCTGAAGGTGGCTTATTTAGCGTAATTAAAATTAAAAATTCTAAAAATAGAAAAAATGCTAGCTCATCACAGACAACGCAAACGAATACGGGGAAAAAAGAACCGGCAAAAAAGCTCAAAAAAGCCAAATGTTCAGAAAAAGACGAAATTTATGAATAGTAAAAAATAAGCCAGAAGTCAGAAACTAAAGCCGAAACAAGTAGGGTTTCTTCCTATTCTTTCATGCATGGCTTACAATTTGATGCAACAAGCTATGACAAGAATATTACTCCCTCCGTCGAAGTTTATATGACGTATTTTTTCTGATATATAGACTAAGGAGATAGTAAAAATAGCTAGATTACCCCTAATTATTATCTCTAATGAAAATAGCTAGATTACCCCTAATTATTATTTCTAAATACTATATTCAATATATGCATGTAAGATAATATAGTAAATAAAGCTACATACTTATTAGGGGTATAAAGGAAATATCACACTAATTTTGCATTGAAATATAAAATACACTATAACTATAGACAAGGTTATTAAAAAATATGTCTATAAATTTGGATGGAGGGGTATTTAATTTTGTCCTAAATTATCTGACTCAACTGGCATCTTTGGTGCCTCTTGAACTAAAGGCAGAGACGGCCATGCGAATCCAGAATCAGACATGACGATGCGTATCACCACTGCATGCGTTTCTTACTTTTATGTCGTTCTCTTGGACCTCCGATTAATTGTTATTTAATCAGTTATTCCCAATGTCTAGCTAGCTATGAACTGAGCCAGCCAGCCAGTGAGTAGCTAGCTAGCTCATTGTGCCCTGCTGGCTAACGTAGCACCTAAAATTCTTTGGAGAAAGCCACAGGTACGTAGTGTGTGTGTGTGTGTGCAATCGATGTGAGATGTAGGGAACATTCTTGGATGGCGATGACGATGCAACAAGTCACCAATTAATCTCAACAACTGACAAAAATCATGCTTGGTTTTTAAGGAACCAGCTAGCATATATATTATATATACATTGTACCAGAACATTTGGGCATGTAACACAGTAACAGTTAGTGCTAGTACTGTGCTCTATATATGGCTTTGGAGGTCTCAATAATCAATGGCATTGATTGATATCGGAGTAGTACTCTAGGTTGATTAGTTGACACGTCAACCCATTAATTAAGACTTCCATTGACACTAAGCTGCTTGATGCTATATACATGTTGCCTTTTTGTCGTAAGTCATCTAGCTCCAGCAATATTGCATCCGATCGAAACCATATGAATACTCTTTGATATATATCGTCGAACGTGCCAAGTGCAAGCGCATGTCATGTGGAATATTGTTAAGTTGAAGCGCATGTGGAATATTGGAATATCGTTAGGTTGTAACTGTATATATGTGGATGCATATGGACATGTTAATCTATATAAAATTACGAGTTTAGGTTGTGAATTAATTAACCACATGATTCCATACATTACTGAAAAAGAAAGAGTTGCATGCTAAAGTTCACATATGCATGTAGAAAAAATTTCAAGATCACTATCGCCAATTATCCTAAGCCATATATAACTATATATAATTATATTATACAAAAAAGCAAAAAAATTCACAGTGATTATTTCTAACTTTTGGTTAGTAAACCCTGCAATGGCCGACATGGTCTCTCTCTCACACACATCTTTCTCCACTCTTACGCAGCTAGCTAGCTCGTACATGAACCGGATGACGTAATTAACATACACAGAGAGAGAATGGAACTTCCGTAAGTTAGCTAGCCCATGCATGCGATCATTCGCCATGGACGTTCTATACATATGAAAGCTATGCTTAACATTCAATTAATTAAGCTCACACGCATGCATATATATCCTGTTCTTACATAAGAAAACAACATAGTAATAGAAACAAGAAAGTACTCGTTGATAAAGCAAACAAACACAAGGATCCAAAAGAGCAAAGAGGGGGCATGCTCCCTTTGTTTCTTTCTGTTTTCCCTTTTCTTTTCCTGTCATGATCTTCCTGTTTATTATAAATTCACTTAGATACATCAATCAAATCACACTCCAATTGCCATGCCATGCAAACCATGCATGCATGCGAGTTGATCTCTTTACAAATACCCAAGTAACACACACTCTTCACTCCAAACCAAAAACAAACACAAAAATCGAAACAAAAAAAAATGAACAAATTGAGAAAAAACAAACCAAATAAATTAAGCGCCCCTTTGGAAAACCTCATTATTTCAAGTATAGACAGATCAGATCAGATCAGAGAGTGAGCTAGAGAGAGAGAGAGAGAGATCATATATAGATGAGCATATGTATAGAGCATATGTGCACATGCAGATGTACCAACTTAATCATGGTCATTTGGTCCCATAAAAAAGGAGGGAGTGAGCGCCACTTTGCATGGCCTCCAGGTTGGACGGTGTTAGTTCTTGATCCCACATGAGCAGGTGCTGCGCCTCATCATCCCACTGGTCATGCCCTAGCTCCTCCTCCTCCTCCTGCTGCTTCTGCTCGTAGCAGCCATTGCCCATGCCGGTCGCGGCAGCTTGGTCGCTGCCCTCATGGCGGTCGCCTCCTTCCTCCCCTAGGCAATCCATGTCTCCCATGCCCATGCCCATGCCGTCCACCAGCGGAGGCAGGTAGCTCGGCGCGTCCGCCATCGCCGCCGTGAAGCTGGCGATGAACGGGTGCTGCGCCGCCGCCGCCGCCGTGAGAAGCGAAGACGGCGGGCTGACGCCGGTGTCGAACATGAAGAGGGGGCAGTGGTGGGGGAAACCCCGCGGCGAGTCTTGGCCGCCGTCGCCGCAACCGACCGCCAGCTTCGGCGGCAGGGTAATTAGGTTCTGGTTGATGATGGCGTCGAGCTGGTGATCCGACGTGCTGAACGTTGGAACTTCCCTAAGATGAGCAGAGTGCATGTCTGGCGTCGCCGTGCTGCATGGAGGGTTACTAGGGCTCGTCGTCGCCGACGAGCTCGTTGTGTTAGCCATCTTGCGAATCTTCTTCTTGATCCATGAGTTCCAGTAGTTCTTGATCTCGTTGTCGGTCCGGCCCGGCAAGTGGCTGGCAATGTGGGCCCACCTGCAGAGAGATCAGAGATGTAGTGATCATGTATACATCACTAGGCCAATCTGTTGGTGTCATACTCATAGATGGTTGTGTGATTTTCTCACTCCTTCAGTTAGGTGTTGCACTACTGACTATTTGAAATCCTTTGTTTTGAAGAAACCCTACTTTGTACGTACTACTTGATTTGTTATAGTCGTGTTCGAGTTTAACTAGTAGAAAACGACGGCTAGTATGACACCATTTGTCATGTATGATGTCAAGCTGATGTATGTGTACAACTTTGTGAGTGGAAATTGGAAATTAAGCTTGGAAAAGAGCTAGCTCTGGAGACAATAAGCTTGTGGCCATGAGTGCTATACATCCTAATAAGACACTTCAAATTACCTTTTTCTTTTGAGGAAACTTCAAATCACTTTTTATCAAGTGATGTTAGCTACAAGATTATATCGGTAATTAAGTCAATGCTGTCACCATGAAATGAAAATGAAGCAACAAGGAGAAGATTCTAGAGAGGATGAGTAAATCATCGATCGACACCAATAAGCAGCCATGCATGCATGCATGGGGCATTGTCAAAGAACACAATAATTGAGCATGAGAATGCATGATCAATATATAATCAAACATATCAATTATGGGGAGCAGGTTGCACCAAATTTGATTAAATACCATTCTAGAGCTATCTAGTTTAATTTAGCGAAAGATCGAATAGAATATTTGTAAGCTCGATTAATTAGGTAGTGATCTGATGGGCATGAACTCCTGTGTCCTACCTGTTGCCAACAATGGCGTGGAGGCTGATGATCAACTTCTCCTCCTCCGCCGTGAACCGCCCCCGCCTAATGTCCGGTCTCAGGTAGTTGATCCACCGCAGCCGGCAACTCTTCCCGCACCGTTGTAGGCCTACAGGACCATCACATTGCACAAAATTAAGCAATCAAATCACCCTAGCCAGCTAGCAATTCAATGTGTTCATCCAAGAACAAGCTAGCTAGCTAGCAATTCAATTTGATGTTCATGGCTCGCGCGGGATGGAGAGAGGCCGGCCTACCGGCTTTCTCGGGGACCTCGCTCCAGCATCCATAGCCATGGGTGGTGATGTATCTGATGAGCTTCTCGTCCTCCTCAGGCGACCAGAGCCCCCTCTTCACCTTCTGCTGGTTGCAGCAAGAGTGATGCCCCATGCATGCACTCACCAGAACACACACCAGCTGGCCTCTCAATATAATTAGCTATAGCTAGCTAAGTACACACAAATGATATATATGTTGTTGCACACTGCACTGCTAGCTGCAATATATTGCTGTTACAACTATATATCAACTGGCTAGCAACATGACATATCATGCATGAAAGAGCAAATGGTTGGTTGGTGCTTAGCCCTTTTAATATGAGCTCTCAGCTTGGCTCCTTCCTCTCTTCTAGCTCCAGCTTCTGCCTCCTTCACTCCTCTCTTAATTAATTATCATTTTCTAGATTAATACTTCCTTGATGCTTCCTGAGGGATCCTCTCCTAAGCAAACAAGCGTGCAAAGGCATCACCATGACACTTCCTTTGCATTTCCCTCGTGTGGGCCCCACCCTCTCTTGCACTTTAATTGGTGCTCTCTATCTAACCCTACAGCGACATGGCATCAAACATAGAGAATGGTTGCTTCACTATTATATATGTAACCTAGCTATATATACATCACTTGCATGCATGATCATATGACATGGCAATTTCTTGATCAGAAGTATACTATATATTAATTGTGTTGAGGATCCTATGTTACGTCGAGCCACGGATAACTTCGGCCGGTGAGGTGGAGGTGCATCACTACAACTCCGGCTTGGTGTGATAGCTCGGGGAACCCATCCTAGATGAGGTCTGAGAGTCAACCGGGATGAAAATCCGAAGACCAATCTCGGCGATGCATGACATGTCGGGGAACCCACCTCGGATAGGGTCGAGAGGCCAACCCTAGACGAAGTCTGGAGTCGGGGAACCCACCTCGGATAGGGTCGAGAGGCCAACCCTAGACGAAGTCTGGAGTCCAACCTCGACAATGTGTGACACATCGAGCGTCAACCTTGTCAAGCGGAATTCCATGGCGGGGAGTTCAACCTGAGCCCAGAGGCCCACAGATGCAATAAACGAAACTATCCTTAGGAGTAAGTTAGGCCCAAGAGGCAGACTTGTAACTTCATGGCCTCTTCTCACTCTATAAATAGGGCCTCCTGCTAATGGGGAGGGGGAGGCCACTTTTAACACTCATACCTATATGCAATATATTCGTACGGTCGCTTACGTGATTTTTGTTGAGTTCGGTTCGCGAATCCGACCAAGAATGCCTAGAAGTTTACTGTCCGGTCTCATATCGATGACAAATTATGTATTTAGCTTATACATGGCAGAAGTATGAAGCATGATAGCACCATAACTAACCAGCTGTAGAAATCTACATGATATTATTGTCAAGTAGGAGCTATAGTATGAAGCATGCATGCATGATGTATTCACACATGCATATGTGTAGATGATGTTGTTGTCAAGAGAAAAGTGTATATGTGCCCTTGGTTGCTGTCTCTTGTTGGTAGTTAGCAAGCAAATGTGAAGTTTGGTAGTCGACTATATAGGCGTGATCATGATATTGGATTCGAATCTGTCAACATACATTTTCGCCTCTGAAATTAACATTGATGTGCGTCTTGATTGGGATTCAGATTTGAATATATATATTTATCATCTAGATAGTCATCATTGCTATATAGGACTAAAAGAAAATTTTAATTAAATTACCTGACTATTTTTCGTTAAATGGGACATGCTTCCATTCTACCCAAACAAAGTACAAATTTTAAAGTGCCAAGTTCAATTAAATGAAAACTACCTCCGTTTGGCAAAAACAGTTTCCTTAGAATAGATCACAAAGAACCAATTAATGTGGAGGCTTTTGTTAACAAGCTAGGTATGACATAGTAAGTAAAAGAAGTCCAGTTCCTGCATGCCAATTTTGAGCTGCTTTGAAGAGTACACATTTTTCCCAGGCGATATTTGCCAGGGCATATATTATTTTACAAATCATTAGAAACATATTATTTCATATAAAGCATGGATTAAGGTTTTTTAATATCTTTAATCATGTCATATTATTCTTAGTGATAGTCTAATAGTCTATTAAGATAGTGATCCTATATGCTTTTCTTAAGAGAAAATTGCATGAACATATATAGATATTAACAGAAATGATGTAGATTTGATCCAACCTACTTGCACCTAATTAATCATTAATAACTATGAATAATGCTCAATGATTTATGCAATTCTCTTCTAGGAAAAAATAGGAGCAATTTTCTAGTTATAAACTGATTTTACAAACCAATACACAAATTTTGGCTTGCTAACTACTAACTTGTTTTTCCCTAACGGAGGTTTTGGTTTTAATATGACCTTTTTGTACAATAACAAAAAAAAATCCCTGTCCATAGCATCCTTCTCATGTAGCAGGTAGCAGTGTGATCAACATGATAAGTTGAAGGTCTTCTTCCACAAAAAAGAGTGATCTAGCATAGATAGCACCCTTGTCACGCCATATATGAACATATGGAAGGTCCCACAAGTCAGCGATGGATAATTTCGTCGCCGGACACATAGCACACCGGATGGCCCCCGGCGGCCCCAGCGGCAGCTGCGCGGAAAACGGCATGTCGACGATGGACGGCACGGCCGGAGAGCGTGACGAAGAGTGAACTCTCTTGTAGATGAAAAGTCGACTGCGATATGTATGATAGGGTTGACAGCAAGGCCAATGCAGACGTCCCCTTCAAATCTTGGCAACTTCGCATCATCTGTACGACCGATCGATCGATCGGTTTATTTCTGAGCGTGATCGTCAGCCAAAGGCAAGATTCTCTGATGATCACATTAATTGTCACAGTTATCTTACAAGCTCATCCAATCAGTGTTCATCTCAATCGCTGCTGGTTAATTAATTGCTGAATTCTATGCTCTGAATATCTTGAATTTCTTGATCAGCAGTATTGCTACTGTTCAAGTGTTCAGAATAATTCATCGAACTGTATGCATGTAATGCTAGCTAATAAATATCAGCATGATTCTTGTACTGACAGAGCACTTTCTGATGGACTTGATAATCTGATGAACAATTTGATTGAACAGTGCAACGGGACTGTTTTTTTGGCATCCTGTCAATCTTAATTTGTTCAGTTGAAGTTGCTGCCCCTGTGTACAGCATGTAAATGTATATTCAGAAAATGATATTACCATTTAAAAAAAAACAATTCTGAGGCTCGACAGTAGGAAAAAGGAAGCACCAATTAATCGAAAGGCTTCAGCCAGAATTTGGTGAAAACAGCTTTGTTCAAATCAGAAATCTCTCGTCGAACTAACTAAAAGAAGAAATGCGCCCGATTCTAAGCAACTCCCAAGAACTTAATCCATCTCTGTCTGATAAGAAACACAAGACGTCTCCCAATTGCCATTGTTCAAAGCAAAACAACCGTGAGAATTTTTAGCCTAGCCAGCTAGCTAGATAAGCTCTCGTATCATCACTCATAAATCATTTGATCAAACTCAAATGCACACCACCAATTCAAGGACCGTACTAATTACTACGAAGTATTCACTTATCTTAATCATATACTATATGAAATGCCCCCAAAAATTCAAAGCTTTTGAATTTCTTTGAAATTTGGCCAAGTTTGAATTCTTTTCCAATTTGGAAGCTTTCCCAAGCCAGCCGCCTTCCCTTTTGGTCCTTCCCATTTTCTCCTTGGCGCCATCTCCAAACCCACCTCCTCCCCTGTGCCCAGTGCCACACGGCCATGCGCTGTTTGCTGCCGCTTCTAGCTCCCACACGCCACCTCAACGTTACCGATCATCAACGCTAGCTCAGCACTCCGCCACCTCGTCGACCGTGCCATTAAGGCCTGTCACCTTGCCGCTCCTCTACGTGCCGAGCACCATCGTCGTTGACCACGCCACCTCTTCGTCCGTGCACCACTCGGCCAACACGCGTTGCGCCTATGCCCTGCCCCGCTGTAAGTTCAATCCCTGTTAAGTTAGTTTTGGTGATAATGATAAATCTAATTATGAGATTAATTTATTTATTAATTATGATATTACTTAGTCTCATTTGGATGAAAATGTGAAAATCATAAGAGGTATGCATTCGACATCATATTCTTATATCTTAGTGCATTCCTCGGATCTAAAATATAGATTCAACTTCACATATAGTCAAACATGAATATGTACATATGTCTTTATTATATATTCTAGTATGCACATATTTAGGGGAGTTCACTCTATGTCTTGAGGTTTCTTTAGTATTGATCCACGTTTATCTTTCTACATATTAATGATCTTTATTTTAAAATATATCCCTTGAGTATATATAGCTTTTGTAGTTTATATATACTCATGATCGGTTTGTCATCTAGTTTCTCCATTATGTGTTATTGGTTGGATGATTAATGACAACCGGATAAATAAGGTTAGCTTAAAAAGTTTATCCTAGAGTATACAAGTGTTATGTACATGTTATATACTCGAAATTCAATTTTTATCTTATTATTTGTTGAGATTGTCATGAATTACCCAAAAATTGAATATTGTAGAATCTAGCCCCTCTATTATGAGTTAATAGTGAAGTTTTGGTAATTGATGATAATTGATTTGTGGACTAACATTTTTCATGAGTTGAATAAATATGTTAAGTTTCACAAATGAGAGTGACTTGGGATGACTTCATGTGTTGAAAATCATCAGTCAAGTGAAGAATACATCATTTAGGGGAGTTCACTCTATGTCTTGAGGTTTCATTAGTATTAATCCACGTTCATCTTTCTACATATTAATGATCTTTACTTTAAAATATATCCCTTGAGTATATATAGCTTTTGTAGTTCATATATACTCATGATCGGGTTGTCATCTATTTTCTCTATTATGTGTTATTGGTTGGATGATTAATGACAACCAGATAAATAAGGTTAGCTTAAAAAGTTTATCCTAGAGTATACTCTGTAAAATAAAACTATTAGTATTCGGATATGTCATTCTTCTGATAAATCAAGTTGTGTTTAATGGGTAAATCCAATATCAAAGCATAAGTAGCTTTATTAATGTTTCCAATGTGGTAATTAAGTTGATTAACCCATTTTCCCTTAAAAAGTTAACTTTTGCTTTAGAAAGTGTTTACAAATAAACATGCACCCACAAGTGTAATGATAAAGACAACACTTCCCCATCTCTTGAAATACTAGCAAGTAGTTAATTAGCATTTCTTCTTGTGACTTATTGAGTACGGTTGTACTTATATTTGCTAAACCATCAATAGAAGAACCATGGAAAGATAATAAAGAACCCTTCAAGGGAGACTTTGAAGATTCCTTTGGAGTAAATGATCTTTGGTTTTGGGTCTTGTCCTCGCTCAGGCACGCATGTGGTTGTCCTTTGTGGTGTAATATAACTTTGAGTTTGAATGACTCGCTATGTAAAACCTGGCTGTTAAGACATAATCTTATATTAAAGTTTGTTTTATGTCATCAGCTTGTATTGGTATGATGCACACTCGTTTACAGTACTCCATAGCTAAATATCTTGGACAGTTGCAGGGAATACTAGCGGTCCCATAAATGGGAGCTACACTATAGCATAAATCTCTGATCAAACTCAAATGCACAAATCTTTTTTTTTTTTGAGAATGCGTACAAATTCTAACTTAGCGTGCTTTGTATGAATTAGTATTCACTGATCTTAATGTTCAAATTAACCATCCAAGACATATATGCAGCAAACTAAACAAGATTAAAAATCTTTTCAGTGATAATACTGCTACAAGTCTACAACGACGATAAGCACAAGAAATTCAGCAACATCTCCAGCTCTTTGCATTGTCATGAAAATCTTGATCTTAGCAGTAACCATATTAAAGATGATCTGCTGGGGTAAAAAAAAAGCAACTTTGGTCCCCGTTGCTCGTCTTTTCCCCCCTCCCTCTCAATCATGTACGTCCGAAGTCGCCACTGGCCTATCTCTGACGCAGATGCGCCGCGGTGCCGCCGTCGCCGTCGCCGGTCGCCGTCACCGGTCCCGACGCTGTCGACGGATCGATCGCTCACGCGCCACGCTTCATACGGTTCCTTGATCGTCACTGTGCATGTTAGTTCGGTCGTGACGCTGATCGCATTCAATGTACGTTGCATACCGTCCCCCATACATTTATCTCTGAGTTTTCTGGATCCTTTCTGCAACTTGCTGCAGCTTAACACTGATCAGGAGACGATATATAATTCATGCTGCTTCTTCATGCTGCATGCTGATAGTGGTACCGAGAACGTAGACTGATGTAGATATCCATAACTAATCACCGAGAACCAATGAGAGGGAGAGATGGAATCCTTGAGCAATTAATTGGACTGAATTGAAGGGAAAAAACGCAGGTAGATAGATCATGCTACATCTATAGGTAATTAACTGAACAAGTACAGAAGTACTACTAGGAGGAGCCTTACATGCACCTTCATGTAACGTACCAATGGTGGTATGTCTTTGAATCCATGTAAGTTTGTTGTGCTGTTTCGGAAACAGATTTAATTATGGTTCTGTGTTTATGTAAAGATCAAGAAATGAAAGAGACAAGTGTTTCAGAAGATAACTAGAAGATTTCGGGGTTAGTGTTAATTTGAGGTGGTTGAACTGAATTTGGCTTGTTGCTTGCGACTGCATGTTGAATGTTGTTTTGTCGATAGAGGGATACAGAAATGTTGTTTTCTTGATCCTTATTTGAGCAATTAGTTACTCTCGGATGGATTTGTGCCATATTTTTGTAAAATTTGTCCAATATGTGACAAAGTTCCATTCCTGGTCAGTTACACAGTTGGGTGAAGCATCAGTGCCAAGAATGAGAGAGATGAAGTAGAAACAAAGCAAATTTTATTGTCCATGCATGTAGAGATCTACTGGCAATTAATTTGGAAGGCCAAAAATTGATGAGAAGGGCCCTTGAACAGCAGGAGCTAAATGTGAGGCAGTAGAAGCATGTGGTCAAAAACCTTTTGGAACAGTGGTTTGCACACGTGACAGATAAGCTAGCTACATGCATTTTGCTCAACAGGGGCTTGGATTTTCAGAGAGCAAGCTAAAAACGACTGGCAAGCATGTTGCATTGTAGTTTTCAATTATTTTAGGGTGATATTGCATTAAGAATTTAATATTGTTCTTCTTCTTTTGCAAGGCTCTCGGTTTAACCGGCAAACATGAGAAGGTCTAGAGGTATTATTTTAGGTTTTTGGTTCAGATAGCAGGACGTAGGGCTTACTGTTTTAGTCTTGTATGTTTTATTACAAGGTTTTTATTTTTTTGATTTTGAGGAGATTTTATTCCTAATCTGTCTTAACTTTTTAGGACAAAATGTTTTGTTATTGATATTGCTGCTGCTTCTTTTGCAAGCTAACTTCAATTATTAAACATTTTAGCTTGTTGTGTACTTGGGCCAAGTGATTTTCAGATGTTATTTAAAAAGAAATTTACACTTAATTAGCAGCTAGTAAGCTAATAGACAAACATTTTACTCAAGCTCTAGGATGGCAACTTGGCCTGCCTAGTGGCTAGTGTTGTTCAGTGCTTCTATAAAGAAAAGAAAATATCACTGGCATTAGGAGCTAGCTAGCACACCAATATAATGTTCATGGATATGTGGGTTAATGGGTCATTGTCACAAAGTACTAGCGTGTAATCATTATTGCTTATGTTAGTTATAGTTGTGCCAGTAACGTTTTTCTACGGCACAGGACTAGAGTGATGGGTGATTGATTGAGGCAAATAACTCACCATCTGTAATGCGAGTAGCTCAAGCTTTCATCTCTCTTTCTTCATCTATTTTTGCTTAGATGGATAGCAATCCATATGAGTGAATAAATTAAGGTTTGTTCTTTTTGGTTTTAGTTTATAATTTTTAGCTGTGGTTTATAATTTTTAGACTGTTTATGTGAGAGAGTATAGAATAGCAGAGATTTGTGTATGGTTTTCATCGATATAAATGAAGTCATTATAGTGTGTACTATAATCAACTTGTAGATTCCGTCTTGAAAAGTCACTCTATTTAAAAGTTAATTACTATAAAAAATCGAAAACAAATTTTACAAGCTGAAAATAATAGGCCCTAGGAAGCTAGAGGAGGAGCAATGTGAAGAAGGCGCTCTTTAATATCTTTTGGTTGAATTGTAGTACTCCATGAAGCCCACTGAAATCTCATCCTCACGTGAGCACACTTTTGTTTTTTTTTGTTGTCCCTTGATTTTGATGTGCATCTCATTGAATATATCAGTTCATCGTACAATAATGCACAGAATCAAATATGTAGAAATTAATGTCTGCATCATAATTTCGTTGGCATTTTTCGCAAGAAAGACTTCTAGCTAGCCATGCATGCAGCTACTGAGGACTGCGTTCTACTCATCTATTGTAAGGCTGGAACCAAGGATTTCTTTCGCTAGGGATTTTAGAAGATCTGTGTTGATTCCTGAGAAATTCTACATTCGTCCGTAGCTCGAGCTGCCTTAATATTAAAACATGTCATTTCTAATATATACTAACTAACCTTGAGGAACACGGGTAGCAGACAAACATTAAGGGGGGTTATGGTTAATTAGGCCCATCAGATTGTTTGAATTAGGGGGCCACTGTAGCAATCAGGGACCTTTTTTTCAAAGCAGATTGCGAAATGACTAGCACGTAGCTTGAGGAAGGAGCAAACACCAACAGGGAGAGCAGAGAGCCACACAGGGCCGCTCCGCTTGATTGGGCTGAAAAGATGTGATTTATAACTGAAATTGCATTGTAGCGACTGAAATTTTACTGTAGTTGAAGGTGGCTTATTTGACATAATTAAAATTAAAAAAAATAAAAATAGAAAGAATATGCTAGCTCATCACGGACAACGCAAACGAATACATGAGAAAAAGAACCGGCAAAAAAATCTCAAAAAAGTCAAAAGTTGAGAAAAAGACGAAATTTATAAATAGTGAAAAATAAGCCAGAAGTCAGAAGTTAAAGCCGAAACGAGCGGGGGCTAAGCCAGTAGCCACTGCCTCCCTGACTAAAAAAATACTATTGCCAATTAATTAAATTAATTCAGCCACTAGAGCCTTCCATTTGTGCTAGCTCTTTGATGAGTGCAACATACTATACTACTCTCTCTCTTTCTCTCTCAAGGCTGGGTTGGTTAAGCTAAGCCAGTCCAGGATGGTTAAGACGTCGCCCTTTCTTGTAACGCAGTCCTCTTCGATTCCTGCTTGCTGATCTCCTTCTCCTTCTCCTTCCTCTATCTCTCTCTCTATCTCTCTCTCTGTGCTGTCCCCATTGCCCACTGGGGCTCTACTTTGAGCATCCGTCCTCTTAGAGCAATGTGGACCTCTACTGCTAGCTAGGTCGACACTAGCGACCAGCAATATCAATCAGTCAATTCATCGATCGAATGAACAATCTTGATCATCCCAAGGTCTGGGCTTCAATCTTCGCGCAGGTTTTTGTATGTACGTACCTGTCCTCTTCCTGGCTTCATTAATCGTTTAATTAATTGCCCACATAGATAGAGAGACTGTTGATACAGGAGTGGCTAGTTGTGAGTTGGGCTGTGCAGGTGCAGGTGCAGGGGCAGTGGTTACATTGGGTCCTGTAGAGGAACAGCTTGCCGATTCCCTGCTCTGCAAGCAAAGAATTTGGTTAAGTGGGGCTTCACATCATTCACACCAGGACAGCATGCCGGTATATATGTATCTACATCGAGAAGTTGAAGTTGCTACGTGACAATATGGCCTGTTAGTATTGGCTTTTATTTCTATTTAGAAAAGTTAAAAGCTAATATGAACATCTGGTTTCTCGAAATGAGTTATGTACTTCTCTTGTTATCGTCTCGCTCCGGGATAAAGCAGGGGGTTACGGGTATATCACGCACCCTACTTCTCTTGCTCCCGTCACGTGCACATATTTCTCTCTCATTTTCTCCACCACTCATATTCTCTTTCTTAAAGTCACTTATTTCAACAACTACTACTCATTTTCAACTAACGCCATCAGTCGCAGTCAAAAGTGACCAGTAAAAATCAATTCAATTGCTCCCTAACATCCATGTTGATTAACTGCTGGTCCTCGTGTGGTCCGAGCGTGCTGCTTTTCAGTTGTAAGTGTATGGTCGAGCTACAGCCTACAGCTTCGTCCATAAGCTTATTGTGCTGGGCTTTGGGCCGAAAGAGAGGCTGTTATGCCCTACTTGAGGGCCTTGGTTTCAGTCCAAAGCCATCGGAAGCTTAGCTCCTTCAAATGGAGGTTCGATTTCTCACTTCCTACTTCTCGGGAAGGTTGAAACCCATCTTGTACTAAAATGTTTGAACCCATTGCACTAGTTTCTTGGAGAAACTAGCTCCTAGAGAGAGCTAGTAGGCATATTCTTTTCAGCTGCAGCTTATAATTTTAACTTTAGTGCTAACACTTGTGTGAATAAACCGAAAATCGATAAGCCGATTCGAAACAAGAAAAAAAAAGAAAAACACTGTTATATCTTCACAGACAATGTAAAGAACAAGAATGAAAAGGCAAAAAAAACTGAAATTAAGAAACCGACTTGTTCCAAGTGGCTTCTACCTTCTGGAAGCCAGAAGCTGAAACCACTACTATATTAAGCTAGAGACCTGTATTATGAGAAATAGTTTTTCAACCCTTTTTCGAAGGGATAAAGGTCATGTTCGAAAGTATTATGATTTTTGGTTGATTGTGAGAGGAATTGAGATAATAAGGGACACTCATGTTGAGAAGCCACTCTGCTCAAAATGGTTTATGCAGTGACTCATACAAACGACTTATACAAATCATCTTTAAAAACCACCTCATTCAACTTTCGACTTCTAAAAGCCAAAAGACATAAAACTGTTCAAAACAGAGCCATAGTGGCTAGGGATGGCAATGGTGGGAAATACCCTTCCATCCCCGCTCCCTATTTAGTTATCGGGGGCTATTTTGATCTTGTCCTCGTGTAAAATTATTAATATATGAGACAGTAGAATAATATTACATGAGTTATATACTATATATTATACCAAAATATATTAGACTCGAGACAAAATATCTATATTTTAGACATATAAAAGTATCAATCTACATATATATATATATATAAGTGCATATCAGAAAATAGCAGGATCAGGGATGAGAGAGGTATTCCCGCCCTCATCCCTGTATAACCTAGCGTGATAAAAAAAAAATTCATACCCATCTTCTAACACAGGGGTATTCCCCACGGGCTACGGGTGCCCAGCCCATTACCATCCCTAACAGGGGTGAGTAGTCAGAGAACAAGGTCAACAGAAGCAAAAGGGTTGAGGATACACCACACAAAGGATGGCCCAACTATTGAATCCGGCCCGGCGGCCCAACCCGAACGATCGCCTCCTTCCCTCACCCCCTCCCCCCCGGCACGAATCTCGATGAAAACCCCTCCTTCTCCAGCCCCGTCTCCGCCTCGCGGTCTAGGGTTTGTCCTTCCGCTCGCTCCACGCTTCCATATACATATATACTTCCAGGAGGAGCAGGGGAAGCTTCCGCCGCCGCAGCCATGGCGTCCACCAAGGTCCAGCGTATCATGACCCAGCCCATCGTACGCTCCTCTCTTTCCCCTCCTGTCGTCTTGTCTTATTTGCCTCTTTTGGTATCTTTTTCCTAATCTTTTGGTGTTTCTTTTTGCTGCGACGGTCGGTGAATCCTTGGTGCGCGACGGCAGAATCTCATCTTCCGGTTCCTCCAGAGCGTAAGTTGATGGGTAATTTTTTTTTGTTTCCGCCTTTTGTTTAGGGGTTCTTGTGGGTGCTTCGTTGCGGGTTCTTGATGGTTGGCTTGAACTAATTCGGTTCTTGTTGGGTTCTAATTTGGTACAGAAAGCGCGCATCCAGATCTGGCTGTTCGAGCAGAAGGATCTCCGGATTGAGGGTCGGATCATTGTGAGTTTCTTCACCGATTTCGTGTTCAGAATTGCAAAGTTTAGTGCTATCCTTCTTCTTGCATACACCTATAGTACAGTAATTGCATATATTATGTAGATTACAAAAGGAAATTCTTGTAGGGGACGAGTTGTCTCCTGTTTCTTTCCAGGTGGTAGCTGGGAACCTAAAACCCCTGAAGAACTTAAACAAGAGGGAGTAAATACATAAACCCTATGAAAAGTTAGCAGAGCACATCTGTTGGCCTGTTTTGTCAAAACCCCAACATGCAAATGCACTGATGTTTCTCTCTCTAGAATCGGTAAAGACTTGAATAAGCCACATGCTTTAGTAGTAAGATATTAATGTAAGTGCTAATTCATGATGTGCACTCTTGGAGGATCTGAACTTGAAGCTAGATGTTTTTTTGTTTCAAGCCACCTATTTGTTTAGGCTTTGGTTTTTTACTTTTAAGCCCAAGGAAAAGCCTAAACAAACAGGGTCTTAGTTGTTTTTTTGTTGTGGCATGGTTTATTGATAATGGCCATGTGAATTTTTGAATTGGTCACTAGTACGGTGATCTTATGCTGCTACCGAATTCAAATATGTGACCATTTCTTTCCATGCTCAAATTGCATTGGAATTCTTTTTCATACAATTTTTTTTAAAAAATTCCCTCGATATGTTATGCTTTTCGTATAACTTAGCATTCTTTGTTAGTTATTAATGATTCCAAGGTTTATTATTGTGTCCGTCATACTTTGCCTTATGATTTACAATAGCATGCAGCTAATTTTTCCTTTTCGAATTGACAGCTTTGCCATATGACCTATAATGACAGGTTTCTCAAACTTTTGCTTTTGATAAGGAAAAAAATAGATAATTTGTTGTACTGTTCGAAATCATGTGATTATTACCTTTTGGGGTGTCCATTATTTGGTTCTATGAAATGAAGTTTTATGTTAGTGAAGAACGACAGTAATGGATTTTACAGGTTAATTAGTCATGTTTTATGATACGTTATGGCCGTTTCTATTTGATGGCGCATTGTATCGCTTGATTTAGTTTGCATGCTTTCTGCACATGCGTTCTTTCTTTAGCTCATAGGTTATATGATGTTATGTGTATCCCTATTGTGCACCATCAGGTTTTTACACTGGCTGTATATGTCCTGCAGGGCTTTGATGAGTACATGAACCTGGTTCTTGATGATGCTGAGGAAATCAACATTAAGAAGAACACTAGGAAAGCATTGGGTTAGTAAATTTGCAACTTGCGCTTATCGTTATTTCATTAATAGCACTAGGAATAGCATTATTTCATCAGTTTATTCTAACATGTTTGATTGGAAATGATTGGCAGGTAGGATACTGTTGAAAGGTGACAACATAACATTGATGATGAACACGTAAGTGAACGAAATATATACCATTGCATTCATGTTTTCCTCTTGTAATTGCAAGTGACAAGCTTCTAAATTTTGTAATTACATTTTTTTTTGCAGTGGAAAGTGAGGTTTATTCCCCCGCATGGCGTTCTGGTGCTTATGTGGATTATTCCTGTGATACTTTGTACTCCATCCAGACTGAAATGCATGTAGCGTGTCATGGTGCTTCATCGAGGATATGTAACGGCTGTTAGCTACCTATGAACTCATTTTGTGAACTCTATGCAAGCTGTTGAGATAGTGAGCTGCTCACTTGTGTTTAAGATTAACATGAACATACGGCGCCATTCCATATAGTCTTATTTTCTGTTTCTTATAATCTGTTTTTTTTATAGTTTTTAGCCTGCTCATCACATTCCATACGCAGGAAGAAGGATGCACACGCATGCTTCTTGTTGTGATGATTACTCGCTGAAACACCTGGCTGTGAAGTTGTTCCTGAATTACTCAGGTTTATAGTCATACTGAGCTAAGATTGATGTTTCGTTTGTCAGGAAAGATCAAAAGCAAGTTTGTTAGCTCCAGTAGATCCTGCATGTCTCATGTTTACCATCAGAAAGATAAAAATGCAAGTTTACAATTACTACGCATCATCTAAATAATCTCTGATTGGATGATGCTGTTACTTCCACTTGGGAACATGAGTTTTACATAGCCATAGGATCAAAAGAAGAACCACTTGTTCTTGGACTTGTTCTTGGCCATCTCCTTCCTCTTCCTCTCCATCTCCAACTTCGATCTCTCCTCGTCCTCGCTACTAACGCTGCTCCTCTCGTCTTTCTCCTCCTCGGCGTGCTTCGCCTTGTCGCTCCCGGGCGTGGCGACGTCGAGCCGCGCGGCGTCCAGCGCCCACCGCATCACCTTCTCCACCTCGTCGTCCTCCGACTCCCCTCCCAGATCCTCCAGCTTCACCCTCGTCTCCTTCTCCGGCCCCGCCGCCCCCTTCAGCGCCGCGAACCGCGCGTCCAGCTCCTCCATTCCGCTCGCTTCAGCGGCAGCGGAGGTGGCAACAGGCCGCTTCGGCGCCGGCGGGCCGGACCTGAGCGCGTCGAAGCGGCGGGCGAGGTCGGCATCGAGGGAATCGGGCGCGGGGTCGAGCGAAGGAGGGTTGGAAGCGGAGGACGACGACGAGACGAGGTGGGAGTTGGCCTGGAGCTTGAGCAGCACGGCGTCCTGCGCCGCCCGGAGGAGCGCGTCCACCTCCGCTTCCTCGCCGCCGGCGCCCGCCGGCTTCCGGCCGCCGCTCATCCCGGTGGATTTCGTGTAGATTGTTTCCTCGTCCCTTGCGCTTGACTGTGTTTACTGCTTTAATACTACCAAAACGCATAATTAGAGCGGCCCATATGTGGCCCATGTAAGCCCAGCCCAGACCCATTAATTAGTAATTAAATAACTTACTAATCCTACCTTAATTAACCATTCGTCTCCACTTAAGCCTTCCGATGGCGGAACCCTAAGCTAATCCCACGCCTCCCTTCCTCCGGCACTCTCGCCACCTCGCGCCGCGCGCATGGACCAGCCGCTGTCGGACCCCGGCCACTGCTTCGAGATCCGTCTCTTCTACGTGCGTCTCTCGCGCGGCGCCGCGCTGCCCCGCCTCGCGCTGGCCCTCCATCCCGCCGGCGACGCTGCCTCCCTCGCCCTCCCGCTCCGCCTCGACCGCCGCGACCCCGCCTCCGGCGAGTCCACCTACGTCTCCACTGCCGCCGCGCGGCTCCCCCCGCCCGCTGCCGATTTCGAGGTCGCCGATCACCGCGGCGCCGCGCTCCTCCGCGGCTCTCTTCGACGGTGCCCTGATGCGAAAGCCGATTCCCCCGCCTGGGCAGTCGATTGCATCCCTGCCGCTGGAGCTGCGGGCTTTACCTCAGCCTTTGAGGTCTACGTTGCCGGATGCTGTGCCGGAGAGCCCGCCGTCTGCACGCGCGCCCTGCGGCTCGCCACCCCTGAAGAAGCTTCCGGCGGATTGGTTCACCGGCAATCGGCGACTTTGACAGTGAGTATTAATCGAAATTCAAGAATATTAGTTGTTTGATTTTACTGATTAATACGACTTACAAAGGAAATTGTAGCAGCAAAACGGGAACCTAATATAGTAATTTGCGTACTGTAGAGTGTGGTTGTGTGACAACTGACAAGCAAAAGCTTTGATGGCACATAAATTGGTGGACTTTGTTGGAGTTCTTGGTAAGCATGTAGTATTGTGTTGTGATTGCGATTGCTGTGCTCATACGTTTTGTTTGTGGTTGCAAAGTCTGGCTTGATCGGCAGGGAACATTGTTGTCAAGTGTACTGTCACTGTGTAAAAAGATATTGTGCGGGTGTAATCCTGTAAACAGAACATGGTGATTTAGATGTTACGCTCTCCCTGTAACTTTCTGTGATTATGACTGGTATTCTGGTAATAGTATATTTATCTTCAGCCTTGGATTGATATGTTTGTGCGTATATTGTTGAAAAGTCTGATGCTCATTAGTTCATTGTTGATAGAATAATAGCTGTATACTATACAGTTCTGAAAGACATATAGACCAATGGTTTACCATATGGTGGTACATTACCTGTACATGTATTTTAATATTTGAAGTTAGTTTCATATTTATTTAATATGTACTAGCTTTTGACCTTATAATTATTTTAAATGTCTTACAATTGTAGCATCTTGAATGTAGTTTGAATTGCTAAAAATATTGTAAATGCCTATTCAATATTAATCTGTGCATTTCCTGATTTAGCTAGGATATTGTAAACTTGGAACAAAACTTTATTTGATGTGTGCTTATTCCTAGTCATATACTTGCATATGTCAACCTTACAAATAATATATCAAGCAGTATAAGGGTTAGAAAACCCGGTGATAACCTGTCGGTAACCGGAAATACCGGTGCCAACCGGTAGAAAAAATACCGGCTGAAAAATTTTAATTTGAAATTTGAATTTAGAACTACATAATGCACTTGGTAGGTTGGTTTAGGTCTTTATTGTGCTAGATTATCTATTGTTTGAGGTTAATGTGCACGAATAAAACCCGACGGTTTTTTATTTAGTTCAAATTTGAAATTTTGAATGTAAAAGTTAATTTTCCTAATGATATTTACATTGTTTAACACTAATGGAATGTATTAGGAAGATGCGTGCATCTCTCGTGCTTGACTTCATGCTTTTTGCCAGGAATATATTAGGAATTTGAAATTTGAAATTTGAATTTAGGACTACGTAATGCAGTTGGTAGGTTGGTTTAGGTCTTTATTGTGCTAGATTACCTATTGTTTGAGGTTAATATGCATAAATAAAAACCGACGGTTTTTTATTTAGTTCAAATTTGAAATTTTGAATGTAAAAGTTAGTTTCCCTAATGATGTTTACATTGTTTAATACTAATGGAATGTATTAGGAAGATGCGTGTACCTCTCGTGCTTGACTTCATACTTTTTGCCATGAATGTATTGGAAATTTCCAATTTCAAATTTGAAAAACCGGCTTTTAGCGGTTTTCCGGTTTTTCTCTAGTTTTTTGGGCGGTAACCGGCAGTTTTTCTGGTTGCTGGTTTCAAATTCAAATTTTGACGCTCGAAATTTGACCGGTTTTTCCGGTTACCGGCGATGTCGTACCGCCCCAATGAATTTATGCGGTCTGGGTTTTGGAACCTTAGGTGTAATAACATACCGTCTGACCCCAAAACATTATTACCTGACAACATATGGGATGCCACAACTGTCCTTCAGAAGCTTGGGTTTATATGCTTAACTAACTTTGTTCAAAAATTAAATTTAGCTCGGTGTCATTATTTTGCTATGTCAAAATAAGAGGTTATGCTGGCTTTGTATCCAGATTCTTAGATCAAATGCTAATAAGGGGTTGAAGGCATTGGGAAGTACATGGTAATTTTTTTTAGTTCCTTACTTCCTTGTTGTCTCTTTTATGAATTCTACTTAGCATTTCAATTGATTAGATAAGCTACTTAGCATTCATGCCAGGTCATAGATAAGCTACATATAGAGATATTTACCAAAGCCTCATAGGTATGAGGTGTTGTTGATGTTTTCTTCTTATCTGACTGTACAACATAAACTGACTTGTCAATTGTATTTAAGGTGACACGAAACTGGAAGATTATGGCTAGATTAGACTTTTACAGCATTTGCTGCCAGGACTCCTGACATGCAATATGCACTAATATATATACTGTTGCTTAAAACATTACATGCTCAAGTTTCTATTAACTGATATAAAGCACTTTGGCAGGCTGTGGGTGATGAAAATGACAATGACATGAACATTGGAAGCAGGCAACAAGACCCTGAAGGTTGGTACTCTGACGAAGACGACGGGCAACTCACATGGTTCAATGCTGGCGTTAGAGTAGGTGTTGGGATTGGCCTGGGAGTCTGTGTTGGTGTTGGCATAGGCGTTGGGCTCCTCATGCACTCCTACCAAGCAACCGCCAGAAGCCTGAAGAGGCGGTTCTTCTGACACTGTTGCCACGAATACCCCGACCCCTGATGGCCAGTAGAGTTGGTCCGTCTGTTATGTTTCAGAGAGCAAATCGTTGTACAGTTGGTGGATGTGTTTTCTTTGTATGAGACGTGTTGTGTTGCTGTGCGTGTAGAGGTTTTGACCTGTGTACATCAGTGATCAGTCTCACCTTGTGTATGTAAACTGTCACTGTGAAGGTTTTCCCTGGATTTGTGAGAATGGTTTCAACGTGGAGAAGCTGCACGGATTGCAAGTTAACCTTTTGTACTCTTCAGAATAGGGCAATTCCCAAGTCTATATGCTACAGTATTCAGAATTGAGTGATTAAAGGTATGAATTATGAATCACGAGGTAAAGATTCTTCTTTCACAAATATTTGGATTTTTTGTACACGCACTTGGTTTTTGGAGCTAAATTCGGACAATGAACTCAGCCATGATTAGAGCAGTGCTGTTTCTCGTAGAATTTCGGCAAACAATTCATTTCTTGCAAAAATCTTGTGAATTCCCACATTCCAAGTAGGGGGTAACAATTGCATCGCTTGGATTAGAGGATTGGCAACTATTTTTGTTTTCAAGATTTCATTGAAATTTCTATATTTTAACCAGACCCCTTTTGAAACATATTTCATCGGTGACAGGGTTTCTGGAAAAGCACGACTTAGGAGTAGTAAACTTGGAGTAAAAAAGAAAAAAAAGAAAAAGACATGAAAAGGAATAAGTCTACTTTACTCTCTAAACTCTTGCGCTAGTCTAAATTTCAACCTCGAACAATAAAACCGGATGTTTTACAACCATCAACTCCTGAAAACGGTTGAATAACCTCGATGCTGGTTTCATAAGTGTTTTTTGCTCCTTTACTCGACATTCTTATGAACCAACCACATTGTCTACAATCAGATGATTTCCAAACACCTACTGCATTTATTGGTGTGGAGGGAGCAAGAAAAGGCATTGGCACATGGTGCAAGCGCAAGACAGCTCCTGGATCTCTCAGTGCTAATGCAAACAAAAGCAATCTGATTGCTTTGGGGCCGGACGGACGTGGGGGCAAGGTCAAAGTTCTAGATCTTGGACGATTCCAAGCCAGTTCAATAAGTTCTGCTCATGTTCTTTCTTGTCAGACTGCAAAAGAAGCTTAACCTCATAACTAATCCTCTGTCAATCTTTGCATGTTTGTTGCAGGATAGCAAGACACAAGCACTGTGGCCTAAAGCACAGAAGCTTAGAGGCAAAGGTGCGCAATCTCAGATAGATCATTTCTTTGGAAGGAGATGATCCTAATGAAGAATGCATGCGGATGCCCACCATCTCCGAGCTCATGCTTCTGATGTTGGGATGAAATCCTGTGAAGAACTACTAGTCCTTCATGGCCGCACATCTGAGAACCGACTCCAAATTTTGCAATGGTACAACACTGGGCCTAAGATAAAAGAACTTGTCCACAGTCTTCTCATGCTATGTAAGAAACCTGAATTCCTCTTAGTCTCAGGTGTACAGGTGTACCGTACTGCCATGTACTGTGCATTGTTAGAGTTGAAAAGATAGCAAGGTGTCAAGGTTCACTTGATTCACATGTGAATACATTGAAATTTGTAAGCTTCACTTTTGGCTCAAAGTCAGCATCATCTCATAACTGTACTAGCAAGGCAAAGTGACAAGCAAAGATTGGAATCACATAACAGCTAGAGTGAAAAAAAGGGGGTATGATATACTGAAGGTAAAAAGTTTTGGGGATTTCTTTTGTATAATACTAATTCAATCTTCCATCTGCCAACTGTTTTTTTGGTATCCAAGCATTACTGATAGGTACTAGAAGCGGGTCTGGTACTCTGGTTCTGTGGAGAAGCTACAGAGCAGCTGGAGCAGAGTCCAATAATGATGAGACACCAGACATATGATCCCTTTAGTTTATTTGTAGCTTCCTGCTAGTGTTCAACGTCGGGATTCATTGAAAAGGATGTTCAGTGGAAAGCCAGACTAGATGTTTTGTCTTTTTCTTCAATGGCACACAGCAAATTTCTTTTCTCATAGTCACACTCAAATTTGACAATGTTGGATATAATTTCCTCAAAATTGCGTAGAGCTCATGATTTCACAAGTTAGTAAAACTCCATAAGATGTGCCTTTATTCTTGCAATTTTAACTCCTTAGCCCTTACAAATGTGCTTTATCTACACATGAACAAATTTAACATAGGGCATATTTTTTTCAACTTTTCAAATCGGGTTTTGACTTTTACTATAGTACCTAACTTTCAAACAGAGTATTTTTTCAAGACAGGGTTTATAAATTAATTATAGTACACGTTAAAAGCCTAGCATCTGTACCATCCAGAATTACAAACGAATATCTCTCCATAATCTCTGTCGCAAACAACTAAACATTCAAAAACTCAGTCAAAAGTCATAAGCTATAGCCATAAAGAACATGCCTTATATGCTCCCATCTGGTCACAAAAACAAGTTATTTTGGATATCGATACGGTCTTTAAAATGTAATCAACGGCTTATCGGTATTCGGTTTATTCGCATAAACACTTACGTTAGGACCAAACACCATCAGCCACAGTCGAAAAAATCCACCCTTTGTATGTACTAATTGCAAGGCGTGAATTAGTTAAGTCCTAAAAACCGTCTAACATTTTATTATCAACTATCAATACTAGAATATTTCACAATAGACTTGGAATATGCATTCACAGTATGACCGAGAATTGGAAACCTTACACTAATCTAGGACATTTGGTAACTTATCAGTTGGATTTTTTTGAGAGGATCGGTTGGACTACCTGAGGTCCGAGGAAGGCTCTTTCTCTAGCTAAAAATACACACCGTGATTCTTGAGAGGGATGATATTAGTAATTCAACATTCTAAGAGGGCATATTAGGAAAAATCAAATTACAAGCGCACGACCCAAGCCACTCCGTCGCGTCCCTTGGCGTCCCGCAGCAGCCAAGCGTCTCTCCGGCCCCTCCAAATCGCATCCAGCCCCCTCGCCTTTAAACTATTGCATAATCTAATCCTTCCCCTCTCTTCTAAGGATTTAAGGACGCCGCCGGGGAGAGAGATGGCTTCAGGTTTCCCCCGCAACTCCCCGCAATTGCATCTAGGCCCTTCTGACTCACTGCCCGTTTGGTTTCTTGGAGGTGGCTGCAGCTCTCCGGCGAAAGGCGGCGGAGATGGCTTCCACGGCGGCGGCGATGGCGGGGTCGCAGTGCTACTACTCACGTACGTCGTGGGCGCTGCGGCAGCGCGGCGTTGCCCGGGCGCTTCCGCTGCCTCCCCGGCGGAGTTTCTCGGTCTCCGCGGCCGCCGGGTTCGACAACCAGAACCGCGAGTGGGTGCTCTGGTTCTTGATCTGTGTATTAATGTTTGCTTCGTTTCTTGATTGGGTTCTTGGAGAGGGAAGTAGGAGGGAAATATCAGATGGGTCCTTGTGCTGTGCAAAGTTTGCAACTTAAGGTCTGAAGTGAGTGGGTAATGTTAATGTCCAAGAAATGCTCATGTGTTGGTTGATGGATCACCGGACTGCAGGTATGTGATCGTGGGCGGAGGGAATGCGGCGGGGTACGCGGCGAGGACATTCGTCGAGCACGGCATGGCTGATGGTCGCCTTTGCATCGTCTCCAAAGAGGTAGTGCTGATCTGTTTCAGTGCATTCACTTTGCTATGTTAATTACAGAAATGGTTTAAGCTTTTTTGCCCATTATATCATTGCGTTGTTGTTTTTTTCCATTGCTCTCATGTAATGTGTTCTGCTGCCAAGTATTAATAGTTTGATTTGTGAGGTTATGTGTTGGTTTATGATGGTGTGTGCTTGCTGTTATACAGGCATTTCCACCATATGAGCGACCAGCCCTGACAAAAGGCTATCTGTTTCCTCCAGACAAGAAGCCTGCACGCCTACCTGTAAGTACCCGGGACAACTTAATGATGAGAAGTAGCATTAAATGTTGATGATAGTTGTGGTGTGTGGGTTTGGGATAACAGAATTGCTTAACCCTTATTTATTGCACATTCTTCACACAATGGACAAAAGATCATCTAGGATACCCTGATATGTGATACTGTACGGATATAGTGATACCGTATACGATATTTTGCAAAAACAAGGATATGTCGATACGACAAGTATATATGCATTTAAAAATTTTAAAAATGTAGAGAGGCTACGAGAGAGCGAGAAACTGAGATTACCTTGATGAATGCTATCCCTGAGCAACAACGAGAAAGACTTTAAGGTGCAAAACAACAATATTTTTAAATTTCATCAATAGCCAGATCAGAAGTGGATAAAGTGTCAGCCAGCACATGTATTTTGATTATACTAATGCCTTAATAGATGAGGCCAAATCTTGCTAAATGAAAACAGAGATCACAAATATAGTTCAGGGTACCATAGATGCTACATCACTTTCAGCCAAACATATATTTCTTGAATGATAGCACGGGATTTACTAGCCTAAAATACCCTGGTTTACACCCCTAAAAATGATGCTTGCATTTCCAATTTGATTAAAATCCTGTTGCAACCTTCAAGCTTAAAGCTGATAAGGAAAGACGGGCAATTCACTTATACTTCAACACTCCCCTCATGTAGATTTCTACATGCTTAAGACGTGGAATAGAAATAGGCTGCAATTTTTTTTAATTGCACCAACCGGGTCTTGAACTCAAGACTTCTCCGTAATCCCAAGCCTTTCTCTCATGAGAACAGGGAAAATATGCTACAAACTAATCTTGCTGACACTAGCATCTTGCTGCATAAAAAAAACCACACACAAACACACACACAGATGCAGAGACACACACATACAGCACAGAAATCCCCCCAAATGTTATTTCACACAAAAGAAAAAAAAACATAAATTTCCCATGAGCTGAACACCTTGCTGCATCATCTTAGACCAAGGATGGGATGTAGCAAGGAAAATATACTCTCACACACAAAATGCAGAGATGCATAGAGAGAAATAGAAACCACTTACAACACAAAGACGGAGGCAGAGGTCCTCCAAGCGGCGAAGGGGAGGTGATGGTCCTTTCAAGCGGCAAATTGGAGGTGGCTCGTGATGCGGTGGATCTGAGGAGGCGTCAGAGGAGACCCCCACCGCGAGCAAAGCAGAAGGCGGTGGCGGCGCTTCAGATGGAGGGGGTGGCATCGACTAAGGAGGCGGTGGACCTGGGTGGGAGCAGGCGTGGTAGCTGCGGAGAGGGCTTGGCATGGTGGAGGGTGGCGGAGAGCTAGGGCGGTGTTGATTCGGGGATTTTGGGGAGGATGGCTGAGAGCCAGGGTGGATGGGTTTGGGGAGGGAGTGAGAGCATGAGATTTTGGATAATGTTTTTTTTCCACAAAGCCAGGGATAGGGTTTTGCTAGGGTTACAATTGGGCCGGGCTGGTAATGGGCTTTTGTTTGAACAGTTTTGGGCCAACAAGTATCGGGAAGTATCGGCGGAGTATCGTGATTAATTTTATTTATTTCAAAAATTAAATTCCGCCAATACTTCCCGATACCCTATCGCGCCGTATCGGATACGTATCGCATATGGGAACGGCTGGTCAGCGGCGTATTGGTGCTTCTTAGAAGATGAGTTATGGGCATGATACTTTGTCTGGACTTTAGTGGAGTCTGCTTCAGTGTGTCACCATTACACTTTCATCTTATGCTGCTGTCTCTAAATAAGCATTCTTTTAGCTGATGTGATAGATTTGTGCACTACACAGTTTCATCGTCTAGATTAAAGCTGCACATACAACCTCAAGGGCCTGAACTTTGTCTTGTGGCAGGGTTTTCATACCTGTGTTGGATCTGGTGGGCAGAGGCAAACTGCTGAATGGTACAAGGAGAATGGTATAGAGGTAGCGATGATGTCACTGTTTGTTTTTGTTAATTTAATGTGTTTGAAAATACCAGATCACATTCGGAAGCCATTTATCCATCTTTGAAAGGTGTTGTACGAGGATCCAGTTGTAGCATTTGATGGTAAAACACAGACCTTGAAAACTTCATCAGGGAAAATTCTGAAGTATGGGTCACTCATTATTTCTACTGGTTGTGAAGCTTCAAGGTATATAACAATGCATTGTGCAAATATGAATGGTCTGTTAAATATTGGAAACCAAATTGTAGTATCTGTTAAATATTGGAAACCAAATTGTAGTATCCTGATCATGATACCAGTTCTTGCTAAACATTGCACACCTGAGATGAGATGTAATGTAAGACAAATTTCCATGTTATAGCAATCAGACAAAATCTTTTTCCATTGATGTTATATATAAACTGGATGTAGAAGCCTTGTACATTCCACATGATTATGATGAATCTCAGCATTGCTTGTTGCTTCTCGTAATATCGATGCTTGTTTTCAGATTACCTGAGAAAATAGGAGGAAGCTTACCTGGAGTTCACTATATACGCGACGTTGCTGATGCTGATTCTCTAGTATCTTCATTGGTACGTTCAGTAAATAAATAATGATAGATGTTCCTCATGCACCACAATTGGATTTTCTCATGTGACATGGCAACATTTATCTGAAGTTATTCCTTGTATATTCTCACTCTTTAACATATACTGGTGAGATAATTTTTGTTTTAATTTGATAGGGAAGAGCAAAAAAAATTGTTGTTATTGGTGGGGGCTATATTGGCATGGAGGTAGCTGCTGCAGCTTGTGGCTGGAATCTTGACACAACTGTAAGGGAACAATTTTTCTTTGTTCAGTTCTGATATAAGTGGAGCTTGCTTTTCTTCTCTTTATGCATTGCAAGTCCCTAAGTGGCAGTTCTATAATTTTACTTGCTTAACTTGCTGTCTATGTAGATTATATTCCCAGAAGATCACATAATGCCAAGATTATTTACACCTTCCCTTGCTAAAAAGTATGAGGAACTGTATCAGCAAAATGGTGTCAAATTCATAAAGGTGACAGTGTTTGATCAACTTCATTTGTTTGTCTTGATTTTTCAATCTATTGAGTGTGTATATTTATGGTAATTACCAGGGAGCTCTTATTGACAAACTTGAACCTGGCTCTGATGGAAGGGTGTCTTCAGCTGTACTTAAAGATGGTTCTGTTGTTGAAGCTGATACAGTTACGCTCTTTGTTTCCTTAAAATGTTTTTATGCTGCAATATTCACATCCTAAAGCATGAATGTCATCAAGATACCTGCATTTGGGTTCCTACGGTTGGTTTTAGTCTTTTCGAAAATGCTTACTAGACTGGATTGTTTAATGGAAATACTAGAACAACTTAATTTCACTTGGAAGTATGTTGACAATGACAAGCATGCATATTTGCATATAAACTACTTTTGAGAAGTTGATTCAAATGCTCTGACAATGACAGGTGTTGTCCTGTGGTTTACGGTTATCTAATATACTGGACTAACAATCAAAGCCCTAAGCACTGGTAAACCAGTATACCAATTGGTCATCGTGCTCTGTAGTATGGTGCTGCAACGGCAGCAGAGTTAATATACTAATTCGTTGTCTCAGCATTCTTATCAATATGATGATCGAGCTGTAAAAATATTGTAAAGAATTCATTGCATCACGATTCACATGTGTGATGGAGTGACCAAATGTATGCTGAGGCAGCAGAAGCTAAAGACAATTTGTCAGCTTGTTCCTAGGAGCATTATGAAGACATTTAGCTAAAATTGTATTCATTATATTTGACAGTTTATCTAGTTGCCTATAGACACAACCCTAAAATTTTATGGATTCATATGATGAGTTTTTTTGTTGTTTTAACAATACCTTGTAAATACAGGTTATTGTTGGTATAGGAGCAAAACCAGTTGTCAGCCCCTTTGAAGCCGTTGGAGTCAACACTAAAGTTGGTGGAATAGAGGTTTGTTTCTATCGTGAAGTTAATGAACCTTATTTGATTCCCACTAATCCACTATACTAGTGCAATGTATGTCAGTATGTGTCATTTTTGTTCTCTACTGGACACTAAGCTGTTGTCTTACCCTCTCCTGTTTGCTTGAAGTTTCTGAGGAACTGTGCTTGCTTTGTTCTTTTGTACCTAAACTCATAAATTCAATTTAGTTTATTAGTATATAATAACACATAAAATCATTTTGATGTTTTCTCAGTTAAAGCTCACCAGTGTAAATTTACTGATGTCAGCTTTGTCACCTCTACTGTCATTGTGTTCTTGTTTCCTTGTTGGAGATATGCTGCTACATGTGTATGAAATGTGTTAACCACTTGCTGAAATGTTTGTCATCCTGCAAATAAATTATTACATCTTGGTTAATAAAGCTAATTGAGTGCTTTTTTTTGTAGGTTGATTCCTTGTTTAGAACTAGTGTACCCGACATCTTTGCTATTGGAGATGTAGCAGCTTTCCCCCTCAAGGTAGGTACTCTTTGCATTGATCTTCACTTAAGGAAATGTTGGATCCCAGAATATGATGTTCTGTCAAATTCTTCCACAGATGTACAACAGAATAGCTCGAGTGGAGCATGTTGATCATGCTAGGAAGTCTGCACACCACTGTGTTGAAACACTCCTCACATCCCAGACAAAACCGTAAGTTAAGGGTTATAGTGTACCCCCATTAGTTTAGCTGCTAGTGCTGCTTTTGATTTGCCATATGGCATGCAGGTACGATTACCTTCCATATTTCTATTCGAGAGTTTTTGAGTATGAAGGAAGCTTGAGGAAAGTTTGGTGGCAATTTTATGGAGATAATGGTGCATTCACCTCGATACCCAATTTCTACCTTATAATGTTGATCCCTGTTATTAGACATCAATGATCACAGAATCTATATTCTCTCTTGTGCACTGAACAGTTGGTGAAACAGTTGAAGTTGGGAACTTTGATCCAAAGATTGCTACCTTCTGGATTGACTCTGGTAATCAGTTGTTTGGAATATATTTTCATTCTTCTCAGTTGGACTTCTTATGACCTTTTGCCATATACACCGCAGAGAGTCGACTGAAGGGTGTTTTCCTTGAGAGTGGAACCTCAGAGGTAATAAAATACTGACATCACCTTCAACACGGCAATGCCTTGCTTGCATACTTGGGACAGTCCTGTTTCTATTAGAACTTAGTACCGAGTTAGTAGCCATTTAAATGCGAGCATGTGTGATCTTGCAATGACCATAGAGCTTGCTACTTCAATTCTGGACTTAATTTGTCGGAACCAACCTGAACTCGTAACATAATTTTTGCAATCTTTCAGGAATTCTTGCTTCTTCCACAGCTTGCTAGATCTCAGCCCCTTGTTGACAAAGCTAAGCTCGGTAGTGCGACTTCTGTCGAAGATGCGCTAGAGATTGCAAGCAGCTCTCTTCAGTCAAGCTCTTCTGTTTAATTAGTTCTCAACACATAAGGCCTCTTTAGTTTGGCTGCTGCTGCTTCTTTTGAAACTTCAGGACTTGGACAACAATAATATACAATTCCATAGCATTCGTTTATGCGGGATTGTAATATTCTGAGATGCACCTGCGATCGCCATTTCCAGCTTGAAATAAACTTGATCACCCTTTTGAGGGGTTGATGAAGATATCATAGGACTGAACCCTTCGTTACCTGAGTGTTGCTATGCGCATTAGCAGTTCGTGGGTGTGTGTGTTGCTGCGAGTGGGCCCAGGAACCTGGGTAAAATCACACGGGCCCGCATGCAGTCACTCATACGAGCAACCTATGGATGGATTCGTGCCTACACAGTTTTTTGTTCTGATTTTTTATGCACTTTATATCTCTACGTACACAAATTGGGGAATTGCTGCCCTAGGATTCTCTCAAGCAGTTTATGCGACTTGTAGATCTGTAAAGGCCAAATCCCTTGTTTAACCATGCTAGTCCTCTCTTTTTCAAAAAGGAGAGAACAAAATCTTTGCTGATTCTGAGAAATGGTCATGAACACTAGGCAAGCTTTCTGAGGACCTTAGGAATATTATGAACACTGCAAATGGAAGTCAACCATTATGAAAGTATCCATATGCAATTGACTTCGTCAGGTTCATGTATCCATAGGCTTCAGATATCATCATAAATCGTTTAGCTGTCACAAAGAGCTAAGATTTCCTTATATCTAAATATGCACGTTGTTATTCAATTGAAGGGCTAGATGAACTGTTCTTTTCCAACTTAGCATAATTCTATTCTCTCCCTTTTTAAAATCTAAATTGCATTTTGCATGCCTTTAACCAACCTATAAATAGCTCTTCACCACGATTCGATCGAACAACAACAACAACAAAGCCTTTTGTCCCAAACAAGTTAGAGTAAGTTAGGAATGAAACATTTTCAAGATCAAAGAGATATGAGTCTTGAAATAAAACCTACAATGTTAAAACCTTAAGCTGTACAACCTGCTATCTGAGCCAAGAGGCTAAACACTGCCCCTAACTTTTTTATGGTTTCGATACGTAGATCGTTAACTTCTATGCGTTTCTATCCAAAGCTAATGCATGATTCGATCGAGCACTAAAAAAAATACAAAAGAGACAGCTCCTATATATTTTGACAGCTAAAATAGCATATACAATGTAATTAACAGTACTAGTTCAGAGAAGAATCGTCTCGTGGGTGATCAGGCCAGTCTCCATGCCAAGATCACCAAGTAGATAGTACTAGAGCACTTCTTGGTCTACATGGTGGCATCTACACTACACCTTCATGATCAAGTTGTAGTCAACTAACTTCTGCAGTAATTATACATGCATGTGCGTGGTAATCAAGGATCTGCCGTGGTGATAATCTGATCACGCTTGTACGTGTTGAGAAAGATCGACGAATTTACTTTCGAAATCAACTAATCATATATCGATCTTTGATTCTTTGGAAGGATTCAGGAACGAGGACTCTTGTGTGTGACCAATGTTCCAAATCCCTAACCGGTTTTACTGGTGCCGACCGGGTGGAAATAAAATGTCGGTTTTTTATTAATTCAAATTTAAACTTTTGAATATAAAAATTAGTTTCTTTAATGGTGTTTATATTGTTTAACACTAATATAATGTATTAGAAAGATGCATGTATTTTCCGTACTTGACTTCATACTTTTTGCCATAAATGTATTATTAATTTCCAAATTTTGAATGTAAAAGTTAGTTTTCCTAATAATATTTATATTGCTTAACGCTAATGGAATGTATTAGGAAGATGCATGCACCTTCCGCGCTTGACTTTATACTTTTTTGCCATGAATGTATAAGGAATTTCCAAATTTTAAATATAAAAGTTAGTTTCCCTAATGATGTTTATATTGTTTAACACTAATGGAATGTATTAGAAAGATCTATGTACCTCCTGTGCTCTTAACTTCATGTTTTTTGTCATGAATGTGTTACAAATTTTCAATTTCCAATTTAAAAAATCGGTTTTTAGCGGTTTTTCTCCGGTTTTTGGGTGGTAATTGGCCTGTTTTTTCGGTTACCGATTTCAAATTTAAATTTTAACGCGTGAAATTCGATCGGATTTTTCCGGTTACCGGTCGGTAACTAGTACCGGCCCCAGCGGGATTTACCCGGGTAGTGGGATTTGGAACCTTGTGTGTGACCGTCTTGTGCACACTCTTGTCTTGGTGATTTCCCCTGGAAAATTCCTGGGAATATGCACAAGAATTCTCTTGGCGTCGTCACGTCTGATCAAACGCTCCCTGGCCGGAGGTCACAAGACAAGCAGAGTAATCACTGACTCAGCAGTCGCCTCTTGTTGATTAGCTCCTAATCAATCCATTTCCCCCAGCTCTCATCAGAATATTCCCGGTCATATTCTCCTAAGCAGCATTAGACTTTGCCGTCTCCAACCAACATTTCCCTCTCTAAGAGATCCTACAAATACCGACCATCTCTCATAACTTGTAAGCATGTAATTTATCATGCAAAGATCACAGCAAATTCACATTTCCAGAAGAAATTAAGATATGGGAGGATAAATTAAAAGGCATTAATTTTTTGAGAGAGGGAAAGTTTAAGCTAAGAAACGGCCGAGCACATGATGAGCGGTGAAGATCAGAATCAGGTGGCGATCAGCATGTGCTCGACGCCGAGTGACCGGAGCCCCGCCGTGGCGGCCGGCAGCCTCTCTCCGAGATCGATTGCCGGCTCCAAGCTCGTGGTACCAGTCGAGTCTTTGGAAAAGTCGCAAAATGGCGATCAAGAGCAGCAGCAAGGGCATAACTCAGAGGTGCCACTCATCAAGAAGGTAACAGCTGCTAAAAAAAACCCCTGACATTAACGTATTTTCTTTGAATTAATTAAAGTCATGGCCTTACAACATCCTTCGCCGAGTGTCATGCATGGACACTACTAATAGTGCACAGTTCATCTAAAAGTTTCGGGCATGTTCTTTTCAACCGAAGGTAGCGGCTTTTGACTTTTGCTACAGTACCTAACTTATAAACGGGGTATTTTCTCAAAACAGGGTCTATAAGTTAATTGTAGTATATGTTAAAAACCTAACTTCTGTATTAACTAAAATCGCAAACGAATATCTCTCTCCGTAATCTCCATCGTAAACAGCTAAAATTCAAAAATTTCAGTCAAAAACCATAAGTCGTAGCCGCGCCAAACATGCCAATCTGTTATGTAAACGTTGCGATACTACAGGTGGCTGACGTTAAAGTCGTTAATTGTGTAACTTGTTGAGGCATGCACTACAGGTGGCTGCGGAGTTCTTCGGCACGTTCATCCTGATCTTCACGGTGTTGTCCACCATCGTCATGGACGCGCAGCACGGCGGTGCCGAGAGCCTCCTCGGCATCGCCGCCTCGGCTGGCCTCGCGGTCATCGCCGTCGTCCTCTCCGTCGTGCACATCTCCGGGTCGCACCTGAATCCGGCGGTGAGCATCGCCATGGCCGTGTTCGGCCACCTCCCGTGGGCCCACGTGCTCCCCTACGCGGCGGCGCAGACGCTGGCGTCCGTCGCCGCCTCGTTCCTGGCCAAGGGCGTGTACCACCCGGCCCAGCCGGCGGTCATGGCGACGGTGCCGAGCGTCGGCGCCGGGGAGGCCTTCGTCCTCGAGCTGGCAGTCACGTTCGTGCTCATGTTCGTTATCACCGCCGTCGCCACGGATCCGAGATCGGCAAGTGACACCATGAATGCAACTTAACTTGCCTATCAATCTGATGAACCTTTTCAACTTTCACCATGCAAAGAACTGTAAAAGAAACATTTGAGATCGGGTGTGTTGATTTCTGCAGAGTAAGGAGCTGATCGCCATTGCGATAGCTGCGGCGATAATGATGAACGCTCTCGTGGCAGGGCCGTCGACGGGGCCGTCGATGAACCCTGCGAGGACGATCGGGGCGGCGCTGGCGACGGGCAAGTACACACACATCTGGGTGTACCTCGTGGCCACGCCATTGGGGGCCATTGCAGGAGCAGGCACCTACACCCTCATCAAGCCCTGATAGAAACATGTTCAACCGCCCGGCCGTATGGACGTGCCAAGGTAAAGTTTTTTGTTTGGAGGCGACTACACAACGACAGCAACATGTTCCATTAAGTTCTAAGAAACTTCATGAAAACATTTAGAAAGTTTTAGATTCCAGTGAGTTTCACGTGTTTCTAGCAGTTTTCAAAAAAGTTTCAAGCTAAAGTCTCAACGAGTTTCAGATTTTGAAACTCGAGTTTCAGAGTTTTAGCCAAATGTTATAAGAGTTTTCATCAAGTTTTACCAGGTTTCAACCAAAGAGTTTCAACAGATTTCACCAAGTTTCAATAGGTTTCAGTAAGTTTCAGTCAAAGAGTTTCAAAAAGTTTCACCAAGTTTCAATAGGTTTCGACAAATTTCAACCAAAAGAATTTAAAAGTTCCAGACTAGTTTCGATGGTGTTGTGGGGGTGGCCCAACCCCCTGTTACTAGGCCTTGTAACCAGCCTAATATGTAATAGGTCCGATAGTGTAGAGAAATATACCAATGTACCATCATCCTTTGTAAGTATTAAGGGGTAGAATGTGGATTTCCCATTCTACCCACTCATGTATATAAACCCTCAAGAGGGACAGGAGGATGGGCATCCTCTTATTCTTACCAACTCTCCCACAGACCTGGCTCTCATCTTCCTCCTTTACGAGTCCTCTTCTTTACTGTTTGGTCCGTAGCCACAACAGATGGGTTTTGTGTTTTTATCGCCGCACGTCCGTCAAGCCGCGTCGTTATGGCCTGCACGCGTCTCCATGTCCTATGCTGACACGCCTCACCATGCACGCTTGCCACACATCGCGCCCCAGTGAGCTGCACCACCGTGGCCTCCATCCTGACATTGTCTCCAGATTTCTACATGAGAAGAGAGGGTGAGACGGCGTTGGCGGTGTAGGAAGAGGAAGAAAAGGGGCTGCGCTGGCCATGGTAGAGGAGGATGGGGTGGCGTCGGTGGGGGAGAGGAGGTGGTTGTGAAGTAGGGGAGAGGGTAGCACTGGCGATGATGAGCGTATCACGGACGACGAGGATGTTGGCAGTGAGTACACTGGTGGGACACGCCCTGCTGTGGCCTCACACTCGTATGAGGGGTGGAGTGGATAAGGTTGTGGTGGATTAGGAAGACAATTTTAGATATATACGGTGAATTTGATCTAATGTTGAATAGCTATTCTGTTAGAACAGTACAAGGATCCATAGTTTTTCTCTTTTTATTTTAAAAATCATTAGACAACCTAGAATTTGAACCAACTGTCAGTTTTTTCTGCAAAATACATAGGATCCGTACATGATTTTAAAAAAATAAGTGGGGGCATCCTCTAGTCCCAATGTAGATACGCCATGCAATTGAAAATTTGCCTAGGGATTGTACCTTACTACCTTTAGGAATCGAACAGACTACAACGCTTTTTATGCAAAATACAACAGGATAATACATACCACTTAAGGTGTTTTTTATTGGGTTGGTTGACAAACATTCTCGTCCCTCGCTCAATTTTTGAATCACGCTTCAGATACAACTCGACGGGTGCACATACGCAGCACAGGCTTTTAGCACGTTCAGAACAAGCCCTCCCAATGCTAGATACGCCACACAACTGAAAACTTGAGTAGGGATACTACCTTTAGAAATTGAACAAACTAAAACGCTTTTGGCCCCGTTCGTTTGGGCTGAAAACTATGGCTTATAGCTGAAATTATACTGTAGCTGACTGAAATTATACTGTAACTGAGATAGCTTATTTAACGTAATTAAATTTTAAAAAATAAAAATAGAAAAAATATGTTAGTTCATCATAGACAACGCAAACAAATATGGGAAAAAAAGAACCGATAAAAAAGCTAGAAAAAGCTAAAAATTTAGAAAAAAAAGCGAAATTAAGTTTTGAATCACACGTCCATGTACAACTCGACTACAGAAGGCAGCAAAGGCGCAAGTCACCCAGCCCCTCGCCTTGACGGGCAAAGCACAGCCTTTCGGCACTTCAGCTACGCCACACAACTGAAACTAGTCTTTGGGATGACGTGTAACATCTCACAATTTCTTAGATCTACTTAAGTAATTTCAAATGCACATTTCTAAATTTTTTGAGCAATTTTTCAAAAATTTTAAGCATTAAATAAATTATTTCCTTAAATTTCAGCAATTGTTTTTGAATTTAAAAATTCATTAAAACTTGACCAGATCCTGGAAATAATTTATTTGAGTTCTAAATAATCTAAAGTATCTCTCCCAAAAGTTTCATAATTTTTCAAAGTTGGTTTGCTAATTTTAAAAACCCAAACTTGATTTCTAGACTTAAATCAATTCAAAAACTAAATAAAAAATCCTAATTATTCCCAGGCCAAAACAGTTAATCAACCCAACCATCTTTTCCTTCTGGCACATTTTCGACCCATGTGCCGTCCTTAGCCTAAGCCGTCTTTCTTTTCCGTTTTCTCCTCGTATAGGTGTACTTTTGTGGAGCATGCTATCTCTCTCTTTCTTCCCTTTGTCACCGACACCTGGGGCCCACTTGCTAGGGCATGCCTTCCACCTTAGGATACACTGCCCCTCTCCTCCAATGGTAGTGATGTGCTGCACTGATTCGGTTGGAGACCGAGCCTTTCCCACTCTGTCGGTAACTATTCTGCCACGATGTTCGTGTCACAATCCGTCATTCTCCTTAAGGAACAAAAAACGTCTTTTGATTTTGATCTTCGTGTGGTGAGTCTTCGAGAATGCGACTTCTTTCTCATCTCCGGCCAAAGTCATTGTCGGCGCTGCCATCCTTCACCGAGCACTTACCCCTTCGATTCCTCGCTCCCAGAGCTTCATCTCAGAATCCTCTACCTCCTCTGAAGCCTAGCCCGAAGCTTCATCCATCGAGGCATAGCCTCTGCGAGCGCCTGTTATCACCATTGTGGCTCAACACTGCCGCACCATCGCCAGCCCGCCTCGGCCCTCCTCTGCCTCAAATAAATCCTTTGGTGAGTTTCCCATGGTCCCTAGATGCTCTTGCGCCCCTCCGTTTCCTTTTATTCTTCTCCAGCGAGCTGCGATGTTACTTTGCCTCATTTTGGCTGTTGCGCGTCATTGTGCGCGCACCACAAGCCACACCAGACCATGCCATCACCACCATTGAGGTCATAGTCACCTATGCTTTTCATTTTGCTAGTCTCTGCTTCACCGCATGCAAACTTCACCAGGAGCCAGCTATAGCTGTTGCCTACTACTATCTCTCTCCTCCCCTACCCGTAACGAAGGAGACAACATTATGTGTATGACATGTCGGCCCCACATGCATAGGATTAGATTACTGCTAATTATGTAAATAGGATTATTTTAATGCTAATGATGTTAATAAGGTTAGTTAGTCACTTGCTTATGGGCCGGGTGAGATGTATTAGTTGGAATTGTAGTTAGACTAGGACTAAAGTTTCACATCATTGACATGTGGGTCCCACCGCTTTGTAGACACATCTGTCAACTCGGTTCACCGTAGACCAGTCCCATTTGTTAGCATGATGGTGCAATAAAGCATAGTTTTCCCATAGAAAGAAAAATAGAAATTAAATTCGAAACCCTGGTCAACACAGTCAACCCTCTTTTCTTTTTTCTGTATTTTTCACTGAATCAACTTCAAATGCTCATAATTTTTGTATATGAACTCCAATGGAGTGAAATTGGTTTCTATTTTTTTATAAAATCATGAACTTTAACAATATACAAAAATATTTGAGTTTTGCCTATGTTTGAATTTATTTAGTATTAATTTATGTTATTTGGCTTTATACTATAGATATCGATGTTCCAGAAATGTTTCAAGATTGATCAAGAGCAAAAAGGCAAGTGTTCATTAGTAAGGCAAGCAACTTATTTGATAATATTGATCCCATATTTCACTATTATGTATATTATGTTTCAAAATTATTATACATGCATGTAATTTTGGTAAAAATACTATATTAGTAAGGTTGGTAGTTATATTCAATTATACCATTGACCATACCTTTATAAATTGATAGCCTTACTGTTGTCATCATAGTATTGATATCCACTACTAGTATATTTAGTTGTGAAATTTATAGATTAAGTGAATAGTTGATGCTTAGTTATGCTCATATCGGTACTAGTTGTGCTAGGTTAGAAATTGGTCTAGAGAAGGTACCTATGTTATTTTGGTTAATAAATAAAACTAAAAACATATTTTAGACTTTGGCGAGTAATTGTAAAGACCAGTGCAATTGCACGAGACTTTAGTTTATGGTTGTCTCGCCCTGATTATTAAGGACCGATCTATTGTGCCATAGACCCAAGTATTATCATACAACCACGTGCACCTCTATGAGGAGGCTTTAGCATAATAAATTATCGTATTCTAGCAACTCAACCGTAGGTAGGGGTGTCAACAGATCAAATACGAATCAAATAGTGATAATAAAGATATGATTGACACTCTTTAAGTCTTAATGTATCGAATATGAGTAGGGAATACATGCATAACTTAGCAAACAAAGGAAATTTGTTGTTTTATTTTTAGTGCAGTAAGCCTCTTGTTTAAATATGTCACTTTTGCTTTAATATTATTTGCTTATCAAATTTAAATGCTCTTACAACTTCCAATTACAATCTATTATTCATTATTGTAAATGAAAGCTTGCTTTGTGCAAAAATGCAAAAACTTGTTAGGATAACTATCTCTCTTGACATAGCCTTGTATGCTATATAATCTTTGCTATAAAGTCTTGTGGAGTACAATTTTGCACTCATAATTACTTGTTGAACACTATCAGAGCAAGAAGAAGGAGATCCCCGATCGGTTACTTTCATGCCGTGGGTTTTGATGAATATTCAGACGTTTACTAAAACTCCAGTCAGTTGTATATGGTAGGCCATGGCATGCTTTCTGGAATTCTTGTCTTATTTATCGTTTATTCCACTGCTATTTACTTGTTATGTGAACTATTTGGTCGGTCAGCCCTTTTGTCAAAAGCTCAGCTATATAAGCTTACGTTCACATGTTTACTATTTTACATTACTCTATTTAGTTATGTATTCGTATATGGGTAAGATATAATGTTGTAATATGTATACTAGCCACTGATTATGGGACTAACACGATAAATACGTAGCGTTCGAAATTAATTTTTGGAGTCCAACGTGATGTAAGAGATGATACTATTTGAGATAACATATGAGATGACTGGCAGAAACAGTGTACTCATCCATCAACAACGGTGCACGCAAATGTACTCAGACGATACCAATGGGTATATGTTCCACACACAACTAAGAGCACCAACAGTGTACTCGAATTTTGGCCTCTAAAATGAGAGAGAATACCTTAGAGGCTATCTCTAAACACTGCAGACAATAGCTTCCAAGCAATTTTGCTTGGCGCTGCCTCTTGCTCCGAAGGCTGCCTCAAAGCAATAAAAAAGTTTGCAAGGCTCCGATCTTAGAGACAGTAATAATTTTCATATATTATACAAAATTATACTACATTGTACTTCAACCCACGCCGTTTCTGAAACATGGATCCAAGTCTTCGTTATCAAAATCACTTCATCCAGCTTGATGCGCGCGTTCTCCCGAAGCAAAGCTCGTCATTGCTGTAGACAGTACAGAATTTTAAACAACACTTCAGTGGGATGCTTGACAAAATGTTTTTCAGCAACATTCCTTTCTTCTCCAAAAACCTTGGCCATCACTTTTTTTCACCGACTTTAATCCAAAGATATACCGCAGTTAGTCTCGCCATTGAGAACGGATGAGCACGAGAGTGTCAAACAAGAAGCTAGGTAACTAAGAGCATTTTCCAGGCATGCAGCATTTCTTCAGACGGGAATCTTTACCTGGATGAGCAATCAAATGGGCAGTGGTTGTTTCAGGCGATTGCAGAGTTACTTCGCGCACGCCCATTCTGGTAGAGATAAACCGACCTTCACCGTACTGTCCACCATCACCATGAACGTTGAACGAGCAGCGGCGACGGCGTCGACAGCAGAAATGACTTGCTATCTATTACTGAATAATAAAACAGAGTAATTAACAGTTTCCAGGTCGTCTCATTTGATGAACGAATACCAGTACCACTCAGAGAGAGGGGTTGACCTTGCTATTATACTTGCATTTGGCTAACAACATTCTTCCTCGCTGCATCCCATTTCCGCCTTTCTGAAACCCAAAGATTGAAATACCCAAATTAAGCATCAATCAATCCAGTGTAATCCATTAGCTAATGAGATTTAGTTACCCATTTAGCTAGTGACTAGTGAGATTTTTTTTTTGAAACGAACTAGTGAGATTTAGTTGCTTGACTCTGAGAGGAGGAACATGGAAGAGCACAAGAGCAGCATGGATGTTGCAGCAGCTACAGTTACCGTCCCTCCTGTGCAGACAGGTGTGAGCAACGAGATTGCCATCATCATCTCCCCAAGGGCTGCAAGCTCCAGGATCATGCCATTCGAGTTGGTCAATGTCGGCTCACAACCGCATGCTGATCCTGCAGAGTCCTCTTATGCAACTCATTGAAACAAACCGAATTTTCAATAAAATTGAGAATTTCTTTTGAATTTGGTTTCTCTTGACCCCTTGCCTAATCTAGCTCAAATTCGAGTTCATTGCGTCCTAAATTCTCTGCCAAATCACCTTGCCAACTTTGTTTTGCACCGATCACTGTTCACAGTCGGATATTTGCGCCGCCGTCTCGATATTTGCCGCCGCCCGAGCTCTCTCTCACTCTCTCGAGCCTTCTCGTGTTTCTCCTCTTTGCCACGCCGCTACCACCCTGTCAGGCTCCCTGCTACCTCGCCACCCCGCCCTGACAGCCTCTTGATAGCTCCGGTTGCGTGTTAGCCCCATCAGCCATGCCTGCCGCCGCCTCCACTCTCTCCCGCAACTTCCTCTCACAGCCGACCTGAGCCGCAAGACTTGACCGCCGCAAACCCTTGCCCGAGGTGCCAGCTTGACCTGCCGACCTTCCCTACAGCCAGAAGCCTCGAGCCTTCCTGAGCCTGCAATACGACCGCCACCGCCATTATCCCCTCCCTTGTGCCAACCGCCCTAGCTCGCCTATAAAAGGCCCTTAGCCCCTGCTGTGAATTTCATTGGCAACTAGTAGCTCATAGCCCACCCCAATTGCTCCGGTGACCCCCACATCGCCGATAATCGCCGATAAATCGCAAAGCCAAACCCTAATTCTTGCTCTACTGTTCATTTATTTTCAATTTCTTCCATCCGTAGCTCCCTCAAACCCCCATAACCCCACATTCTGCAAAGCAGGAACTCATTTACATTCATTTTCCACGCTAGTATTCGGACCCAACGAGTTGGTTAATAGAAGAGCTACAAGAGCAATTAAAGAAGTTAGTATCAAATCTAAAGACTACAGTAAGATAATTAGAGACTATAGACAAAGAGGCAAGTCATATATTTTTTATCATATTGAACCCACATTCCTTTATTTATTTATTTATCTATCAATATTTTTATTATGTTATCTGTGTATTGTTATTTTATATATAATAAATGCTTAGAATGACATGATATTAGTTATGTCTTACCACCTGAAAAAGTCCAGTTCTATTTGATGGCCATATTCATCTTGTCAAAACTTAGTATTATTATAAATACTACTTAAATAATCATGGTGCATCAGGAACTCAATTGTTTTATACTACTAAGAGACTTGGTATTTTGTCCGTAGAATTTCAAAAATGGTTCTAGAGTAAGCAGACATCATGGGGGCCACTAGATGGAAGGGTCACATGACCTTATCCTATGGTGCAGGCTTGGACTGGAAAGGTGGTAGTGCGGATGGGCACTGAAACAAGGGTTTGCGGATGAAAATATAAGGACTAGAACCTTATGCCAAGTAAAGAACATAGTGATCGCTCAACCATAAGCGTTGATTCGTCAAACCTGATTTAGTAGCTGCTCAAGTTTGATTGAATATCTACAAAGGGTGAAGAGAGACTAAGGGAGTTTTTGTGATATGAGGGAGTATAACCATACTTAATACCACTAGATCCGCTTCAAATCGGGCGAGGCCGTGGGCCACTCGAATTTGTTGGGAAACAACACATACTGGGTAGAGTCTATGTAAAGAATTGAGCAGTGAAAAACCTTGTTTTCTTAATTCTGTCATGGGAGTTAAGAGATCTTGAGGGTAAAGCTGGGTAACTTTGCAGAGTCAATTATAAATGATATTCGAACTGCGAATAATAAGTATATTTGGAAATGATTTGGAAATATTGAGGTCAGGTAATCGAGTTTTGAAACTCTAATTCCTTGAATAGTTATTGTTCTTTTGTGTTTAAAAATATTTACAAATAAAATTGCACCTATAAATACTTTAATAAAACCATTATATCCTCCACCTATTGAAAATTCTTGACAAGTAGTTATATAGCATTTCTCCATGTGACTTGTTGACTACGGTTGGTTGTACTCATTCTTAGTTTATTTTCCACCAATATAGAGTTCAGATGAAGAAAGGTTGTTACAAGATTTCGTGTTTGGGTTACGATCACACTTAAGCGTTCTTATGAGAGTTTTCTTCGGATCTTCTGATTATAAGTTAAGTTTTAGGTTTAGACGTTCTTAAAACTGTTAAAATTAATCATTAGATTTTATTTTAATCAAATTAATCTTTTTGAAATGTTCGTGCGCAGATATGATACTTCTTCTGTCTGCAACTAAATTTCTAAGCTGTTGCGGGATGTACGACGATTCTGTTTCCAAAAACAGGGTCGTTACACCACTGATCCCCACGGAGTAAGTTTCCTGCTACAGCTTTTGATCTTTCGGTCTTGTTTCCCTTCCTCCAATTGTATGATGTTAATGCCCTTCTCATCAAAATCTTCAGGTGAAAGAATTGAAGCAGTGGCAGTTGGGGCAACAGTAACGATGAATGTTCTTGTCCCAGGGTGTGTAGTACATATAGAATGGTTCAAAAGATACTTCTCATGTATGGCTTTACTTAAAACTGTCACCACTCTTGCTTAGCTTATTCATTTCTATTTGAGAAAAATATATATATAATTTTGTTTGGTAATCTTATGAACAGACCATCAACAGGAGCATAGATGAATCCAGCACGTACAATTGGTCCGGCAATTGCCACTGGGTGCTATAGATGGAACTGGGGCATATGTTGCAGTTAAGCTGTAGCTACCAAACTGGTAAGAAAATTTCAGAAATGTAAAGTTTAACATATTCTATTGTGTGTCCGTCTAATTGTAAGTAAGTTGGTAACAATGTGTTTTAAGTGTTTTTACAGGGAACATGTGATTTTTTTCTTCTTCTTGGAGCAGGCTGATATTAACTGAATACATCAAACTCTTCTGACTCCGTGACCAAGTGACAAGTCGGATTAGGATCTTATGATTGATTTTCCTTAGATGTTTGCACGCATTTTTCTTTTTTTTCCTACTTTCAAATGCATACCTGTAATGTGATTCAGCTCTTAATTGATTCTCATACTTATCTGACGACCAATTGAGCATTTTTTCCCTCTCCAAGGTTTGAGAGCAGCACTATCCTCCTCAAAAGATACAATTTTTCAGCATAGCTTGACTACATTGAAACTTACAGCAGTCACTAGCGAACTCCCGGTCAGTTCTTTTTAGTTCTGGTTTTATGGTTTTTAACTAGATTGTTCGTAAGAGTGTGAAATAACAGAAACTCACATGCGATTTTGGCCGATATAAATAAAGTCGTTGTAATATGTATTGTAATTGACTATAGACCCTGTCTTAAAAAAACACTCCGTTTAAAAGCTAGTTACTGAAAAAAAAACAAAAAACAGTTTTTAAAAACTGAAAAGAAGAGGCAAATGGGATTCACACAAGCACAACAGTGTGTAAAATACTAAGTACTAATTATTGTACATACACACTAGTGCAGCATTAGGTTACTACTAGTACCCAAAAGAACAGGAGAAACATAATCTAATCATCATTATAATAACATGAGCAACGAGAAGCCATGACGCACTCTGGGCAATTGCCATGCTAAGCATTCATCAGGGAAGAAGACTTGTCGCGGCCATTGCCGTGTCCATCGCCGTCCTCAATTAGCCTGAGCCTGTGGCGGCGATCGACCGTTCGCCCCGCAGCGGCACGGCCCTCGCCATGAGCGGCCGCCTCATGACGACGGTGAACTCGAGCTTCTCGGTGAGGTCCACCTCCTCGCCGGCCGCCTCGCGCCACTCGAACTCCCTGACCAGGTTGGCCACGAAGAACTCCAGGTGCAGCAGCGCCAGCGCCATGCCGGGGCAGATCCTCCGGCCCGCGCCGAACGGCATCATCTTGATCTCCTTGCTGCAGGTGAGGTCCACGTCCTCCCCCTCGCCGCCAGGCATGAAACGCTCCGGCCGGAACTCAGTCGGCGCGGTCCAGACCTCCTCGTCCAGCCCGATGTCCCCCACCGCGAAGTTCACCGGCATGCCCGCCGGGACACGGTATCCGTCCAGCGTCGTGTCCTCCGCCACGGCGTGCGGCAGCACGTAGTGCCCCGGCGGGTGCCGCCGCAGCCCCTCCAGCACCACGGCCTTGAGGTACGGGATCCCCTGCAGGTCCTCCTCCCGCACCTCGCCGTCGTTCCCTACGGCGGCGGAAACCTCCTCCCTCAGCCTATCCTGCATCGCCGTGTTCTTGACCAGGTTCGCCAGTATCCACTGCAGCGCCGTGGCCGTGGTGTCGGTTCCGGCGCTCAAGAACTCGGAGCAGAGGCTGACGATCTCGCCGTCGGTGAGCGCCCTCCCGCCGTCCTCCGGGACGTTCATCCTCAACAAGGAATCCACATAGCAGTCGCCGCCCGCACCGGTCTCTCTCCTGGCGCGAATAAGCGGGACGAAGAGCTCCTCCTGCCGGCGCCGCAGCGATACGAGCTTGTTCCACCGGCGGCGGAAGACGATCTTGGTGAGCGGCGGGAGGAAGGCGAAGACCTGGAAGCTGAGGAAGTTGCCGAGGAGCTCGCGCTGCAGCGCCTCGATCTCCTTCACGCGAGCGTCGCCGAGGCGGTCGCCACCGAAGCACATGTACACGAGGAGGCAGAACATGGCGTACTGGAAGGGCTCCATGACGGCGACGACGGGGGAGCCGCCGCCTTCGCGGAGGCGGGAGAGGAGGACGTCGAGCACCCAGCGCCGCGCGGGCGCGAAGGCGCGGAGGCGCGCCGGGTTGAGCACGCCCGCGGCGAGGGTGCGGCGGAGGGCGCGCCAGGTGGGCCCGTAGGGTGAGGAGCTGACGTTGCGGCCGCCGCTGGTGAGCACGGCGGAGGCGGGGGCGGTGGCGCGCGGGCGGGAGGCGAAGGCGGCGCCGCGCTGGACGAGGGCGCGGTGTGCAGGGCCGCGGGCCGCGACAAAGATGGTAGGCCGGGCGGGGCCGAGCGGCGCGAAGGAGAATACTGGCCCGTAGGCCCGCGCGAGGCGCCGCAGCACGGGCTCCAGGTCGAAGTCGCGGCGGGCCAGGAAGAGCAGCGGGCCCACCACCGGCAAGGGCTTCGGCCCCGGCGGCAGCGGCGGCGCCGGCGAGCCGTGGGCCGGGCTGCAGGCCCGGGCCCGCAGCAGCAGCGAGCAGAGGAGGCAGAGCAGCGTGGTGAGCGAGTAGAAGAGCCAGTCCTCCATGGCTAGATATTTTCCCCTCTGCTCTCTGTGGTTCCGGGGGGTTATTTATACGGCCGGAAAAGACTGGGAATGTTTGGGGGTGCCGTGCCGGTAAGAAGTGGGTGGCTGGGATGGTGGCGCGCAGCTGAACTGGCGTGCACCGGAAAAGTAATCTCGGGGGGATATTTTTGCGGCCGGTGGTAAGTGCTGAAGTCATGAACACTAATACAGTGCTAACTAGCATGATGACTATCTTTTTACGAAGATAATTATTGGCTGCTACATTTGTTTTCACCTGCCTACAAAGGGTTTGTTATTTTAGACTATGACTTATAATTTTTATCTGTGATCTAATAAATAGTAATCATCGAAAAGAACTGAAGCTAAAGACAAAAAAAAAATAGAGCCAAAGTCATTAGATTGGAAGGCCTAGGACATGTAAAGAGGATGTGATAGGTCCCGTTCAATCCAGTTTTTTAGTGGTTTCTTACTTTCGATTGTTAGCTTTTTGAGTCATTCAATTAAAAAAATAAAGAAAAATAAGAAGAAAAAAAAACACAGTTATATCTCTACAAACAATACAACAGAAAAAACAGAAAACCCAAAAACAAAATTAAGAAACTAATGCGTTCTTTTGGCTTCTGACTTCCAACTAGAAGCCAAAGCCAGAACAAACGGGCGCATATATAATGGCTTTGGATCCTCTGCCATTACATAGAAATGTCATTGTGTTCTTCCTGTTAGCACATGGCAATTATACGTTCTATTCTTTTCAGTTTATACTTTATGACTTTTTCCTAATAAATAAATGAGACGGTTTCTTCGTTGCTATTTTGAAGCGGCTTATCAGGACAGTCGTTCCGAAGTAGTTTATCAGCATTTGATTCGTTCGCATAAATATTCGTGCTAGAGCTAAAAGCCATCAACTATAGCTGAAAAGAATGGGTGCGTTATTTTCAACTGCGGCTTATAACTTTTGAATTACGGTTGTTTGCGCGCGAGAGAGTATAGAAAAAAATACAGTTATATATGATTTTGACTGATATAACTGAAATCGATACAGTGTTTACTACAATCAACTAATAGACTCTATTTTTTTAAAAATATTTTATTAAAAAATTAGTTACTGTGACATAGTACAGTTGGTCCAGACGATCTGAAACATGGTTGGCCCTGTAGCTCAGAATCTCACCCATGCACTTACGCATGACGCTCGTCATCCTGAGCTCTGCATATGAAACCAAGAAACTGAAAGCATATATAGACTGGATAACAGATCAGATTTCTCCCGCAAATAATGGCCATTCGTGTCAAATCTCCACTCATCAGCGTCGATCTCTGAATGAGGAAGACCTTCTTTCTTAAGCAAGTGCAACAATTGGTGATCATGACGAGCGATTTACCAAAAGATCAAATGAATCTTAATAATGCCATCCATTCACCGTGTCGAAGTTGCAAACTTGCTCTACCTGCTATGTCACATTAAACGTGAGCCAAGAAGCTGAACACAAGGACGACTGGCTCTACCACTACCTCGCGATCACCTCTTCCCTTGTCGCCATCGAGAGCTTCCACGTCGAATTGTTCCGGCTAGCTGTCCACATGTGCTGCTTCGGCGACGGGGTCGTCGACGACGAAGGCGGCGTCTGCGCTGTCACATCGCTGGTGTGAGAGTTCGACGTTAGAAATGTGTTGTAATATTTTAATTCCAAATTTCACCGTGAATCAAATATCGTAAATAATTAATGATATAAAGTTCATAACTAATAATAGTAGGTAAATCATATTATGCTTCAAATATACGTAAAAATATAATTATATCAGAGTCGATCGGTTACACAAGTGACTTACAGTGGGGTGTAATGAAAAATAGAAAGCAACACAGATTTGATGTAGTGCAGAACATAGATGAAGTACCAAAGCGAGCGGTCGCGCATATGTGCGCCACTCAGAAACCTTATTGCCGCTCATGTGTAAGCCTTCATGGTAGCAATGGCTTGAAGATATCTATTCATACAGATATGGTAGTCGATACAGAGTACTCAAAAGAAGTAATCTAATTACGAGTACGAGTATGAGAGTCACTTATCATTCTCGTAATCCCTGGTCGAATCTAAGGCGCTTGAGTATATCCACTTGGTATGTGCTCGTCGCTTCAAGGGGCTGATTCGACATGTGAGGAAGCTCTTCACCACATGCTAGCCCGTAAGACCCCTATCACTCAGCTCTTTGATAGCTGAGATATAAGTGACTATTCGGGTGAGGTCCGTGGGGACCGAATTCCAGGAAGATGTCTACTCTGTAGCCTTCTCCACGAAAGAGAGTTGTCGTCGCTAATCATCTCCCAATAAAACCATTTCTTTTTCCAGGTCGATCATGAAGACCGAGTGTACATTAGGATGTACAGCTTCGTCTTGCCGTCGTGGAGCTTCAAGCCACAACTCCCGGCGATTCCAGTCTGCCGGCTCATCTCGTAATAATACCAGAAGAGCTCGAGGTCTAGCGGGTGGCAGAAAGCTCGAAGTAGATAGGAGAAGAAGGGGAAAGTAAGAAGACTAAAAGTTACCCTGAGGTAAGTTTTTATAATCGTGTAGGTCGGAAACCGAACGGTTATCTTGGAAACTGATTCAACGTACAAGATGGCAGAATCGATTGGAATTCACCTGTTTGAAGCTCGTATGTCTCTTACAACTCAAGTAAAATTACCTTATTATCCAAGTTTATTTCTAGTCGATGAGAGTCGAAAATGCCTTGCTTTTGACTGCTATTCGTCTATGACCTCACTTTCTCAAGTAAATTATTTTTACTTGAAGTTATATTTCTATGACCACTTAGTCGTAAGTCCTTCTACGACCACCACATAGTCGTAAGTTCTTCTACGACCACGTAGTTGTCAGTTCTTCTACGACCACGTAGTCGAAAGTCTTTCTACGACCACATAGTCGTAAGCCCTTTTACAACCATCACATAGTCGTAAATTCTTCTACGACTATGTAGTCGTAAATTTTTCTACGACCACCTCGTGGTCGTAAGCCTTCCTACGACTACTCAATCTTTAACTGGCCTATACGTACTGCATGGTAGGTCTATTTGACGAAACGGTTAGAACGCGTGCTTATTCCTAATAACCACACACGATCTCTCTGACAACAACTGCTGCACGACAAACAAACCATCACGTCTCTCTGACAATAACTTCCGCCAGACGGTTATCTCCTGAAACGTTGAGACATCTTTTAGCGCAGGACAACAGCCATCGCTTCGTCAACTATATAAAGGTTAACGTCAAGGAGAAATATGGCGAATCACATTGGATTAGGAGATAGTACTAGACATTTCACATTACTCTGAGTTGTAATCAATTTCTCTAAGCAATAGATACAAAGACGTACGGTTATTATTCTCCTAGGAAAAGGTCCGAACCTGCATAAAAATTTTTATGTCTCTACTCTGTATATTCATACACCGAGTCTTCTAGAGTTTCTCCAAATCCAAACAAATCATACGTAAGAATGATATTAAAATATCGACAAGGTGTTACATTTGAAATCTCATTCCATTCATATTCATACATAGGCATTGGGTAATAACACTTCGGTAAACATTGATAATGATTATAAAGAAACATGCTCAAGGATATGTGTCTTCTTCTATTACCGAGTACCGACAATAGGTGTAAAGAAACATGCTTTGTTGTTCAGATTGTTTTACAGCACAGTGATGATCTCTCTGCCTTATCAATCAATAAAACAATGCCAAAGAGAACCTGGCATGTTGATGGGTTTCCTCGCCCGGTGCGTCTATATTCTTCATGATTGCAAGCTCTGCTTCCCAAACAGATACCATGTAAAGAGTTGGAAATGTATGAGGTTGGGTATACCCCATCCTCTGATGTGCTCTAACAAAGGCACAAAGCTGAAGCAGTTAGAACCATCTCACTCTTTATTGTCTTCAGCTCCTTCAGACGCTCTAAGCCACTCTTGCAGTTTGAGTTCTTGTTCTTCTTTGAACTTATTGTAACTCTCCACCATGTTGGAGATATCAGTAGCAGACAAGCTCTGCTTCATAATAGATGTATTTTCTAGCAACCGGCTTGAAACGGGCAGCTCATCCCTTTCTGCATCTGAAGGTGTTGATGCACCTTGTCCACCAGCTTGCGATGATTCTGGAGCTGCAGAGGACGCTGACTTCTCGCTACTATCATCTTTTGTTGTAAAATCAGGTTGTGACCATCTCAGAGTGGATGCATTTTGTTTTGCAGTGTTGAACATAGAAGAGAAATATTTCCGGCTGCTTCCTCCGTTGGTTGTGCCCAAATAATCCCATGTTCCTGAACCTTTCCCCGGTTGGAACACCCAACTGGGGTTCTGGATTAACCTGAATGCAATGATACATTAAGGGACTACGTGTTGGTTAAGCAGTTCTGGAGTTGTTTATTAGTGCATAACAGCAGAAGGCACAAGCAACATTTGAGTTTTGAACTTTATTGGAAAGTTCAAGTAAAGCCAGAGTTGAGCTTAATCAACTCCAGGCTACGAATATAACATATCACATATGACTGTTCCTAAACAAATAAGGAAAAAATGACAAACTTCTATTACCATATAAATAATAAGAATGGAAAATTTTGAGTATACCAAGGGACTCCACCACCGTATCAGACAAAAGAGAACCATGTAAGAACCATGTAATTTTTTTTAAGACAATGCAAGAAAAACAAAAGAAAGTTCTCAAGATTGCTGTAAGATGTACCCTCGCTTTGGTTGGGTCTTTGACATTATCTGCAGAGATTTATTTATGTCCTTGATCATATCATCAGCAATTGGAAGTCCAAACTCAGCCATGGACCTCACAGCACAAATAGAATCCTCCATGTCTTCAGTATGCAATGTTACCTCATGAATCTTTTCTGCAACCATCCCCTGATGAGGGAAACAAAGGTCATGTTAGAATTCCAGAACACGATATAATCAGTTCATTCGCAGCTCAGCTTGGTTTGTGGTAAGTGGTAACCAGTAACAAGAACAGATCAAGTTATCAAACAGCCCATAAAATTAACAAATATCAGCTAATTTTGAAACTTAACAGTGCTAGAAGGAAATGGAACGGTTAGAGCATTGAACAAAAAAAAACCAAAAGAAATGAATGGTATGCCAAACAATAAGCCTTTACACTTGAGAATGAAGTTTCAGGCACACTAAATTCAAATTTTTACCTGGGGGTTCCACTTCCAAGCCAACTCTTGACTGAAAATAAACAACATCAAAACTAAATGCTGAAATTGGCTTATTTCAATCCAGGTACTGCCAGTACCATTCATAAATTGGTATTGCTTGGCTGTGGAGTCTGAACTAGTTACCATATTGGAGGCTGGTCTGTTAAACTCTGAAAAAAGGCGCTATATCACGAGATGTACAGCATCATTCAGAAGTCCACTCAGGTGAAAGAGTCTATGTCACATGTTAAAAATGAATTGTGAAGAATAGGATTACAGCAGTTCCATCATATTACTTTATTGTTCCATAAATGCGTATTAGTTCATTAAGCACATGATTCAAGATTGGCACGCACCCGAATAATAGGAATTAGCACAAACAGAGAACAAATTAAGGAGAAGAGGCACGGGATAGATAGTAGGACCTTGACGTCTAGGAGGCGGGGCATGGACGCCTGGGCGTGCTGCTGGACGAAGTAGAGCCCGACGGAGGGCTCGTTGGCGACGTACTTGATCATCTCGTCCACCCCGTCCTTCACTGCTCACCCCCACCCACCCCCAAGAAACAACCAAATCAGTCACGCGGGTAAGCGAGGGGCTCGTCGGAATTCCCTAGAGGAGCGAGAACAAGAAAGAGGAAAAGACTGGCCGGGGTTGTTACCGCAGAGGAAGAGGGACGATGACGACGACGCGGCGGCGGAGGGGTTGTGCATGTCCGCGTCCGCCGCAGAGCGCGGCGGGCGACCATCACGGACGGACTCGCTGCCGCCTCCGCTCCTCTGCTCGCCGAGGAATTCAGATTCGCCGCCGCTGCTGCTAAGAGAAGAAGAATAATTCGCAAAGTGGTTGGGTATCGGGTAGTGTAACACCCCCCTCCACCTCCAACCCCGAAATACTACCACTGCCTGCCTACTACCTCTTTGCACACATCACCATCTTTACAAAATTTCGGCAACATCACCTCAGTGAAGTAGTAAACAGCATTCAATTAACAAGAAATGTTAGGAGTGGCCTCACCTTCGTCCAATTGATCACTCCACCAAGAGATCCATTAGATATGTAACTATGTGGCTAATCTAAGGGAAAGATGTACTTGCTTCTCTAATTATAGATCTCGGTAAAGACGTTTATATAAGTGACCTGTTTATAATTATAAATATATACCTTTGGGCGTCATATAAAGGGGAGATTCATATTTTTTTAGAGAAATGGACTAGATAATAGACTACACATTCATTTATAAATATATACCTTTGGGCGCCATATAAAGGGGAGATTCATATTTTTTAGAGAAATGGACTAGATAATAGACTACACTTTCATACATATATCTTCTATATCCTATCTCTACGGCTTTTTGGGCTTCAGGAAGCCCTTATGGTCTCCATGTAGCCCTAACTGTTTATTGTTTGGCATGTAACCATAACAGTTGACGTCGTCCGTGAAGAACGACGTAGAAACTGTGAGCCGAAGAAAGAGCATTCGGACGTAATGACACCAAAGAAAACGGCGACATCAACCCCAAGCAAAAGAGGAGCGCCGTAGTCGAGACTGCTGTGGTGAGAACAAAGTAGTCAGTCTACAAAGGCCCCCTGCCCCCATAGCAACGACACACCGACACAGCAACGTCCGGAGCCGCAATAGGTAACGAAGGCGGTTCTTCAACAACTACACCAATGATGGAGCAGGAAGTATCACAAACGGAGGACCCGATCCCGACGGCCAACCGAAACATTGGAGTTCATACCGCCTAAGCAGTGGTCTCCATCGACATCGACACAGCTAGCGTCACCACGCAGGGAGTAGAGGGTGTCCTCCCCCCACGTTGAATAAGGCGGAGGCGTCCTTGAGGCAATCTGCGAGACGTTGCAACGAGAGTTGGCGGACCTGCAGATAGTCATGCGTGAGATGCAGGAGAGTTGGAGTCAGCCGGCCGTGGCAGTAGTAGAGGTGGCCGCAGAAGGAACGGAATGTCATGAGGCCAACACTGGAGCCCAAGTGCCTCTCGGTGGGTGGACCCCAAGCCCCCCTCTGCATAAGCCTACAGTGGAGCGCTTGGCTGAAAATCGAAGGCGGGAAATGACATGGTCTCGGCCCACCAGAGTCGAGGCCCTGTACGATGAGAGGCTATTTGAGGAAGTGGCCCCACCTTAGCCCAGTCAGCCCACTGCACAAAGAGGCACGTTTGGTGTATAACCACGTGGCTGGCCCAAAAGGGCTGTAAATTAGGGAAATGATATGTTTGTCTCTATAATTGTAGACCCCGATAGGGACGTTCATGTAAACAACCTCTTCATGGCTATAAATACATGCCTCTGGGCACCATGAAAAGGGGAAATTCATTTTTTTTAGAGAAAGGGGCTAGATAATATTTTTTTAGAGAAAGGGGCTAGATAATAGACCACACATTTGTGCATATATCTTCTACATCCTATCTCCACGGCTTCTCGGGCTTCAGGCAGCCCATGTGGCCTCTCCGTAGCCACATTGTTTACTATTTGGACCGTAGCCACAATAATAAGCATTAAAACAATTATGTTATAAATAAGATTCGTTGACCAGGGTAAGAGTAAATAATTCATAAAATAAAACTTAGGTTACCTGCTCCCAAAAATGCTCAAGAACATCTGAAACCATGCTCCGGGAGCAATCTTAAAATATCATAAAAACTCCTTAACATTCATCATCAGTTACGAGGGTTCTATTGAACAAGTTCTACATTGACAAGCTACTATACTACGGCAACAGTAAGGAAGATAAAGATGATGCACTAGGCCATTATTATTATTAGGTGTGATGCAAAGATGCTACTCACATCCCCGATGTTTGATGCCTCATCGGTCATGTAAAAATAATAACAAAGCAAGCGTTAATAAAACACTACCATAAGCATAAGCATAAGCATTAACCTAGCCATGACATTTCTCGTATGTTTCAACATAGCTATAAACATAAATATATCATTCTCCACATGTCCAAACATAATCATAATCATTCTCATGTCTCATCATCATCTTTTTCCATTAGTACAATGCAAAACTAATCTACATGCTCATTTGTTCATCACATTGCATATACCAATATAGCCAAGTGAACACCTATCGATGTTCACCCATCATGAGCTCGTCCTCGTCAGCACGGGGATCTCTCCACTCCTGTGGAGGCCTACCAAAGTAGATCTTACTTATTCACCTACGGTGGATCTCTTTCTCATCATATGAGAGTGCACATAATGCCAATGCATATGTCCATTATCATAAACATATTCTATCATTATCATCATTAGTAGGTAAGCATTATTATTTACCATGTTCTGTCATTATTATCATCATCAGATAATAATTTATGAGTTCTGGAATATACATAAACTTATTCATGTAATCCTAGTTATCACAATTTAAAGATTGCATCATCTAAACCCATGTTTTCAGCCCTAAAGGCCATGTTGTCCCATACCGGGCAGTAGCTGTCTCGAAAGCATAACTTTCAAACCATTCCACTAAATTCGGCATTCCAGCATTATGTAGAAAACTGATAACATTAGCTACAAGTTTTTAGTATATCATATTCTCATATTATCCCCTTAACATGCCTAAAACCTTCATAAATGGCACATCACACATAATACACCTAATAGCCGTGTTCTAACTATTCCATACGCATCAATCTCACTAATTCCCACTTTGACCTCTATACAAATTGATAAATAAGCAGGAAAAAAAGAATTCGAAGCGTTACCCTACCAAAAATTAACTAGATCGAGGCACTCTCTTTCTCTCTTTGGCCTGATATGGCAGATCAAGCACCGGTTTAGCTTCCCCCTTCTTCCTTTTCCCTTCTCTTCTTCTCTTCTTCTTCTTTTTCCTCTTTTTCTTCCTTTCTTCCTTTCTTCGTTTTCTCTCCTTCTCTTCTTCCCTCACGGCCGGCTTCTTTTTCCTTTTCTTTTCTCCCTCTTTTCTCCGTATGAGCCCCTCTTCTTCTTTTCTTCCTCCTCCCGATTGATTCCTTCCCCTCTGCTCTTCCCTCCCCTTACTCTCTTCTTTCTCTCAGCTGGCTAGCTCCTCTCCCTCTCACGACCGCCTCCACTCTCTCCTCCCTTCCCTCTCTTCTTGGTCGGCAGAGGAAGGGTGGCCAGGGGGCAACGACGGTGAGGGAGTGTTGGCGGTGGTTGGTCGGTGCGTGCGAAGGTGGGGCCGCGACGGGCGGCACAAGGGGCGCTTAGCTGGCGTGGTGATGCGCCTCACAGAGAGCGAGGGAGCCGGTGCTAGTGGCTAGGGCCAGCGGCCCGTAGGGACGTGCAAGCGGAGGGAGGCGCGACAGCAGGGGAGCAGCGGCGTGGTTGCAGGGGAGCGGCGGTAGTTGGACGAGCGCACAGGGAGAAAAGATGAGGGTGGGGGAAAGGATAAAGCTGCTACCTTTCTCTACCCTGGCTTAACCTTATGTGGAGGTTGGCGTGGGCCACTAGATCAAGCTTGGACCTTTTTCCCTTTTCTTTTTTCTAGTATCACAAAAAGATAATTGTGAGAGGGGGAGAGAGAGCTTGGACCTCTTTTCTAGGAAAAAAAATGAGAAATCAAACACGACAACGATGATGACGAGGAGAGAGGGGGAGAGAGAGAGGATGCTGTCCTGCGCTGGCCGTGGGGTGATTTCAGATGGAGGGTGAGGCACGTAGCAAAAGCAAGGCGCGACAAAATCAGTGCTAGGCGCAAATAATTGTGAGAGGCGCGATAAATGTTAGTTACAGGTAAGGTGGGTTATCGGCAGTGTTGATCAACTTTTTTTTACCGATTACATGGTAGACTTACACCACCATACACGTACAGTGCTGACCCTGACCAACTTTGGAATTTCCAGAATTTGATTTCAGTGCTAGGCGTGAGCGATCAGACCAACTTCGCACGACTTGGCAATAGACGTGGAATTCTTTGGAAAAAAAAAGGCAATGTTGCTTAATACCGTAGCAAAGTTCACAAGTTGAAAAATATCGTCCAATATGCCACTGACACATTATACTTACACAGGATGATATTTTCAATTTATATCTCTTTTTATGATAGTACTGAGCTAATTTTATCTTAAGAAACGTGGGGATCATCATCAGTAAGAGGTCAATTGGTAGGCCATGGTACACTGCTAATTTGCAGGCGTCAAGTTTATTTATATACATCACTAGGACCATACGGTTGGAATGCAACTTGCAGATCAAAGTTTTTGGCCTTCACTCAAATTTCCAGACCTGAACACGTCCAATTCTATGGGATCCCATTGTGAAGTTGCCATAGGCTGGCCGTTACACCAATGATGTTAGCATCAGTGTCAGCCAAGCAAACACAAGGACAAGAGAATATAAACCTGAACCTTCCAGGTCGATCCAGAGGTGAAAGCAACTATCCTTTCATGATGCCTATCTGTTAGATGTAGCTTCCATCACACTCTCTCTCACTTTCTTTATCAGCATCAGATCCTTTGTGCTATTGCACTTTCATACAATTCCTCCAGAAGAGAATGGGGCACACATCTCAATTTCTGGATTTTAAGGTAGTTCAGTACTTCAGTTTATGTACAGAGTGATGCAGTTTGTCTGTTGACCAGTATATATAATTTTTACAGAAGATGTGGGGGGCAAACAAGCCCCAGGACTATGATAATCGATAACTGCTACCTGAGACTGATCATCCTAAGAACGAATTGCGACAAAATGCTGAACTGACATATTAACCCCAAGGTCCCCAACCAATGAAGATACCCTTTTGATGGGAAATCAAAGCTGTATACATCTCTAATAAGGGATTCATGAATATCTGCAAAAGAGAAACACATTATCTCAGTATTTCACATGATAAAGCTTCGTCGATCATGAGAAACATTTTGTCTACAGATTCTCTAAACTGTAACAGAATGATAGCAAGATAGGGGCATGACCATTCATTCGAGCAGGCTCCTCAAGATAACATAGAAAAATGCTGTCAAAAGAAAAGAAAATAAAGTGCTTGACTGTTCATGAGGCAAGTCACAGCTTATCAATGGATCTCATCCTGTTGCGATTGTTTCTCAAAGTCATATGACAGGTTTTCTATTCTTTTCTTATTCTTTTTGTTTCAAAATGAGCACACTACAGATATTTTGTTTATCTGTTACGGCAAAAGTCTAATGAAAAGCAATTTACAGGACACTAGCTAAGCAGCACAACTGGGTCCATTGCACTTACCATTTAGTATTCTCATCCGTGTCTTCTTTGTGCAAGTTCCCATTTGTATTTTGTGAACTAGGGGATGGCTCCTTTGAGTTGCCTGGGTTGTGTAACAGTTGAGAAAAACCCTGCCACAATCTTGCAGGCAGAAAAGGAGCACTTTCCTGTTGCTCTTCAGATGGAACTTCGTACACACCAGCTGAACCTGGATTTAACTCAGAGAACCTTACAGCTCCAAGAAGTCTCTCAGGAAGCTCTGATTCAGTTTGACTCTCGATAAGAAATGCTAAATCTACAGTTAGTGTTGTGACATAACCAAACGCCAAATGAACAATTGCATTTGCAACTATAGAAGATCCAATATCCACATCAACTTCAATGAAGTTTGATTCTTGAATATGCTTGCATGAAAGAGCTCTACCCAGTATACAGATGGCTTGTTCACCCACAGCTGTTCGAACAATCCAAGGCCCCTTAACTATGTTCGCTATCAATTTAAGCCTGGATTTCCGGAAAGCATCATCCCCCTTCAAGAATTGATCCATAAGCGAGCCTTCAGGTGCAGGTTCCAGTGAGACAAAGTAGAATATCGCGCTGTAGTTCTCCTTGCTGGGCAGTTGCAAGTTAAAAGCCCAGACAAAAGGCTGATTACCACACGAAACTTCCTCATCAATGGCTTTCCTCACACGATGATTCTTGTTTTTCAGAACCTCACAGATTTTCGTTGGGCCTCTGATCCAATCAAATCCAAGAGGCTTTAGAAGATATTCACCGCCTGGTATTTTTACCTTACTTGTAAGATACTCTGGGCCTCTGACCATAAATGTGTCACCAGGAGGAGTAGCCCAGCCATTATAACAGTCTTCAGGCGCTAGACAAGGGACTGCTCCTCCTGACTTGACATTCTCTATCCATTGGTGCTCAGCCTCACCATTCGGACAAGCCATCTACAACGCCAAGTCTAGTTAGTACTCACATGAATATAGCAGACTGTGATATAAAGGTACTAAAGAATTTTCCAGATGTAAGCAGAGCAATGTTAATGTTTATTATTTATGTTGCACCAATGAAAGAGATGCTGACAAGCAACCCACTTGGCAGTCATCTGCTCAAAAAGAAAAAGAACGATGTCTTGACTTTAAGTAGTGAATAAGCATTTATCACCTAAACACAACATTAAGATTTACATGTAATTCATCTTTCATATACCTTTTGATATATATACATAGGTGGCAAATGAACCAAGGTTTGATAAAATTTGCAAAGCAGTTAACATATCTTCAACTCCCGAAATGGTGCCCATGCACTGTGAGAGCTTGTGGCTTTATAAATAAAACACACAGAGGAACTACAAAGCATTCCTTGGCTGGTTTCTAGCAATGGCAGAGGACGCATCATCTCCCACGTTGTGGTAGAAAGGATCTAAACTGCACCGGGCCGTGGTAAGCATTGTAATAGCAGACTTTGCTGCATTAGATAGGATGCAACCCAACCCTGAAGCTGCTTTTACAGCAAACGAAACAAGAGAATCAAATTGACCACTAGGAACATATAGCCTGTAACTTGTAACACTTCTCACCCTTAACCAGGTAGTGATCACTATAGTTTAACTCTTCCATAGTTCCACTACTTCAATTTTTTGACCAAACTGCAAACCTACATGCTAGGGTTCTTCAATGGTAGCAGAGACAAAGACATGCCGATGACCGCAACCGAATTAGCTCAACACCCGGAACTAGTTAGCAGCTACAAAATAAGCTGGTAAAAAATTAAATATCCCGCAGCATGCTACACAAACAAGTTTTTTTTTCGGCTTTTTTACAGTACCCTAAAATAAATGTGAGCCGTCAATTCTTTTTAATTCAGTTGATCAGATTAGTTAGGATTTAATTATACTACCACCGGCAGTACTACTATTAGAATCCTCAGAGGGGTAAAATTGTAAAAGGAACATATGTCGTATGAGTAATTTCTGTAAGCACCGTGGCAGCACGTGTACGAGAGATGGCAGCGACGGCCACAGAACGCATTAATAATAGGTTTAGAAAAAAATCTATAATACCCTCACAAAAAATAGTTTTATAAAAAAGTCTATTTTACCTTCACAGATCAATGATCAGATTTAATTTCTACTACCACTATTTTACTATTAGTATTTAGTAGAATATACCGTAAAAATTTCCTTTTTTTCGGTGCTAGAGAATCCAGGTCCAGCCGTCCAGCCCAACTAATCCATAGGCCAAAATTCGTTCACAGCCAACATCAAACCAAGAGGGTTTAGATACAACAAACTGCCAGAGAATCAGATTAGCTTCTTAGATCCGATGGATTCGACTTCCCCGATCCATAAGCACCAAAATTTCCCACCCAATTCTTGGATCACTCCAGAAATGCCTCTAATCAAAAGGCACTTGAAGCCTACAGGCTCCAGTTCTTGAATGGATGAATCACCCCTGCCCCGACGATTAAACAAGAAGCCACGCACGCTCCAAGAAGCAGCAAGCAAACCGGACCGGACCAAACCAAGCAAAGAAATCAGCTACTTGAGGAGCGACAAGCAAGCTCACCTGGAGGCTCTCGAGATGCTGGTTTGGTCTCAGGTTTTCCAGGTGGGACGAATCAAATCTGGAACGGAGGCGATCGTTCGGGAAGGGAGACCCGAATCGCGTGTGGTTTTGGAGGTTTCTTGGTGTTGGTTTGGTTTGTTTAACAAGCTATAGTCTATGGGGCTTGGTTTGCGATGATTTATAACTTTTTACCTCAGTGAGCTATGTTATATTCACTATACCGTAGTGACATATTTGATATAATTAAATTTTAAAAATTTAAAATAAAAATAGGTTAGCTCATCAACAATCAGGAATACTGTTTAAAAAGACAAAAACCCATAAACCAAAACGTTAGAACAATAAAATAAAAACTAATAAATTACAAGCCAGAATCTGGGAGAATCTCATACATAGTTTAAATAATGGGAGATATATCTCGTGTTACCATTTTTGTGCAGTTTGCTCCGACAGCCCTAATCCCATGTGACTTTTGGCGCCTTTATTGCTGAACACCCATTGTTTCCACCTCCATAGCCGACCGTGCCTCTGTCCCCTGAAATCGGCCCTATTTATATTGTCTTATTCTTCTACTTACTATATAAAAAAGTTAAAAGGTAACACATACGCTCGGCTTTTTGAAGCGGCTTCTCCACTACTCGCTACTATTTATTTGAAATAAGGCAAGGGTAGGATCATGGGTGCATCACTTACCCCATTCCTCTCCTCTTATCACGTGCACCATCTCTCCCTTACTTTTTTATCGCCGCCTCCTTATGAAAGTCACTTCTTTCAGCCGCTACTATTTATTTTCAGTCAAAAGTCATCGGTAAAAGCCAATGCGAACGCCCTCTAAACACATGCTCATATTGGCTATGATTGATGGTTTTTTGTTACGACTGCTGCCTTTTGAATAAAAATGAATAGTAGTAATTGAAAGAAGTATCTTTTAGAAGGACTAACAAACAGTTGAGAAGTGAGCCAAAGATACGTATGCGAGACAGAAGTAAGAGGAGTAAAGTGCGTGATGCACCTGTGACTCCATGTTTTATTCTATGAGCAAGATAGAAGCAAGATGGGTAAGAAAACAGCTTTAAAAAGCTAAATATCTGTATTAATTTCTAACTTCTTTAAAAACAGAATGCAATATATCAGACACTTCAAGTTAACTCTGCATCTTTCATCGTGCTTTGCCGTTTTGCGCTGGGCAAGCTTTGCGTTGGAAAGGCGTTGCGTGGGAGATCAGCAGATACGAGCAAAACTGCAAGAGACAGGCATCGATGAATAATGATGAGTCAGCGTATCATTGATTGGCATGGTAAAAGAGACATTCTTTTTTGGTTTTAGAAACCGTGTGTTTAATCTTTCTCTCTTTAACTTTTTTATCGCTAATTCTACTAGACAAGATGGGAGGAAGTGGGATAAAAAAATGTATAAAAGCTTTTTCACGAGAAGGGACTGTTTGTGTTAAAAAAACTATGGAGTTATTTTTATTTTTCTCCGCTCCTATAATTTTTATTCTTTCTATTTCACGCCGCGTCGAATGAGGTATAGACAGTTGCATAGTATTTATAAAGTATGTAAATAAATACATATAGGAGGAGCTTAATATAGGGTCCATTCTTTTTTACTTCTGTTTTTGGTTTTTCTACGATAACTCAGTCTTCTTCTTTTCAGCTTCTAAAAGTTATTTTTTAGCTTTTCCATAGTAATTAACTTTCAAACGGGATATATTTTTGAGCTCTTTTACGGTACCTCAAAAATGGTTCAGATTGGTTATGATTAAGTTATACTACTACCTATACTACTAGCAGTAGAATCTTTAAAAAGGTAAAATTGTAAACAAAATAAGTTGTAGAAGATTAATTTTCGCAACTGCAGAAGGCTAAAGTTTGACCGTTCATTTGGCCCATTAATTGGACCGACCCATGCTGGTTAGGGTTTACTCCCCTGGGCACTCCCTTGTTCTCCCTCATCCTCCTCACGTCCTTCATTTCCTCGTTCCTTCATCTCCTCCCGTGTTGTAGCCCTAGGTCGAGCCACCTCATCCTCCTCCATGGCGCCACATCCACCTCCTCCTCTGCCTCCCCCACGTCGTCGTCTCTCCTCTCCCCCCTACCGCGCACGTTTAGCCGCTCAACGAAGGCTCCGATTGCGGCTTCCCCAGTTAAGGCTCCCCAGCTGTCACCTATGTGAGGCGCCCTCATGGCCTCCTCGCCGAAGTGCCCCCTCCACCGACGCATCCTTAGTCTGCCCTCTTGTCTATTTCGCTAAGGTGCCCTTGTGATGAGAGTATTTAGCCCGATCTTTCGATGAGAATGATAACTATGATTGTTTGATATGACGTTGACGACGAGGCTACTTGATCGAAAAGACCAAGTCCATCTTGCAATCACTACACCACACCCTTATCGTTACCAATTGTGTCCAACACAGGTGATCTTTCTGAATTTGTGAATGAAATACAAAATTTCATTGAACAATGAAGATGTCTGAAGTCGCCGTAGTTGGTCTAGTCGACACAAGTACACAACTTATGTTTTCTAAACGAAAACCAATCTAAACAAGCTTAAACCCTAAAAGTGGTGTCTTTGGCAGTTTTTATGGTGCTAGGTACGTGGGGGCACGTCCGTGAGAGTGGGGGAACATCCCACTACAACTCTCCAGTCGGGCTCAAATTGATACAAGGCTCAGGGGTTTGGAACTGATTCAGAGTTATTTTATAGTTTACGCCGTGCTCAAGTGGAGTTTTAAGGTGGGACTAGAACCATTAGAAAGAGGATGTCAAGAGCTTTTCAACAAGTCCAAAATTATCTCATTTGACTCCATATACATCTTCTATGCTCGTTTGAAGTTAGCGCTATCTCCAGAGGTCAAATTGGATTACAGAACATGCCCAGCTTTCATTCTTGGTCGTCCTGGCCTCAAAGTAACGTGGTGACCTCCGATGTTCATCCCAAGCGCGTTCGTGACTCTATGTGGTCTTCCTTGGTCCTTGCTCATGTTTCTAAGCACAATCACATCACATGTGCACAAATTGAACAACATACAACTACATCTGTCTCAACTGATTTCACCTTACAAACACAAACAAGCGGCAGATCTGGCTCAACGCAGCTTGCTTTTTTGAGCTAGGTCTTAGCTGTGCTACCTCACAAGAAATTGCGGTAGGAGGAAGGAGAGCAAGACGGCAAAATGGACCTACAGCAGGTTCGACGGCTCCTTGTTGGCGACGTAGGGAGTAGACACGTGACAGTGCCACACGGATTGGATACGAGGTGGGGACGACGAGCTCCCTGGAGACACGATGGTGGCGCATCGACTGGAGACGCAATGCCAGTTGATTGGAGACGCAACGCCGGTTTGCAAACAAACGTTAATGTCAATAGTCCAAAATACCCTCTGAAAATAACAGGTTTAACAATAAAAGGTCTAGAATACTCTCACAAATCAATGATCAGATTTTATTTCTACTACAGTATAATGTACTGTAAAAAAATCTATCTTTTCAAGATGAGGTCTACAAGTTGACTAAAGTATACACTATAGCGACTTCATTTATATCGGTCAAAACTACACATGTGTTTTTCTTACTCCATACTTAGCACTCACAAACAACCAAAAGTCATAAGCCGCAGCCATAAGTCATAAACCGAAACAAAAAAGAACAGGCCAGTATCTTTTCTACAATAACTAGATTTCAAGTGAAATGTCTTTTCATAATGGGATCTACAAATTGGTTAGAGTATGCATTGTAGCGATTTCATTTATATTGGCTAAAACTACACGTAAATTTCTCTTACTTTGTACTCTCTCTCTCTCTCACGAACAACCAAAAAATCATAAACCATAGCCCAAAAGAATATACCAATAGTTTAAATAACAAGGGGAGTTATATCTCACGTTATTGTTCCTCTTGCACCGACAACCTACATCCGATGCAACTTTTGGCATCTTTACCACACCCGCACTTCCACCTCCCTCTTCTCTAAAGCTTAAGGGTATGTTCTTTCCAACTTCTCATTTCTGTCTTTTGACTTTACTATAGTACCTAACTTTCAAATGATATCTTTTTAATATGGTCTATAAGTCAATTGTAATAGATATTATAGCGACTTCAGCTAAATCAGCCAAAGTCGCACACAGTCACACGTGAGTGCCTCTCCGTACTCTTTCTCACAAACAGCCAAAATCAAAAAACTTTAGCCAAAACCCGCATCATAAAAGAATAGTCTAATTTAGTCAACCCATCACCTTGTCACTCGCTATCTTTCGACTCTATGGGTTGCTAGCTAGCGGTCAGTGACTCTCAAGTCACTACCCATCAGTGAACCACCAGCACTTAAGGCCCTATTCCAAGCGGCTTCGGCTTCTATCTTATTTTGGCTTTCCTTTTTTTTAAGCCAGAAGCCACTTCGAACACGTCGGCTTCTAATTTTGATTTTTTTTTGCTTTTTTCTCTTTTTTCTTTTGCATTATCCATGGAGATATAATGATGATTTTATTTTTTTCTCATTTTTCTTTATTTTTTAATTTACTTAGAAAAAATAATAATCGCTATAATGTAATTTTAGCAGCAGTCGAAAGCCACAGCCATAAGTTATTTAGAGCGGCCCCTAAGAACCTTAGTCATGGACCCGATGAACCCTAGAAAGCCATTTCTATGGAAGCACAGTCATTTGTTGTTAATTTCTACAATGGCTCAATGAGCGCTCATTGAGTAGTGTTTTTTTACCTACAACTCATCTTGTTTTTTTACACAGGTTTTTGTACATAGCCTATTTTTTTACTTACAAAACTGTAAAAAAAATATCACATATCTATACTTACGAAATGTTCAACTGTGCGTATCAAATGTGGTCACGCATAACCTACAACGTACGAAAAACATCGCATCCAGCTGTTCCATATATCATGAAAAGTCCTTTTTATCTATTACCTGTAACATTTTCTAAATCGAATGTCTGTTAATCCTGTCCAGGAGATTAGACGGCCATAAACAAAGGAAACTCCATGGTTGTCCTCCCACACGAGGCCTCTCCTTTCCCTCTCCATCGCTCGCCCCCCGAATCCTTGTCACTCCGTCCTTGAGTCCAGGATGTGTTGGGGGAGTAGTCTCATCTTAGTCCAGTCGGTCTATTATATCAGAAAACCCAATAATTATAAGGCCATATAACTAATCCGAAAACACTGTCGCGAGGAAAAAGATGATATTGTTCCTACAATTGTAGACTCAGATAGGGTTATTTATGTAAATAAGTCTCCTCCAAGCACTTTTGTTTGTACCTTTGAGAAATAGAAATAGAACATAATTACTTTAGATCTTTGTTGTCACAGCTGCCATAACTCTCAACTCAGCCTCTGCACTCGAACGAGAAACTGCAGTCTGCTTCTTTGCCTTCCAGGCAATCAGGGAGGAGCCAAGAAAAACACAGTAAGCAGAAAGAGAACGACGATCAGAAGGATCATCGCCCAGTCGCATCGTAGTACGCTGGCGGGTGAGGTAGAGCTAGGGAAAAACAAGCGACAAGAGATGATCCCACTTAAGTAGCGAAGAACACGAAGAAGATGACTGTAGTGAAGATGAGTAGGACAAGCCATGAACTGACTTAAGATATGGACAGCATGAGCAACATCAGGACGAGTCCTCACAAGATATACAAAACTCCCAACAAGATGGCGATACTGAGTAGGATCCTCAAGAAAATCACCATCAGTAGCACAAACCTGAAGAGAGAGCCCCATAGAAGTCTCAACAGTGCGAGTATCAGTCAGACCAAACCGATCAAGAAGATCATGTACATACTTCTGCTGGGAGAGATAGTAACCCTCAAGCGTGAAAGAAACCTTAATCCCAAGGAAGTATGTAAGCAACCCAAGATCAGTCATCAGAAACTGCTCACTGAGATGTTTCTTCACATGTGCGATGAATGAGGGATCATCACCAGTAATGAGCATATCATCCACATATAGAAGAAGCAGTGTCATGCCTCGAGGTGAGATATGGATATATAGAGCAGGATCATGGGCACTGATAGTGAAACCGACAGCGGTGATCACTGAGGTAAAACGCACAAACTAGGCAAGAGGGGCCTGTTGGAGACCATAAAGAGCACGACAAAGACGATAGACATGGCCATCTGGAACAGAATACCCGGGTGGTGGCTGCATGTAAACCTCCTCATGCAAGACACCATTAAGAAATGCATTCTTAACATCCAGCTAAAAGATAGACCACCGGCGAACAGAGGCAACCGCAATAAGAATGCGAACAGTGGTCATATGAGCAACAGGGGTAAACGTCTTATCGTAATCACGACCATACTCCTGCAGAAAACCACAAGCCACAAGACGAGCCTTGTGGCGCTCAATAGTACCGTCAGACATGGTCTTAATCTTGTACACCCACTTGCACGTGATAGGACGAGCGTGTACAGGTGTCGGTACAATATCCCAAGTCTCCGTACGGCGAAGCGCATCAAGCTCCTCTGTCATAGCAAGCTGCTACTCAGAATGAGAAGCAGCCTCACGATAAGAACTAGACTTAGTGACAGAGAGAGCATGAGCTGTCGAAGTGAAACACACTCACTTCAGCCGAACCCAGCCGACTTCTCGGGCGACGCCGACGGAGCGACGGCCGAGACGACGGCGGCGGACGGCGGCCGGCAGAGCAAGCGGCGGAGACGACGGTGGCGGCGGCGGCAAAGAACGACAGATCGGATCCGCGCGCTAGATTCAGATCTGGCGGCGCTCGGGCGTCGGCCGTCCAGCGGTGGCGGCGGCTCGGTGAGGTGGCCGGCGGCGGTGGCTTGGGCGAGGCGGCGACGACGGGAGCGGCAGGCGACGGCAATGACGGCAGCGACGGCGGCGGCGGCGTGCGGCAGCGGCGGCGACGATGGCTCGGCGACGGCCCATGCGACGGTGGCGGCGGCCATGCGACAATGACACAGGCGGCGGCGGCTGCACAAGCAAAGGTGACCCGAGCGGCGGTGACGGAGCAGCGGAAGAACAGGTCAGAGCCCTAGCTTTGATATCATGTTATGAATATTGTGTATATATTCATGAGGTCCAAAGAGCAATATATATAGGGGTACATGGAGGATATATAGAGAAATATTCCATGTACAGATAAGGAAATAAATAACAATCATATTCTATTTTCTATTCTATCCTTAACAATGCACGTGGGCGTGAAGGTTTCATGTAACTTCTGAGCAAACATATTTGCTGATTACAGTTCCTTGCCGGCAACTCCAGAGTGGTAAAATAAAAAAATATTTTCATGGATGCAACTTATGATGATTGCGCAGATTGACAATTGCGTCACGAAATATCTATTTGCAATCCACAACTTCCGGCCAAACATAGTGTGAGATCGACCAATTAACACGAACAGACCTGTACAAAACTGAAGTTCCACAAAAATTTAAGCACCTCATGAAGAAAGAAAAGGCAGGGTCACAGCTTGTATACAACTTCACTTGTTTGATTCTGACAATGTAAGCCTCGCAATAACTATACCGGGAAAATTCCGCTACATCTTACAGTCCTAAGTTCATCTAGCCCACTCGATGTTCAGAATTTAAAGGGAAAAAACATGAACAGTTTATTCTTGATTACCCTCAACCTAAGTCCATCAGCAACCTATTTGTTTGATGATTACATGAGCTTTCACAGAGATGGTCAGGACTAGGAGCTGGTGGCCAAAAAAACTAATGCTTTACAATGGTCATAAGCCCTGGTTGAACATGGGCAATGTTTATAGGATGGGGGAACTTCTCCTCTTCTCTGTTTCAAGCTCTGGCTGTTGAATTTGTCAGCGATGAGCCAGTTGGTGAGGTGCACGTGTCCAGATCCCGTTTGCTCTTGGATTTCTTCATCTTTGCTTTGAACCTGGACTTGGCCATCAATGTGTCCACTGTGTTTGCAAAATTACCTATTGCCATTGCAATTAGCAAGATCCCACAGACCACAACCTGTGACAGCATACATAAGTTAATGACATGGATCAAACATGAATATATGATAGAAGCCTGGTTGCATTAAGAGCCAAAAAGTTCCTGACCTGCCACTCAGGGATGATGCCTGTATGAGCTGTGCGAAGAAGTAAATACCCAACATAACCCTCAAAGCCCTAGACAAAAGGGGGTGAATCAGATAACTGAATCGAGTGGTCATACATTTATGAGAAGGTTATAACTTGATGTTACATAATGCCAGCATGTGCACTCAATAGTATGTAAATACTATCTAGATAAATGACCTGACACTATCCTTCAGGTAAGCAACATAGGAAATTTTCAGCACAGCATCGTGTATTACTTTTTTTTAGAATATCACAAATACAGTAGGGAAAGAAAAACCGATCTATTCTTTATGAGCTTGCCTAGATATTTGCATGTTCAATACCTACTACCATGAGCATAAATCATACCTGCAAGAGAAAGAGGAGAGGACACAACAGCAACAATTGACCTTCAACACCAGCAGTTTCTCCCCACACGACGTCCATTCTATTAGCCTGCCGAAAAAGGAAAATTCGAGTTATGGAAAATTACTTCGACTAAAGTTTCAGCACATGACTGCAAAGGTAAATGAATGTAGCACAAGAGCGCCACATGATGCTTTAAATGCCATGCAACGAGTACGAGCTAGGTGATGCAAAGGTAATGCCAATGGTGTAAACTTCATCAACATCCTGAAGTTCTTCAGAACAACAGCTACTGATCAAGAAAATAATAGCCAAGATCACTAGAGTAAACATATAAAGAACTAGTTCTTTTCCTATTTTTTATCAGCATATGTTACCTTCCCTAAAGCAATCCGAGTATACAGTCTTTGACGTTGATATCTGTTCTGCAACATCATGGCAAAACCTTGCATTATGGCCCAGCACAGAAACAGCTCAACACCTCTCTGTGAAGAATGATACAGGTTAAGCACATGCATTTGTGCACACTACAGAATAGAAAGATATAAAATGCATACCTGTTTACATGCACAATCAGGTTGTCCCTTTATCTCCCATGTGAGACTTATAAGAGCCATCAACATGGCACAATAGTGATGGCTTATCCACCTTAAGAATAAAAGCAACTTTAAGTTCCAAATGCACCAAAGAAACAGACAAAATCATGACAAGGAAAAGGCAGGCAGACAACATGTTGTAAGTGGATACATAGTTTTTGAACAACAGAATATTTTTATCATCACCTATCACCTGTATAAGATAACTTAAGGCTTCAGAACATCATTATGTTCCCTTGAAATGAGATATGAAAATTGTGGAAAACACAGACATGCATAAACTAAACAACTTGAATCCACAGCATTCATAGTTTCCTCGAATGTGAGTAAATGCCAGAGCTTCATTATTCCTTACCAAGGACGGATATCACTTCCGTTAACTCGCAATATGTTCTCCCGCAAAGCTAAAGTTGTATACAGGAACAACAGCCAAGCCTGTTAAACATAAGATAAGTTGAGCTGTCAGTTTATCTTTGGCATGGCATCAAACATGGCATTAGTTCATGCTATTACTAAATTGACATGAACAAGTATCACTGCATCAGATTGTAGATTGTACCTGGTATAGCTGAACTGGCAATGCTGGAAAGCATCCATTCCATAACCATGATCGAAGAAACAACAGAATCATCGGGAAACCTAGAAACAGTAATGCAGTCCTATCCTGAAAAAATTGGGGAAAAAAGAAGGATTATGAACATAACGAAATTTCTATCTAGTCAGGATATTCATATCTATACACAGTTCTCCACGGATCATAAAAGCTGAAGTAACTTTCCTTCCGCACAGGCAGATGAAAAGCAAATGTCAAACTATAGAGAGGTATACTCAAAAGGCGATCAAACATAGAACGATCCAAATAATATTGTAGTAAAATATTCTTATTTTAAATTCTGCTAAAAATCTTGACCTTGCAATTTGCATAGAAAGGATTTTAATTTCAGTACCGCCATCACTGCAACCTTTTACTTGAAATGAACATTTGAGGCAAGCAGGTTTTCACTACAGGGATGGGAATGTTGACAGAATAAATCATAAAAAAGACTGGAGCTACAAGAGCCCTATGAAAAATTAAAGTTGCATTGCTGAACTCACACGATGTTTTGTTTTCACTAGGAAGAGTAAGAGGGTCATTTGGGCAATTGATTGTTACGCTATTCATTTTTGTAAATTTAGGTAAGTCAAGTTATGATGTTACAGAGACATAGGCAAATCAGAGTACATTAATGTGACTCTCTTTAATTGAACAACTTGAGATTAATTAATTTACCACAATTTGCACAAGTTAGACTAATATATAGACCACAGTTGACTGAATGGTGTCAGATACAAATGGAATAATTAAAAGTAGCTATTATGTCAGTTGAGCTTCATCAATTTGTACTCAAAACACCTTTTTGTACCTCCCCAGCTGACTCGGAAATCATTTGAAGCTCATGGTAAAAAACCTGTATATTGCTAAGCATGCACTTTTTCACTTTGTAGAAGCTTTGAGCCATTGAAAGACAGGGACTTGTACATATTGTACATTTTTACTAAGATCAAAGGGCAAACTAAATTTCAAAAATCTCTCTGTTGCTGTAGCTCAAACACAGATAGATACACTTCATCTAGAGTCCCCATTTTAGAAAGTCATCAAAACTGCGATTTTACACATACCCTGTAGCTATTGTACTCTTCCTTCACCTTGAGCTGCACCTCCTTCCTTGTCGCCCGCAGATTCACCGGCCCCAAGAACATCTTCAGAAAAGTACCTGCAAACCCAAAATAGGGAGAAAAAAATGTGAAAATAACATAATTTCATACCCCCAACACACAAAAGACGACGGCAAAAAGCAAGCTCAAAACAACACCAATTACCATGTGCCTTGCTTGGGAGCAGCGACGCGACGTCGCCATCGCTTATGAGGCACGTCGCTCGATCCAAGTCGTCCTCAACCTGCACAAGCACACCCAAGGCCACAACCACATCAGCACAAGCAAAAGCATGCACATTGTGACGATCAATCAGCAGCAGTCACATATTATGGCACAATGATTCAGAAAAACATGGACTCGAAAGCCCCCACGCATCACAACCTCCACAGGTACATCTTGGCACTACCGAAAGTTGAGACTTTCACAGCACACTAAATTGCAGTTCCACACAGGCAGATCTCCCCCAGTGATCCGGCGGCGCTGTACCGTACCACCCGCCGCCCGCCCACGCGGCGAGTGGAGCCGAGCCAGCAGCGCACGAAACCCTAGGCGCAGCCAACACCAGCGCAGCGATCTCACTCCAGCTCTCCACCCACCAACACGCCGACGCACACGAAGGCGAGGACGACGACGCAAGAGCGAGAGCGGGAGGGAGCATCAAGTACGTACCTTGTCGCTGTCGGCGTGGGCAGCGGCCTTGCGGAGCCGGGCGAGCTCCTCCTCGAGCGCGGCGGCGCGGCGGCGCAGCGCCTCCTCCGCCGCCCACGTCCGCGACAGCAGCGCCGCCGCCGCGTCCTGCAGCTTCCGCGCCTGCTCCGCCGCGCGCGCCGCCGCCTCCGACGCCGCCTCGTCCCTTCCTCCCGTCCTCTCCTCTCCCATCTCTCTCCACGCCTCTGCTCGCCCCTCTCTCGCGCTACTCTCTATGGAGGTCGCGGGAGAGGTGGGCTGCAGAGGCTGACGTGTGGGGCCCGAGGCGGGGAGCGAATTGAGGAAGAGGTGGGCTTGGTGGTTTGATCCGTGCTTGAGGTTAATTTAATGCGATGTGATGTGATGTGATTTTGGGTGCTCAACTGCTTAAGGTGCTATTTCACCTGGCTTTTTTAGCTTAAACTAATTAATAGTTAGGCTTTTTTATTTTTGCTAAAGTTATACTACATGAACTGTTAACTTTATTGAGAAAAAACTGTTATATCATCACGGATAATGCAAATGAATAAGAGAAAAAAAAGGCAAAAAGGCTAAAAACAAAATAAACTGAAATTAGAAACCGATGCGTTTCAAGTGGCTTCTAGCTTAAGGCCATGTTCTTTTCAGCTTCTAAAAGCTGCTTTTTGGCTTTTCTACGGTATCTAGCTTCTAAATAGAGTATTTTTTTCAAGATAGGGTCTACTAGTTAATTGTAGTACATACTTTACTGACTTCATTTATATCGGCAAAAACCGCACGTGAATTTCTATTACTCTGTAATCTCTTGTATAAACAGGCCAAAAGTCACAAGCCGCAGCCAAAAGCTACAAGCCGCAGCTAAAAAGAACAGGAAAACCAAAAAAATCAGAAGATAAAACCGTTTGAAATGAGATCTAAATATCCTTTCTAGTTTAAAAAGTACGTTGTTTTAGATACGTGCCGGTCAAAATTCTTAAAACATCAACTATCGAGAAGAGGCAGTTGAAAGGAAAGCTCACGTAGCAAGAAGAGAGGTGCCATGCTGCACATGAGAAAGGAAAGGTCCAATCTCATGATTATGAAGGCGCCGCCTACGTGCAGTTTTTTCTGGTCAAACTGATCCTTGTGTGGCCATGCATCTCTTTTCTAGAAGTTCAATTCGCCTTCGAGTCCAAACCAGACCTGGGTATAAGTCTCGGTCACGAGGCCGAACAAGATTCAAATCCAAATCCGTTGGCTTTAGGATCATGCGTGAGTTGTCTAGGATGGGGCCGCCCCTTGTATAGCTGCACCCCTCCATCTTGTAGGGGAGGCTAGATATAAGATCATCTTTATGTGAAATAATAGATTGATTTAAGATGGTTTTATTTTTCTTGATGACTGATGTCGTCAATGGGGGAAATTTGAGAGTTCTTGTTAATCGAGATCGTTCAACATTTTCGCTGGGAATTGGGAGCGCGATAGGAGTTCGCTTGGTGGTCGTGAAGTTCAGCGCGTGTGTTTTTGCGAATTAAAGAGTGTCCGTTTTTACATCGGCAATAGAGGATCACTACGATTCGAGAGGCTACATATGGGTATCTTGATGCTACGTTGAGAAGATCGGACGACCCGTATCATTTGGTTTGTTGTTTTTTAGCTTTTTGTGAGCTTGGTCCGTTTGTGTTGGATTTTCTTTTGTGGTTGCGATTTGTTGTGGGCAATATGGAGCCTGGGAGGGTGGTATGACATATGTATATGTTCTCCGCTAGTCGACGTGGCGAATTGGGATGCATGTTTTATGTGGTGCTTTGTCTTTTACAGGTTTATCATATTTATACTGGTTATCAGTATTTCACTAGATATGAATATGAATAGAACTTGAATAGGCGAGGGAGAAAAGTTTGTGACACGATGCCTTATCCATAATGATAATATTGTCGCATCTGTACTTTTCAACCGTGTACATAACAAATTGATATAAACTAGATAATAATAGTGTGGTGACAAAGGTAGGTGAAACTTGTTTCATGGCTCCTATAATGCTTTAGCCTTTTTATGTCGATACACGATCATCATATATTTGTACATGCTATCCCGCACGACACGGCACACCAAACTGATATAAAATCGACGAGTCTAAACATGGATGGAACGATGGGAAAGGGGAGAGAGAAGGGCGAATAAAGTGAAGAAAACTTGTGCTATTTGTACATGTTTGTGATCTTTGATGTCTTACCTTAATGGGATTGTCGCATTTGCTGTAGCAATCGTGCGTGCACGATACCAAAATGAAAGAAATAGACTATCCGAATTAGCGAAGGGTACTGAGGCTTATCTAGTGGCTTACCTAGCTTTTTTATGCGAGATTCATAATTTAGGCGGCTGTCGCATTTGCTCTAGTAATCATGCACGGCGCCATATAATATAAATGAAAACAAAAAAAGTCTAATTATGACTTTTGGGCTTAGACTTATGACTTCTAACTTATTTTTTTACTATTTCTAAATTTCGTTTTTCTGTCTTTTCAAAAAAAAAGTTGAGCTTTTCCGTGGTTCTTTTTTCCTATATTCGTTTGCATTATACGTGCTGTACTAACCTATTTTTTCTATTTTTAAATTTTTTAAATTTAATTATACCTAATAAGTCACTATCATCTACAGTGTAATTTCAGTCCGTTACAATAAAAATTCAGCCATAAATCATAAAAAATCTACCTAAGTGCAACTGGTGAAGTGAAGAGGAAGAGATAAGTGATGCGATCAAAGGAGACATGCACCATACTATCACGTCATAGGTGGAACAAATGCTATATAAATGAGTTATTGTTTGGAATGCAGGGATTTTGCTGAATTACTAAACGAATCACAATGTTTAGCATGCCTTAAATTTTGGGAGGGGATCATCGGTTGATTACATGGGCATGGCACCTAACAAGAATAAAAACCGGCAGCTGATACATCACACGTACACCTATGCTTACTACAAGTTGTAACCCATGGTCCAAATTTTTTTAAAAAAAGAATATTGAAACTCCTATAAAAAGTTGTGAACTCATGGAGAGAGACATTGGGGTGCATCTACATTATCCTGGATTGAACATAGGTGACGTATACAATATCGATGCATAGAATAAGGGCCAAGTTTCTTTTGGACTTATGACTTTTATTTTATACTATAGTAGCTAGCTTTTAAATATAGTGTTATTTCTAGACAGGGTCTATAGGTTGATTATAGTATACACTACATCAAATTCATCTATATTAGCTAAAATTATATACAGGTGTCTCTCTTCGTATTTTTTCTTGTGAACAGTTAAAATTTAAAAAATTAAACCAAAAGTCATAAGATACGGTTTAAAAAATACACTTAACTGTTGATAGAGCCTAGAGAGAGTGATGCTCCTACGTTGGTACCAACCATGCATGTTAGACACTCGACACATTAAGAGATATCAGAAATGTGTTTGCTCTTTTGTTCAATACCCACTCACGCACGCATGCATTAATCAGCAAGCGGGCGTGGTATTATGATTAGTGGAGACAAAACAAGGGAAAATGGAAACGATAAGAAAGAGCTAATTAAGCTGCACGAGTGGCGGCGGATTAATGAAGTTGCTAATCTTTCGGCCATAGATCCGTGTATTGATGGCTTTCATTTGTTGTCGCTGCTGCCTGCGTGCTTATCCATTCTTTCTTTGTTTGCTGGTACTACTTTCCATGGTCGGATAAATCTGACTGGTTGATTGTTCTGTATATGATCGTTACGTCTGATGTCTATGTGGTCGTAACGATCGATGTTTATATGGTTGTCACGACTGGTCTCGATGTGGTCCCTACTTGCCCTCTATTTTCTCTGTTTTTTGTTAGACAACATAGAACTCTCGTTTGATTTAGGCATGTGGATCTGTGGCCATATTCCAGCACTTTCCACCGAGATATGTTTCGAAAAGTTGGCTTTAGTTTACAAATGCTAGCTATTTTAGTTTTTTCAGACAATATTTTTCATTATATCCTCCTATGAAACATTTATCGGTAGTTGTACTTAGGGATACGTGTATACAAACAGGGACAAAATATGTAAAAAAAATCAAGGTATCAACTTCTTCTCTTTATTATGTGTATAAGACTAAAACAACCTCTATCTTGGACCATAAGCGGCAGTAATCCATAGGCTACGTAAATGACCCGGTGTACGAAAAATAATCCCTGGCTTCGTCGAAAAAAAAGTCACTTTCTTGGTGCGTTCAATCTTCCGAAAACATCAGCTGATTAAATGGAGGCAGCTGTCAGCACTCCGTGGAACGGCTAGCACTCCATCGGTAAGAAAAAGCTAGATTTGCGACCCCACCAGATTACTGAATCCAACAGACAATGACGTGTTTTTTGGGGTTTTTAAAGATTTTTTTGCTTTCGGCTTCGAAAAAGCTAAAACAACACGACGGTTTTTTTAAATAATTTATCAAAACTGCTTTCTCCAAACGGCATCTTAGGCCCGTCGGTATGTATGTCATTCACGTCAGTATATATTACCATATCAAAAAACATGATAAAAAATCATCAGTCGTAATAAAAAATCATTAATCATAGCAAAAAAAAAAAAAACTGGTCCAATACTGCCTACCTACTCCTGCTGCACGGAATCTCGAAGGAATATTTGTTGTGCTAATTTCAGAAACAGTATCTATCATCTGTTTATCCATAGAAGCCAAGCCACTTGCTAATTTAGAATATATTTATACGCATGTTCTAAAAATTTTTACTACATGTTAGTTTCAGAACATACAGTATGATAAAATTTTAAAATCCGTAACAACGAGCATTCAGCTAATACAAGATTAAGCATCGGATGAAAAATACAGCATGTATTCTACAATGCAGTCTAGATGAAATCCATCTTGACCACTAAATCATAGAAAGAAAGATATTTTGATGGGAATGTGGGAAGATTTGGCGCAGGTCTTTTGAGACCACATGTCAATGCTGTCTTTTATGAGAAGGGGTGGGGGAAAGAAAGATATATATGGTAGTGTTTGGACAAAAGGATTTGGAGATCTCAATTTAGAATGCAAACTCTTTTAGAAAATTCAAACTTGGCCACAGAGCAATAACTGCTAGCAATAACTGAATGCAAACTCTTTTTTTCTCGTATTCGTTTGCGTTGTCTGTGATGGGCTAGCATATTTTTTATATTTTTTAATTTTTTTAAATTTAATTATGTCAAATAAGCCTCTCTCAGCTTCTGATGTTTTTTTTCACCACAATGTTTTCAGCCATAAACCTTCAGCTTTCAGCCGAACCGATCACCACCTAATTTTTGTGGCGCCAAAAGAGGAGACAATGGCAGTAGAGGCCCTTACCCTATAGGACTGCTCATCCAGTAACTTGTGTGTGGAGTATCCATTGATTGGATGTTTGCCATTTTATGGCGTGTGGTGTACATGTTCTCCGGTATTTGTTCATGTGGTCCGGACTATGGAGTAAATGTTTGCCATTTTGTGGTGTACATGTTCTCCGGTATTTGTTCATGTGTCCACGGACTATGGAGTAAATGTTTGCCATTTTGTGGTAGCATATGTGATGTGCATTGTACATGGTCTTTTTTTAAAAAAAAAGATGTTGGTAGGTTCTTTTCGCTGCGGTTTTTGTCTTTTGGCTGAAATTTTAAATTTTGGCTGTTCGCAAGAGAGTACGGAGAGAGATACCCGTGTGCAATTTTGATCGATATAGATAAAATATATACAGTGTCTACTACAATCGACTTATAGACCCACCTTGAAAAGGCACTTCGTTTGAAAGTTAGTTACTATAGATAAGCCAAAAGCCATAAGCAGGTGTGGAGTTGACCGAGGTGCCCGGTATGCCCGGGCACACCCAAAAATTTCAAACGTGCAAGATTAACATTGTAGCTATGCATATTCTAGCCAGACCAGCCCACTCAAGCATAGCTTAGACCAGCCCACTCAACTGCATATTCTAGCCAGACCAGCCCACTCAAGCATAGCTTAGACCAGCCCACTCAACTGCTCAAGCCTCAAGCTGTGGCGTTGTGCGCTCAGAGCCTCAGACTCACAATTCACAAAGCCGGCCAACCCAGGTGGCCCAAGTGCCCAACCGATGAATCGAACACACACACTATCTAGTCATCTACTCATCCACACATGAGACAACACTAAATCCCTAATCTCTCCCCTCTCCTCCTGTGTCATGTCCTCCACGAAGGCATGAAGCAGCTGCTCCATTCAACGAGCGGCGGCTCGACAGCCAGTGGGCCAGCGTTTCGACGCGCAGGGTTGGAGAGCAGGAGCAACGCCCATCTAAGGGGAGCATCGGAGCAGGTTGCAACCGCCAGCGACCGCGCCGTTGAGGGCCAGGGGCCTAGGGAGCACTAGAGCAGCCGAGCAACATTCGATTCTGAATCTATAATTTATGATTTGGGATTTGTGGAAATAGAATGTTGTGATTGGAGATTAGGAGAGTTGAAAACATTTTTGTGATTTGTGAAATATGAATGTAGAGCAACGGAGAATCAACAAGTTGAATCATTCAATTATTCAAACCGCCAAACTGGCCAAGAAGGCAGGGAGCACCGGAGTAGTCCTATATCCCGCCAGTGAGTAGTGACTAGTGATCAAGAGGAGTAACATTGTAGCAATGTAAGCATTCCATTCTGATTTTAGAAGAGAAGTATATCTGGGCATCATTGATAGTGTTCTTCAAGAACTTAACAGTCGGTTTGACAAAGTTAATATGGAGTTGCTTGTTTGCATGTCTGCCTGAATCCTCCCAACTCATTTGAAGCCTTTAATAAGGAGAAAGTACTTAGTCTTGCCAAATTTTACCCTAATAAGTTTTCAAATACAAATTTCGTGAGACTCTTTCCAACTTGATAACTTCATTAATGACATGCGAAGAGATGATATATTTAAGGGCCTTAAGAATCTTGATGAGCTTTCTATTAAGCTTGTCCAAACAAGAAAGCATGTAATTTACAAGTTGGTGCATTTGCTTATCAAATTAATGTTGTTCCTACTGGTGGCGACAACGAGTGTTGAAAGAGTATTCTCTGCGATGACTCTTGTGAAGAACAAGTTGAGAAATAGTATGGGCGGTCAATTTTTGAATGATTATTTAGTTATATTTGTTGAGCGTGATATTTTCTTGAAAGTTAGTGAAGAAGATATAATTAAGCATTTTCAAGGGATGAAAATGTGTAAAGTAGTATTCTAACTTTTATTACATATTTTGTAATCTCCCATTCATGTAAGACCTTATTTGAACTATTTGTATTGTACTTTTGGCAAATTTCAAACTTATATGTTGCAGTTATGATGTTACGAAACTATTGTATAAGTCTATAGAATTGTGCGTGTGTAGTGTGCACACCCATTATAAGTTTTCTGGCTCCACCACTGGCCATAAGCCCAAAAGAAGGCAACTGTATGTATGCATGCATGGTTGTTGCCATGTTATAATCTGCAAGTGCAAAAGAGTTATGTGCTCAGTTTTATCTATCAGGGGATGTGAAAAAGGACCAGCTAGCTAATTGTGATATCCATTGACCACTTAATTGCTAATATTATGGGAGAGTGCAACAATGCATGTATAGAGATCCTGAAAGGATTTTGTTTAATAATATAATTTTATTAATATTACATAAATATACTATCGCTTAAAAAACTATAGATATAATCTACCGTCGTCATTCCAAATGGCAACAAATCTCTGTCGCCATTTCAATTGGCGACAATCTTATGTGGAATACTGCATGACAACGTGTAGATCCCTATCGCCAATTGGATTGGCAATAAAGATTTTATCACCAAATGAAATTCAACAGTCTCTATCACCAATTGGATGGGTGACAAAGATTCTATCACCAAATAAAATGTCGACAAAGTCTCTGTTGCCAAATAGTCGACAAAGGGTGCGGGGCCTTTGTCGTCATTTAAAATAATGATTGAAGATGAGGAGGCTTCTATCACCATTTTAATTGACAATTGGCTTCTCTATCATCAATTGAAATGACGATAGAACCCGTGGCGCCGACATGGCACTCTATCGTCTATTCATTTGATGACAAATCTTTTGTCACTATTTAAAATGACTTGAGAAACTCTTACCCAGATTCAAATGGCGACAGAAGATTTTGTCACCATTTCAATTGGCGACAGAAGATTATTTCTGTAATTTTTTAAAACGGCGGTATGTTTTTGTAATATTAATAAAAAAGTGTATTATTTTTTTAAAAAAATCGATCTGAAAACATACCTTCAGGAGGAACTGAGGGAAGCCATGTGCAACAAATAAATTAGCAGGATTTTTTTTAAAAAAAAAGAGGTCCACAAGAAAAAAGAGTATATGCAGCTTTCCACGTATCATTCTCATCCTAACCTTCATGCAATTTTGTGCAAAAACTTCTCCAGCAAAAAATTAAAAAGAAAAGGAAAGGAAAGCCTCTCCAGAAAACGACATGACTCGTACAACAATAAGCGAACAACAAATCACAGTATGAGAACAGATAAATAGAAAAGAGCGTTGGTGTAAAGTGGAACCCACTCAACACAGAACAGAACAGACAGAAGGAAAATGGGCCAGCAACTGGGCCACCAAAGGTCAAGCCTGAAGCAAGTCCAGGAAAGTTCAGAGTTGACAGGCACAAAGCTACCTGGAACAGCCGCTGCCTGCTGCCATGATTGTTGTCAACTTGTCACGTATTCACCATTAACCACCAATTCTGACCAATCAACACAGCTACAGCTCAAGATGCTGAAACCAAACCAGGAAATTAGGAACGCATTTAGTGTATCAAAGCTGTGAAAGTTGAGTATAGCACCGAACATCCCTGTTCAGCAATGTTATGAGTTAACATTGGAACAACGGAACAGTGCATTGCCATTTATAGTGGTTGGTAGATGAATACTTCTGTCGTGTACCTCCAACGCTAACGACAGCCCCAACTGAAATGGCTGGCATTCATTTTCTGTTGCATTAACAGAACCAAAACAAGTGGAAAGATAAGGCATACGAACGAACAATCATCATGCTAGTGGTATAATCAGGCTAATCAGGCATTCAAACCTAAGGCAAATACATAATCCGTATTATTACAGTTTTATATGAAATTAGAAATAAAGGTATGAATCCGCAGTATTGTTGTTACTTTGGACTACAAAATTTTTATGGAAGAACCCCTCACTAAAAGGATGCTACGTATATTCACACTAACAATCATAAAATAAATCATCAAGGAGTTTACATATGATGTACAACATGACCACACCTGGATGAAATTCAACTATTTTACAACACATGGATGCAATTTTGCATAGACCTGAGTATCTGACTAGCTGCCAGGAGATTGTACATGATGGCCAAGATCTGAAATCGCCCAACTCAGCAGCTTCGTTGAGTTCATGGAATACATCACCGAACAAGCCATGTTGCCTCTCTTTATTGGGAGCCTTAAGAATCAATTGATAGGCGGGTTGGCTTTCCAAGAGGAAGACAGACAAGATCTTGCAGCTTGTTAATGGGGTGGAGACCACCATAGATATTTGCCATTCACGCTATGCTTCTGGCCAATTGCTCAAATCTCTGAGCAATAGTTTGCTGATTTCCACTTGTATATACGTTGAGCAAGGACTTCACTGCAGAGGAAAGCATAACTTTCTGTGACACGTTTGGGCTGAAACCATCTTCATCATTTATGGTCTCGCTTGCCAAAGGCTGGTCCTCAGCATTATTGAACGATGAGCATAATGACTTCAGCCAGTCTTCTAGAAACGATGCTTTCTGCTCAAAATGGCACACGAATTAGATAGGATAACAGAATAATAAATCTGGCAGTCAACTACAAAGAAATTGAAGCATTAAACATTTAAACCGTATAAGAAAATTAACTGTAGATTGCAATAAAATGCCATATCCACCAGGACCAAGCAGCATCTTAAGGTAATTCTTTTCTTTTTCTATGAACTCTGCAAATTCAGTGTTCTATGTTTCATGTTTCCATACATGACAGGACCAACAAATGCTCCTGACACTCATGTATCCAGGTTCTAACAATATCAATCTGTCCTGAGACTCCTGACAGATATTTGCCACTGAACAACATTGTAGAGATAAAGACTTACAGCACTAAAAATCACTAATACACAGACTAAGAGCCCCTTACCTTGATAAGAAAATCTTTCAGGTTTTGATCATCCTTTGGTGAAACAAAACCAAGCAAATGAAGAGCAGTAAACGTAAGCTGTAAAAAAGCAAACAAAAGCTTCAACAATGCTGCCAAACATGCTTTGGTGCAAATAAAATCTATATAAGCATCAGCAACACTAACCTGTTTCTCAAGGTTATCTCTTTGTTTGAAATTTGAAGGCGACGATGAATTATTTGAACTCAATGACTCAAGAACATGCTCAAGGCCTCGAATAACATCTGGAAATGAGCTACCATAATCTATACAGAAGAGGGAAAAGGTAAGCATCCAGCAGCACCATGGATTTAGCTGCAGAATGAGTGCACAGTCCAGAACTCCAGATACAAATATCCAACAAAATGAAGTATGCAGCAGCTTCATGGATTTAGCCAACAAAACAAAACAATCTAGTATATAACATGGGCAAATACAGTCTAAATAATAATGGAACAAAGCTTTAGTACGTTGGAATGATATGGCATTTGCAAAATGTGAAAGGCCAATGCTTAAAGGCGGAAATTAAAAGCAATCAGGGGACTAACCAAGCCTTGAGACTGGCACTGCTAAGGCAACAGCTGCATGCATCCTTATCTTATAATTGTTTGAGTCACGGAGGAGTAGTAGAAGTATGCTATAAACACTTGATGCCCTGTTACACAGAATACCTGAAAATCAGAACCACTAAATACATATGAAGTTGGAGCATTTACAGAGGTCTATCATGATCAACAGACTTCATAGGATGACACCAACATGTCCTAATTTAGGAGGCAATGTCAAAGCTAAATATCTACGAAGTTTAATTTGTAGAATATCATCAGAAGATTCTTGCAGCATGATGTCAGTTATACTCAGTGTGTTGTGCTGTGACTCTGTGAGCATGTGACATGGGCAACCACTATTGCTACAGTATTCCAGCACGGAAACCTTAGGTACTATTATCATACCGCACTAAAAGTTGAAAAGGTTGACAATGACAGAAATAATTATTGTGCTAATTTCTGACTGTTTAGTTCCAATGCTTTAAGACAAATAGATGAAGAATAGAAGATGTGGGTGAAGGTTGTCTTTGATTAGATTTAGAATATATGAAATAACCTCCTAATTTCTGACTGTTTAGTTCCAATGCTTTAAGACAAATAGATGAAGAACAGAAGATGTGGGTGAAGGTTGTCTTTGATTAGATTTAGAATATATGAAATAACCTCCTTTTCACATTGTTCTTCATCTTTTTAGTTCCAATGCTTTAAGACAAATAGATGAAGAACAGAAGATGTGGGTGAAGGTTGTCTTTGATTAGATTTAGAATATATGAAATAACCTCCTTTTCACATTGTTCTTCATCTTTTGTAAGCATATAGTACATAGATCTTTTAATTCAAAATTCTTTCAAAAGATGAAGAAAGCGTGTGATGCTTGTGCAAGGGAAAGTCTAAAGAAGAAAGGAATGCATGAAAATTTCCAAGTAATTGAGAGAAATACACAGCACAAGTTTTTTGAAGCAAATTGTAACAAGGTTATTTGATATTTTGATGTGTACAAATACATACCAAGGCATATCTGAAAGTCTCAAGGTGTCATTCATGAATAAGTTGCTAAGAGCATGACAAACATTCCATTGAACCTGAATGAAAGACAAAAGACATGCCAAATGGAACCAGTTATTCATGTCAAGAATCTTTACATTCAACTATCACTTCAATTATCATAAGAATTAGAAAAATAGTATAGGCAAATTCTTGAACTTCTATATCTGGTAATTGAGGTGTTCCTCATAAGGATAAAACAAGAAGGCAAAAATGCATATCTTTACTCTCGCCTTAACACAAGAAAATAGCTCAGAAACCAGGATACTGCTGTGGAGAACAAAAAGGCATTCAGCACATGAATTTTCAATTTTTAAGTGCAACCATTTCTTGTAGTACCTTTACATTTCCGGTTGTCACACAAGACATCAAAGCTTGTACCATTCTTTCAAGCCAGACAGGATCTCCACAGAAAATTGAACCACTGTCACAAAAGTCCAGAAAATTGTAAACTGAAGAAACCAGCTAAGAAAAATAGCGATTGATGCATACAGAATGTTAACTGTTAAGCAACCTTGGGTCATTAACTGCTTCAGAATGATGATTGAATCTGATAAATCTTGAAAGATACCCAAGGGCTCTAACGGCGTTTGATTTTACCTGAATGAAAATAAAACAAGAAAATATCAATGTTACCCTTTATACAGAGTTACAGACATATATAGGCAGCCTCCATTTCTTTTCATTTTACAATTTAATAATGTCTCTCCAATAATCCCTTCACTCTTCAAAGCTAAAACAGACATCGGAGCAGTGAATAAATTGAAATAAAAGCACATCAGTTGACTAAGACAAGCTTACTTTTTCACCATCTTTGGCCAGGCGCAAAGCAATTTCAACCAACAAAGATATGGTTGGTTTATCTAGTACACCTGCGCTTGAAAAAAAATAGTGGCAAGATACATGTTATATTGGTATATATTGTAGATGCTGTAAGCCTGTAACCATCAACATTAAATTCATACCTGCAGAGGCAACAGTATGCAGTTCCAATGCTCTAAAACGAATAGAAGAACAAAGATTTGCCAAAGCCCATGAAGCAGTGATACGAACCTAAACATTTACAGTGATGGTACAGTATTACATTATATACTTGATACAAAATGAGAAGAATTGATAAGCATTAAAGATAAGAGAGAAGACATCATACTGGAGTTGACGAATTTTGTGTGTTAAACTCAATGGCATCTATGAACTTGACAGGTAGACTAGGACTGCACGAGGAAATAGTACGTTATGGGCTAGTAACCATCTTCATTTAAGTAACTTGAATTCAGCATTTGAGGCTGCAGTGCAACCGCGGTTCTGAAAATTACCTTGACAATATTTGGGGGAAACATGCAACAATACCAATGGCTCGACATGCAGCCGACCTCACAGCAGGAACTGCATCACTCAATGCTGCATGAACCTACACAATGACAATGTCACAATGACATTTCTAAACAGGATAGGAAAACACAATGAAACATACAAGTGAGACATTAGACTTACAGATGAGGAAGTCACATAATCTCTCTTGTTTTCCGGAAGGGAGAAGAAAACATCAGAAGTCATGCCAGCGAAACATGTGAGTGATGCTGTCCTGACCTACAAATAAACAAATATTTTATTTAGTCCAGTGAAAACAAAAAAAAAAGAAATACTTCCAGCTTTACACAAAAGCATTTACACAAAGTCCATGCAATACAATACTCTCTATATTTACTGGCAAATGTCACAAGACAAATCAGTTTTCTTCCATATTGCACATAAAGCATAAATATCTGAACATAATAAAATAAAGAAAAATAATGCAATGTTAAATTAAGCATCATAAATGGTAGCACTGATTCAAATATAGATTAGTTGGCTGCTTTCAGTGAAGTGGCAGGCATGTCCGTTCTACATAATATCAAAATAAATGCACAAGTTCTAGAGGTGGTAAATTACCATAGCAGAGGCATGGGATAATCCCTGAGGGAGATGTGTTTCTATCACCTCAATCCAACGATTAGTTCCAAGTGTTATGTCCAAAGTGCAATTTTCTGCTGGTCCAGGGACTTGGATTTCAAAGTGAGGTGCAGATTTAATAATTTTGTTTATGGTACAATCAGAAATTTGTTGAATATCCAGTAATCTACATTCTTTGAGGTCATCCGTTCCCTTGAATCCAGATGAAACACGCAGACACTCGTCCATTACCTGACAAACAGAGCCACAAATTAACAAATGACCAAATGACTGAGTATGATCATGACAAAAACTGAATGGTTTGTTCACATAATAAAAAAGTTCTACGACCCAAATTCAATATACATGTCAATAATAACACAATAACTAATGTAAAATGGATAAAGATCAAGTAACCAAGTTCATAAAAAATCTGAACCCAGGATATTCAGGTGTCATATACCAAATTATCAACAAAATAATCTACGCACAAGATAATGCAATTCAAACGTTATGGATCTTATGTTGGGAAAAATGGTAAAGTATACATCCAACTTCAGGTACTATATCCTATACACTATATTGATATTATTAACAATCAAATTTAAGCATTCTTAAGTATAGTAATTTGTAGCAAATTGATCTAGATAAAAAATCAAGATGAATGCAAGGTTGGGAATAACCCAACATCGAGAATTTATTCAGTTGGCTTCAAGGAGAAATGATTAATGTTCATAAATGCGCAACAGACTCCAATGTAATGTGACATCGAGGAACAAACTATTAAGCAATAACATGCACAATCGAGTTTCATCCACAAGGTTTTGAAACATTTACAGAAAGCATTACCTTAATGCCAGCCACAAGACATTTTCCTGTAATTGATGATTCTTCTTTAGAAGGCCCAAAGTTTGCATCACATCTTTGGTCTACAAAGCTTTGCATTTGCAATAAATCAAGAACGATGCCTCGAACATTTTCCCAAATGATGTTTGCACAGCCTGGGTAATTATGAACCACTGATCTCAACACCTGAACGCAAATAAAAAAGGATGAATAGTGCCAAAAGTGTGTCAACTTGTGGAGCAACTGCAAGTATCAACTTGTGGAGCAACTGCAAGGACATTCAATATAAAATGTCCCACAATAAGAGTGCCAAGCAATTTATTCCTATGGCTACATGCACATACACACCAAACGTACATGTAAGAATGTATGAACAAGTATATCTATGTGGTGATATCATATTAAACGGTTCATATTTTTCTATTTCATTATACGGACATATATCTTATGTTAATGCAAACGATTGTTGCTATGAAAGAACATCCTTTACGTTGTATAAATATGGAATATCAATGACAACTGCATTACTGCGATATAGGGAAGCTTAGCCTTCCCCATAGCAAATGAGAAATATGAGCAAGATATCCAGCATATGGTTACAACTTGCAACTTAGAAGAATAGGACAAAATCTCTATAATGGTCGCAAGATCAAAATATCAGAGAAGCAAAGAAACAAAAAAAGGGTAGCAACATTGAGTAATATTGTAATAGAGTTACATAATACGTCAAGTCTCCAAACAGATATTGGAGAAAAAAAATGCAAAAGCAATCTTTACGCATAAAAGAATGATGACTTGCCTGGAGAGCTCCGCATCTAACGCTGAAATGCATCTCCTGTTCTATACAATGAAGAAGTACATCAACCACACTTGACTCTTGCTGAGCATGTGAGGACCCTGAAAAGCTCGCATTGGTACAAAAATGTAACAGCTCAGTAGTTACACAAACCCATTTTGCAATATGATCAACCCTGGAGATCTTCTAAGACAACAACTTACTTTAGTAGTATGCAGCTACTGAAAAATTGAGAAAACTAATGCAGAGAAGATATCCAAAACATTAACTTAAATTTGAAATTGTAAGTGGGTCTAACCTGAACAACCATCTTGAACTAGAACTCCAAAGACATCTGAAGAAGGTGGCACTTTTGAAAATGCTGCCTCCAAGCAATTTAGAACATTAACCTGTTGCATACTCATGTAAGGTACAGGGCACATGACCATTGGTTCCTGAATAAAGGAATTAATATTCAAAAACTAACCAGCAAGGCATAATGTTCAGTCTTATTAGAATGCCTGTCCAATAATCTACTGCACATGGCTGTAATGACGGTTGGGAACAATTCCTTTGGCATGCGAGCATACCTGTTCATCTAACATACTATCAATTATACAAGCATACCAATTAAAGGAAACAGAGACACAAGGGAAGATTTAGATCATACGGAGTAGCAGATATCAAAAGGATGAGAACTTTGAACAATGCCGCAAGCAACGTAGTTTGAATTTCACGCTGTATCAAGTACAGCGTTCCTGCCAATCAGAAACAGGAAATGTCATGTAAAACTTGAATAAAAAATAAACAAAATCTCTTTACAAAATTGTGGAAGGATCAGGTGAATGGAAGGTAGATGGCTAAGAGCAATGACTGAATTTGAAAATGTCCCCTACCTGTATGCAGCTGCATCAGAATTTGACCAAGAGAGCAAGATAATGTAGTGAAAGATCCACGTTTGGATGTTTCATTGTACTCTGCAACTTGTGTCAAAACTAAGGCTTGTCCTTCCAGCATGGCAGCAATGGTTAACGCTGCCTCAACACGTACCTGTAAGTAGTTAACTTATGTCAACTCCATTACATACACAAGAACTTCCAAGTGGAAAAGCACTAATTTGATAAGACCATAATTCATATATGTTACGAACTCTGTCAGGTATACTACATTAACATCCGCATGACTTCAAAAATAGAAAGAGAAAAAAAATAGCAGTAATCAGATAGCATATATTGTCAAAACTCTAAAGTGCCTGACTAAGTGTAGTTAGGGGTGGTGGAGACCAAGGGAAGGTGGGTGCAAATCAAGGGTTGGATCAAGGAGGTAATTATTGTTATGAATAGCGTTTGTATTTATCATAAGGCCAATGGGCCAGTATATATACACATACAGGTATGGTATGTATGTAGAAAACCCCTCACACAACAGGGTAAATACACAGCTATATAATATATATCTAACAATTATCAAGGATCTAGATAACTTTTTAGCAAACATTTAACACAAGTTTATTAGTATGTGAGGTTTTCCCATTAAGCAGAATAGCAGATTAACTCAGAGTGGCATTAAGACAATTAAACGCCTTCAGTCACACAGCTCAAAACACAAGCGGAGTTGGTATGGCAGTGAGGTAAGCACAACGTTGTCGAAGGTTGAATAATCAGAATAGCTAAATACTATAAACAATGGTGATGAATTTAGGTCAAAGGTGAGCAGCCTATAGTTGAGAAACTTCACAATCGACATAAATGTAGATAATTGCAGACTTGTACCTTCGTTACAGGGTCAAAAATCAAGCATGTCATCAGAGTTGCTTGATATTTTCTGTACAAGCAACAAAAGATACCATTAGATGATAGTAAGGCATGAGAAATATCGTACCCGTTGTACGTGCAAGAGTTTACCTTTGTTGGAGAACATCGTTGTCAGGCAAAAGTAACGGCCATAGTGAAGTAAGAGACTTTGCATCAGCACGACATATATCCTTAAAGAAGTCAGAACAGGAGTGTGAGATAGTTTCTTAAATAACATGAGCATGAGCACACTGAAATATTTAATATTGTCTTTTGAGTATCAGATATCCCATGAGTGGCTATTGAATTAGCAAACTTCAAGAAGAAAATGAGAGTGCCTATTAACAATTAGAGGGACTTAAATATTCTCATTAGATCATGATGGTCGCAGATACCTAACTACATGTAGATATTCCTATGAATTACAATTTTTTGGTGTTCCAACAATTTACTTCAATTCGTAAAATTGAACAACCATACTACCATAGAGTTAATTCTGCAAATCGACATAGGGCAGAGAAATCACCCAGCTTATCTTATTGGTCAGGTAATTTGCCTTCAAAAACAGTAGCTAGCTATTAAAGGGTGCCCTCATCCATCCACCATTGTAAGAGAAAAAGGAACAGCCATACATATTAACTACGAAAGAGATCTATCTCATGATAACTCCATTATAAAATCCAATCTAAGATGTACATGTTAAGGATAGAATAGGAAATATTTCCTATTCTATCCTTAACAGTACAAACGCACAAGAAAAACAATGACCAAAAACAGATATGTGAGAATTAAGAATGGAAACATGTGACTTAGAAATTACAACATGTTCTATAGCTACATACCTGTATACAAAGGATGGCAGCTAATCTAGCCTTTGAACTCCGGAAACGATCTCCACTTTTTGCATACCCATCGGTATCGCTCAGATCTGAATCTGATGAGCTTAAATCAAATCGAGAAGATTCACTATCCGAACTTCGACCATCCAATGAATCATTCCCTCTTCCATCCTTTTTTCGTAAATGAGGTGGTCTATATCGTCCACGATCAGAAGTCCTGGATTTTGAGTCTGTTTTATTTTCCTTTGGCGTTATTGCAGGTGGCAAAGATGACCTTAGCCCATACACGAAAAATATTTGCAAATTTGCCACAAACCCTGCTACCTTGAAGTTTTATGCACGATGTTACAATCAGAAAGGGGGGAAATGTAGCATATTTGCTATAATCACAGAAATATTTTTTATTTTTATACTTACATGCCCTGAAAGTGTACCTTTGGGTTCTGAAAGAACCGAATGCAGACAACGAAGAAGGGAAGTATAAAATCTGCAAGACAGTGAGGTTTAGCTTTGACTTTAGCATTCATTCATTTCACTGTAATACATGAAACAACCAAAGTACTAACCTTGACATAACACTACTCTCTATAATAAGGTTCCTTGCTGTCACAAAATCCATCACTTTCCGCAAGACCTACAAAGTGAAAAAGAGAAGACTGGAGTTAAAAGAGAAGATTGAACACACACACAGATGTTGCAAACGTCAAGCCACCGAATAGATACACACTGATGTTGCAAACATCAAGCCACAGAACAGATGCACAATATGCATCATCCCATTGCTTGATTTGTTAGCATTTGGTGCATCATCAACTGATAGCAGAAGTCTAGGTGATCAATCAAGGAAGAAGTGATAATGCCGTTTGCATATGAGATGCTACAATGCTGCTAATTTCCTTGTTGCAGTACTTGCTATGTCACTCGATGCCTAATGTGAAGCACCAAGCAGAATGAAGGAAATGAAAACTACTAACCTCAACAACACACTGCCATAAATCTTCTGACATACTTGATGCAATCTTACATAGTATATCTTCCACCATGGAAAATGCAGAGATTTCCATATCCCAGATATTGGAATTTTTATTATTCATTGATCCGGAAATGTGGGAAGAAATGCCAGTGCCATTAGATTTATCTGACAAGCTCAGTTCAGCTTGCAAGCATGATATAATCGAGATAAGCATTCTGAGTAAATGTGAATTCTCAGTTAATGAACTACTTCGTCCAAATTCCTTGCTCAAAAACCTGGAAGGGGAGACAACAATGAGGAGAATGTAAAGATTGTGCATGCCTGATGAGTGATGACATTTCAATTAACCATGGTGAATGATGCTAGAGTACACGTGTTGCATCAATTAATTACACTAACTCCACCACTCCATACAGTACAGCTAAAGGCAGCCTTTTTGCAAGAAATAATATAAAAATATATATTCAAAAAATTGAGAAAACTGTACTGCGACCATCCATACATTCCTAAGATTGCAGATCACAACCTTTACTTTTAATTTTGGTAAGTTGCCTACCACCTATACTCTTAAATGCATTGCAATGTATACATATTTTCCTGATTAAATTTTTTACCAGCGCAAAATGATATATTTATGGAAGGTAGTAAGAATGCTCATATCAGCACTTATCTTACACCAGTAAGAATGCAAGTGAATGATATCATGGTCGTAACTCGTAACTAGTGTTTACATACTCGACTCAAAACTATAAGTGGCAAATTGCTAAAACTCAAGGTGCAGGTGGTAATTTGCAGCAAATCAAAAGTATTGGTGGGGAATTGCCAAAATCAAAATTACTGATGAGGATCTGCGACCTTGGGAAAGAACAGGTGGTGCCATGGTGCATTGCAATTTCTTGAAAATAGGCATAGATGATTGCCCTTCTGGAAGTAAAGCATCACATGTAACAAAGGAAGAACTCTAGTTACAACAATCAGGCTAATACAGAACAGAATCATCATTTTATTAAGTCCATTCCAGAAGGATGTGGCCTAGATGAATGTAGCAGCCTTTTCCTTGAGGCAAGTAAGAGTCAGATATCTTTGTTTCAATGGAAGTGTAGTCAAACTATGAAAACCATCATCCCACATTGTCAATCAACTAGGCTGTTAGTACTTAGGACAGAGGAAACAAGTAGAGGAAGATGCCTGTCTAGAATTCTATAATAGTCTTAATCTAACCTGAGGATTTGTAAACATTCTGATACTGTATTCAATGCATCTGTCCTAACAGACAGGCCCTTAACACGTGCACCCTCAATTGAGCACTTCACAAGCACATCAAGAAACTTCAGCATTGCAAGCCAACCAGAAGAGTCGATCTCCATATTTGTTTTGCACATGACATCATGAATCTGCACAAGTAGAATTTCAGCAATATTAATACATAGAGAAAACAAATCGTAACAATCAAACTAGCAGTGCAACCCAACAGGCCAACAGTATTAACTTCTTGGTCAAATTCATCACACCTAATAGTAGAATACTAGAATTCCAGGCCATAGCACAATTTCTCACCTACAAAATGTAACGAGGGAATGTATGCGAAAGTGACTCTGAAATAGCTAAAACCATGGCTCCAACTAGACACAACCAAAGCTCAAAACCCTGCACGCTAAAGCAAAATTCGAGTTCAAACTAATCAGAATTTAAAAATGTTGTATCCCCAACTCGATCGAAACTTCACATGCTCCGAACACAACACAGGCTACTGATCAGCATGATCTATCTACGATAACACTAAAATTCCAAACATAAAGCAACTCTTCGGTAAATTCCACCGCCTACTGTAAGATCTCGACCGCCTAGAAGCATAAGCCATTACCAGGTGGCAGATGCCACGCAGTACGTCGTCGGCGCCGGCGCAGGGGGCCACCGCCGCAGCCGTCTCCGCGAGGAACGCCACATCCGAACCAACCTGCACACGAACGCAACAGCGAATGAGATCGAGACGAGACGAACCGAACCGGAGCGGGTGGGGTCAAGAGGTGATCTTCGTGAGGGGACCTCGTGCGGGGAGATCGCGGCGGCGGAGGCGGCGAGGGAGGGCGAGGCGGGGGAGAGGAGGAAGCGGCCGAGGAGCGCGAGGAGGGCCGGAGGGGAGGGCGAGGCGACCGACTCGTCGCGGAGGGTGAGTACCGCGGTTCGCCACGGCCGCGCGACACCTCCCCCGGAGGTGGATGAGGAAGAGGACATCGGCCGCCGCCGGCGACCACCGGTGGCGGCTGGTTGCTGGGTTGGAGTGGCGGTGGGAGGGAGTGGTGGGTAGAGATGGCAACGGGCACAAACCCGCTGGGTTTTGCTATCCCAAACCCGTCTTGTGAAAGTTGGACGTCTTGCTAAAAACCCATACCCGTGACGGGTGCAGATTTTGCCTAGACCCATGCCCACGGGAAACGGGTACCACGGTCGCCGTGCGGACAACAATTGTCAGATTGCGACGGTGCGATCTTGCAAGTCAACAATAAGCTCAATTTATATGCTACTATGCATGAAACAAGCAACGACAAATCCATAATGCACATCACTAGTTCACTCTATCAATTCTCAGTTCATAGTTCACTGGTATAGCATATCATTACAAGTTCACGATTCACAACTCGATTAAAACCAAAAGAGACATCAATCGCTCCTTGTACTTGACTAATGGGCTATGGGCCGGACCGTTCGCTGGGATCTTGGGAACACGGGTTTATAACTCATATGGATCGGTTTATATTACCCATGGGTTTACTGGTTTGGGTACTATAGGAACGAATCCGAACCCGGCAGACCCGATGGGTTGGGCTTTTTGCCCATTAAGAAACCCATGGGTTAGGAAATTGACTCAGACCCATACCCTAATAGAGTAAAAACCCACCGGGTATCGGGTTTCGGATACCCATTGCCATCTCTAGTGGTGGGGTTGGTATGTGCGTCAGCGAGGGGTTTTGGACTTTCCGTTAGACCTCAGGAAATATGTGCAGTCCGGGAAGGGATGATAAAAGGCCCAGTCAAGATGGGCTCGTTCGGCCTAATTAGATATATGGGCTGCCCATCTATGTTAGAATGAACGGCCCAGGATGATTGCCTGAAATGCAAGCAGCTTTGCCGATCATTCTCAGGTTGGCGGTGTTGTTTAGGCTTTTAAGTTAAGCTTCCAGCTTTTTTTTTTTACTGTAGTAATCTTTTTACTGTACTTACTGCAGCTTTTTAGTATAATTAAACTTAAAAAATTAAAAGTAATAAAAAGAAAGGCCATATCATCACGGAGAATGGAAAGGAATAAGGGAGAAAAGAAAATAAAACCCTAAAAAAGTCAAAAACCCAGAAAAAACGAAATTAAAAGGCCAGATACAGGAACTCTAGGAGCGTGTTACTTTGGTTCCTCTCAAAGAAAAAAAAAGTCTAGTTTTGGTCAATTAAATTAAACAATTTGATAGTTTTTTTTTTTTTTTTTGCATGTAAGAGCCAGTTTGTCGTTATGGTACTTGTGCTGCGTTGGCCCGAATTGGCACTTCTTTTTCACTTCGGTCTGACCTTTTGTTCATCCATGATAGAGATTAAGTGACATAAGGAATCTAGTGAGACAGTGAGGGATTTCGCAAGTATTAAGTGACATATAAGGAATCAGTAATCCCTTTGTTCATCCATGATAGAGATGGATGAAGATGGCGAGACCATACCATTTCACGAAAAACACTTTCAGGCAAACTATTTGACGCAACTACTATCGTTGAAAATTACTACCGAAATCCCATTGCACATCCATAAATAGACCTAAGAATGCTGGAGCTATACATCAGGTAGGTTTTTTAGACTGATGGTTTATGATTTATGGCTTAAATATTTGAATTCTAGCTGTTCGCGAGAGATAATATGTAGAAGAAAATAGTCGCATACGATTTTGACCGGTACAGCTGAACTTAGTACACTTTTTAGTACAATTTTTCTATTGACATCGTCTTAAAAAACGTATCATTTAAAAGTTAATTACTGTAAATAGTATAAACATAAGCTAACATTGAACTCAAAAGAACCCGGCCATCGTGTATCATCAACACTTTGAGACAAAAGGTCGATGTGCGCGGGTTCTGGGAGAACGAGGCACGCTTGCCAAGTCACTATAGATTATATACCCTCGTACAACAAGAGGAGCTGAGGAGCTCGGCGATTCTAGTTTCCTACGCACAGTTGATTCAATCAAGACGGTTAGCTTTAGCATAATCAACTTTTTCCTGTAAAAAAAAACATGGTGGCAAATTCTTTATGGTTTGTAACATCGGTCTCTTTCGATTCCCAACGTGTATTGCTCACTCCGTTTCAAAACAACTGGTGTCATTACGTAAATATATTGCTCACATCGGCCAGATACTACTCTTCATGTTTCTTTTTGTAAAGCCTATAGTTTTATCATTTTGTTTCATTACGTAAGACATACGTGTGAATTTTTTTGCGAGGAGAACATCATCACTGTTATAAATATTATGTGTGTATTGATATGAGACCCAAAGGGTCATATATATAAGAGTACAAGAGAGGATATACTACCATATAGAGATAAGGCATATATGGAATAGCAATCCTACTCTATCTCTAATACCTTATCTCTAATACCCTTAACACCCCCCCTCAAATGCAAGACGTATGCAATAGCATTGCATTTGAAAAAGAGGTTGACATTAAAAATAAGATAAATCCGAAGTCCGAGTCTTGATAATGTCGTCGTTGCGTGCAGCCTTGGAATAAACTGTCAAATCAAGCCGAAGAGGAATAGATAGAAGCATGACGGCGCAGATCGAAACCCGAGATGGCGAGTCGGCGCAGAGCACAAGAAGCGCAACGGAGGCGCAGTGCAGAAGAAGCGCGATGGCCTTAAGGCGGCTGCTGTCATGCAAAAGAAAAATTCCTACACTTCTATGACTGACAATGAATTTGTGGACTCGCACGGCTTGAGACGAACTAAAAAATTAGAAATTACGGATTTTGGATGGACGCAACGGAAGATTTATAAGAAAAATAACTCGAAGACTGACTCAAAAGAAAATAGCAGTAAAAAAAACTACTTCAACCGAATGCACTTTGCCATCCCGAAAATGCAATCCGGCATGACGTTTCAGAATGCCCGTGCTTTCACTTTTCGATGTGAGCCCAGTCCTTAATCTTGAATCCCTTATCTCTTTGGCTGCCACTTCGATAACAACTTCAATTGGGAAGCCAGCCATCTGAGCTTCTGATAGAAAACCAACTCCTGCATCTCGCACGCTCCTCCTGCTCCCCCATTACTCCCCCTCTCTCGCGGCCTTACGAGGCGACAGCCAAAAGGGAGAAGAACTCGGGCGGCCGGTGCGGCTCGCTCTCTCCACCATCTCTCTCGCGGGCACAAAAGCGTGGGAGGCGGCAGTGAAGACGGCGGCGCGGGCGCGGGGTGCGTGGTCACGACGGCTGGGAGGCAACGTCAGTGGCGGTTCACCGGATCCGGACTTGCGGGGCAGCGGCGGCCAAGATGGCCGTCTGGTCGGAGGCGAGGCCGATCCGACGGATCCGGCGGCGACTGCGCGGAGTGATGAGCCGGCGGCGGCGCAGGCGGAAGCCGGCGGTGCGGCGCGAGACCGACGACAATGGCGGCGATGCCTCGCGGGAGGCGGATCGGCGGCGAAGAGACCGGATCCGGTCGGGAGCGGCGGCGACGCCGCGCGGGTGGCGGATCGATGGCGGGCGGCCGGATCCGGCCGCCCAGCGACGGCGGAGAAGATCCACGGGCGGCGGCGCGGATGCGGCCGAGAAGAAGAAGGACGACGGCGGCGACAGCGTGTGTGACGGTAGGAAGACTCGTTCCAACGAGGAGCAAAGACCAGAGGCCGGCGGCGGTCAGCGCCGGCGACGGCGAGAAGATGGCCGCCCCCAGGAGAGATCGATTCTCCCGGGGGCAGCGACAACGGAAGACGAACAAAGATTAGATTTTAAACCTTTGCTCTGATACCATGTTATGAATAATGTGTGTGTATTGATATGAGACCCAAAAGGTCATATATATAAGAGTACAAGAGAGGATATACTACCATATAGAGATAAGGCATATATGGAATAGCAATCCTACTCTATCTCTAATACCTTATCTCTAATACCCTTAACAATCACTAACGATGTTTCGCGAAAAAAATGATGTTTCGCGATTTCTCTTGTATCCACGCGGATAGGTCACAAATTTGAGACAAAAAAAACGTCGCTCCGAAGACTGCATATATATGCGTCAGCTGAAACCTGAAACACGAGAAAATTGAAACCTGGAAGACAAACACATGAGATAGAGATTTGAATTTTTAACAAAGCATTTGAATGGGTCGTTCTTGGCGCCTTCGGATATTCTCTCCTTATCCCATCAACGAAAATGACATGGATGATGAGGAGATGTTTAGAAAGACGTAATCTGCATGCACGTCCCCGGGAAGAAACAAAAACCGAAGTAGCATATGCTGCTGCTGCTACGTGTGAGGATGATCCTAAGTTGATCTGATCAGCAGCGCACATGAATACAATGGAACAAAGGCTCTTCGGCCAAAAAAAAAAAAAAGTCTTCTCTCAACCTTCTGAACCTGGAGACCAAACTGGAGAAGCCAGCTGCAGAACAGTGTGCTTTTGTCCAGAATTCTGAGAATAAACCAAACTGGTTCTTCCGGGGACCAATTTTCGCAGCCAACCAGCTGTCGGTGTGTGCGCCTCTGCGTCGTGAACAGCAGCCTGCACAATTCAATACGGTGCAGCTAGCTGTTATTTTTTGTCAAATTGGATGAGAAATGAGCATAGGTTCAGAGAACATACAGAGCAGTTTGTTTTTTGCAAGCAGGCGGCATGCATGCTCCAGGGTCCAGACCATTGCACGGTCCTCTCATCTCTGGCAATGAGGAGAAACGTTACATTCTTTCCCTTTGTACGCTCCTTCTTGGACAAAAATGCATCAGCAAACTGCTGCAGGTGCAAACAAGCATTCCGGGCTGGTTGCAAGGTCATACAACATCGACAACCTTGCGTCCTTATGCAGTTTGAAAAGGCATATGCTCGAGTTATGCCCCAGTTATTCCCAGGCACCCACCTTGGTCGTGTAATCACTCCTTAAACTATTATACACATCAAATCTTCTTGATCTTAACAAATCATCGTACTAGGAGGAAATAAATGTATTTAATTGGCAGGGTTAGGGATCTTTAAAGTGGGATACTAGACAGTACTTAGGCTTCTTGCTGCTAATTCGTAGCGAAAATATGAGAAAGAACATATACAGGAGGTTAACCCTATCTCCTAATAACATTTCTCATTTGCTTCACTGACCCATTCTATAGGATTGCACATAGGTGTTTTTCACCTGTTTGCTCTATTCAAACAGCCATGTTTTATCTGTGCCCTTTGTCCTCCATCTAGAACAATGAAAAACGAGCTTGGCAACACGCAGAACAGTGTCAAAACTAAAGCAAAAACCACTACGTAAAGTTGATATAATACGCTAGTGAGTCCCTTTACCAGCTCAGCATATTTTATTTCCAACCTTGAGAGTATCTATAGTGCTTGTTTCACACCATTTTGGGAGACATGGTTGTCAGTATCTACATGTAAACATGCACGCCCAGTATGCAATGCCTACGACTATAATACCGATGCCATCTATAAATCTCCTTTCCATGCTGCTCTGCTGCAAAAAGGTCGCCAAGATCACTGAAAACAATACCCATGGTCCATGATGAAGACCACTCGATTTCATCACCTCAGCCTGACGATATGGATGAAAGGAAGAGCACAATCTCAGTATCGTCAGCAGCTAGTGTTGACGAGAAACCATTTCCATTCTTCAGGCTGCTTTGCTATGCCGATGCAGTAGATTGGCTCCTCATGGCCCTGGGAACCATTGGGTCCGTCATTCACGGCATGGCATTCCCAATTGGATATCTCCTTCTTGGGAAAGCGCTTGATGCCTTTGGAACCAACATAAATGATCAGGAGGGCATGGTCCATGCATTGTATAAGGTGAAAATGCCAAAAACATTGTATATGCATGCATACCATTAGTCTTGATTTTACACTGAATTTTTTTTCTACTCGTTGCTTAAAGGTGGTTCCCTATGTGTGGTACATGGCAGTAGCTACTCTTCCTGCCGGAATGGTTGGTAAGTCAAGACTGAACTGAAGGGTCCTTTCATTTCTGCCAAGATGCATGTGGTTTTTCCTTTGGTGAAAGAAATACCCCCAGTGCTCTATTTGTATGCTAGCCTAGTGCTTTCAAAGGAACAAATAGAAAAAAAAAACAAAACAGAGACTCCAGAATTTGTTGCATTCCATTCCTGTGATTTCTGGCCTGATTTTATGAAAGCTGGATAAAAATAGAACTGCCATATTGCTCAATGGTTGGCTCGATTTGCATAAATTAGGTGGTAAAACTCAGAAACTTGTCCAAACACTAGTGTTTTACTTCTATTCGCAATGAAGTAAAAGCACTTTGACAATTCTAAAAAAATGTATAGTAATGTGCAGAATGAATGATATATAGAAAAATTGTTTTTGTTATCAGTAATACTTTATGTTCAGAATGAGCAACAACATAACAATATTGACTGGTGAAACATTACTTACCTTTTCCTGTGACCACCTGTCTGCAGAGATCTCCTGTTGGATATACTCAAGTGAGAGACAGTTAGCACGTATGCGGCTAGCATTTCTGAGATCAGTCCTTAATCAAGAGGTTGGGGCCTTCGACACTGACTTGACCACTGCAAACATCATCACTGGAGTAACCAACCACATGAGTGTCATACAAGATGCAATTGGTGAGAAGGTAATGAACTTAACAATCATATAGAACACTAACGCTAAGATTTCTGAAATTATGTGGTCAAACTTGTATCTGACCTCACTTTCTGCAGCTGGGTCATTTCGTTGCAAGCTTCTCCACTTTCTTTGCTGGTATAATAATTGCATTTGTCAGCTGCTGGCAAGTTGCGATGCTCTCCTTCCTGATCATTCCTCTGATCCTCGTCATTGGAGCAACATACACGAAAAAGATAAATGGCATATCGTTGTCACGCAATGCTATTGTCTCAGAGGCAACATCTGTCGTGGAACAGGTAATCATGCAGATCAGTTACACCAGGTTATTTTAATAAATAAAACATAGAAAATATAAACGATCTCCTATTAGGTTTAAGTTCTTAATGCTAGTACACATTTGTGAACAGACTCTGTCGCATATCAAGACTGTCTTCTCCTTCGTCGGGGAGAACTGGGCCATGAAATCATTTGCCCAGTGCATGGATAATCAATACAAACTATGCAAGAAGGAAGCAATAATAAAGGGAATAGGGCTGGGCTTGTTCCAAGCAGTGACCTTTTGTTCATGGGCACTGATGGTTTGGATCGGAGCAGTTGCAGTAAGCAGAAAAACAGCAACAGGAGGTGGCACGATATCTGCCATTATGAGCATCCTCTTTGGCGCAATGTAATAAAACTACAACTTTTCTGTTTGGTTCAGTCACACTAAACTATTTTTATTCAAACATTAATTTGTCGATATAAATGGTTTTCACTACATGGATTCAGATCAATTACCTACGCTGCACCAGACCTTCAGACCTTTAATCAAGCAAAAGCTGCAGGGAAAGAGGTCTTCAAGGTGATCAAAAGGAAGTCATCCATAAGTTATGAAAAACATGGAGCAGTACTAGAAAAGATTCATGGAGAGATCAAATTGCGTAGGGTGCATTTCGCTTATCCCTCCCGCCAGGATAAGCCAATTCTCCAAGGATTCTCATTGTCCATACCCGCAGGCAAAGTTGTTGCTCTGGTAGGAAGCAGCGGCTGTGGGAAGAGCACTGTTGTTTCACTACTTCAAAGGTTCTATGATCCAACCTCAGGTAGGCTTCTGCCATCTTCCTATTTCAACTACATGCATGAGCTAAGTCAGTATTATATTTTGCTAAATGTAAAATTCTACATCAGAATTAAGGTCAGATGTTGGTTGTCATGACTTATATTGTTCACAAAGCATATATAGTACTTACAAGCTAAACTACTTAAGAGTGTTTCAGTCGGTAACAAGGACTAATGCTGCAGGTGACATATTCATTGATGGTCACAGTATCAAGAAACTCGATCTGAAATCCCTACGAAGAAATATAGCTTCCGTCTCTCAGGAGCCATCACTATTTTCTGGTACCATCAAGGACAACTTGAGGATTGGTAAAATGGATGCAAGTGACGAAGAGATAATTGAAGCAGCAACGACAGCTAACGTGCATTCATTCATATCCAAACTTCCCAGTGAATACTTAACAGAGGTACGTATGTGTTCACTAAAGCAATGCATAAAAGAAATCTTTATTCATGGTTTTGATTAAGGCATTAAATGCAATAAGACCTTTCCAAGTTAGAATATTAACAAAAATGTGGGATTATTCTGAATCTTCTGATCATGACAACTGAATTTTTTTTTCAGACTCATGACTGACGGTTTGGCAATAATGTTATGTACTTATGTCACAAAGAAATTGACAGCTAAAAAGATAATGATGAGTATTTAAGTATGTGACCTTAGCATGAACATCACACATGGTGAATTTCTGAATCTCAAACATGAAAATGCATCTAGCTTTCACTGACAATGAAATATACTTACAACTTGCAAAGAAAGTCAGAAATTAGTAGTACAGATTAGTAAGAAGTACAACAATCCCTTTTTTGTTCCTACAGTTAATGAAACAAGCATAATGAATGCCTATTGCAAGGGATCATGTGAGAGCACAAGGTAAATGATGGAATTGACAGGAAGCATGCTGTCCCTTGATGACCATTAGGGTTTCGACCCCTGTTTTGTCAAGTGTCAACAAAATTCCAATACAGTGTAATGCGTAATGGATATATTAAGATTAGAAGTTTGAAAGCCCGAAATAGCCACAATTTCTTCCTATTGAAGAATCGTGGATGATTCCATAATATTTCATTATATATACTAAGCTATTTTTTATTAAAAAAAACCTTGTGCCTTACACCATCTTAATTGGTTCAGGTAGGAGAAAGGGGCGTGCAGTTGTCAGGAGGCCAGAAGCAAAGAATAGCTATTGCAAGGGCAATGCTGAAGGATCCACCAATCCTCCTCCTGGATGAAGCAACAAGTGCCCTTGATTCAGAATCAGAAAAGCTAGTCCAGGATGCACTTGAGAGAGCCATGCGCGGGAGAACTGTTATCTTGATAGCCCACAGGATGTCCACAGTTGTAAATGCTGACACCATTGTTGTCGTGGAGAATGGAAGAGTAGCAGAAACTGGGACACATCAAGAATTGATCGAGAAAAGCACATTCTACTCCAATGTATGCAGCATGCAAAATATTGAGAAGGAAGCTGGAAAGAGGGTAGCAAGGTAAAGTTAAATGCAGCCAGAAAAAAACTTTACTTCACCGATCTTTTATGCTTATCACTTAAAAAAATAGTAGGAAAAAGTCCATACAACACCTCAAACTTTACTCAATAGTCTATCAAGAACTCGAAATTATAAAACCAGACATTTGTTCATCGAACTTTACAATCTAGTTCAAATAACATCCGACCCAGTTTCGGATGGTGGTATTACTTGTGTGACGCAATAAGTGGACGGTTTTATCATGTATGATAATACACTGGTCAATTTTAGGTGAATAACAGAGCGTTCTCTCCTAAATGAAAATAGAGAGGGGGAACTACAAGGGGGCAATGCCCATGGAAACATAGCTAGGAGCTTAGTAGGGAGAGGCTCTTGTGAGCTCTACGTGTCATTGACCCAACTTGGCCAACGTGTTATTCTATGTGGTAAAACCGCTCACTCATCACGTCACGTAGGTAATACCACTATGTAAAATCGGGTTAGCATGTTATTTGAACTGGATTACAAAGTTCGAAAGTTAAATGTCTGTTTTCATAGTTCAGAGTGCTGGACGAACTTTTAAGCAAAGTTTAGGGTATTATATGGACTTATTCCAAAATAGTATATGCATGTTGGGTACTTAAGGATCCCTTCCTGAAGTTTTTTCAAACTGAGTTTCACTGTTAAGGGGTACTCATAAAAGCTATGATATAGAAGTTTAGTGATAATATATATAAGCAGGATTGCTTCATCAGAATTTACTAATTTCTTTATTTTGATTGACTAAACAGCTCTTCTGATGATGTAATAGAAGAACAAAGTGATGAGGCATACATCAAGCAGTCCTCTACGAAGCAGGGACCACAAAACAAACTAGAACAACTAAACTCAAAGCAACCAAAGCAAGAGGTCAGAAAGGAAACACATCCTTTCTTTAGACTTTGGTATGGACTGCATAAAGACGACATTGCAAAGATTCTATTAGGCTCCTCAGCAGCAGCCATCTCTGGAATATCAAAGCCCTTGTTCGGTTACTTCATCATGACAATTGGTGTGGCGTATTACGATCCGGACGCAAAAAGAAAAGTCAGCAAGTATTCTTTGATTTTCTTTGCAGCTGGGATGGTCACACTGGCCAGTAACATATTGCAGCACTATATTTATGGTGTTATTGGAGAAAAGGCAATGAAAAACCTAAGGGAGGCCCTCTTTTCATGTATGTCATTTGAAAACTTTATTCACTACTCTTTTCAATATCTTGCAAGAGTCAACATTATATAGCCTTTCATTGTTCGCGATATGACGAGTTTTTATTTGAATACAATGCAGCTGTTCTCCGAAATGAGCTTGGTTGGTTTGAAAAACCAAAGAATGGTGTAGGATTTCTTACCTCACACATTGTCAGTGACACCTCAACAGTCAAGACCATCATATCTGATAGAATGGCAGTCATTGTGCAGTGCATCTCTTCAATTCTGATAGCAACAATAGTAAGCATGTACGTCAATTGGAGGATGGGTTTAGTATCATGGGCAGTCATGCCATGCCATTTCATCGGTGGCCTTATCCAAGCCAAGTCAGCCAAAGGATTCTACGGTGACTCTGCTATAGCTCACCAGGAACTTGTCTCCCTTGCTTCAGAGGCGGCTAGCAACATCCGAACCGTGGCATCCTTTGTTTATGAAGATGAAATAATTAATAAAGCAGCATTGTCACTGCAAGAACCCATGAGAATTACCAAGATTGAGAGCATGAAATATGGCGTGATCCAAGGGATCTCACTCTGCCTGTGGAATATTGCACATGCAGTGGCACTTTGGTACACCACAGTTCTGGTTCAGAGAAAGCAAGCTTCTTTTGAGAACAGCATAAGATCATACCAGATATTCTCACTCACAGTACCTTCCATCACAGAGTTATGGACCCTGATTCCCATGGTCATGTCAGCCATTGCAATACTGAATCCTGCATTTGACATGCTTGACAGAGAGACACAAATTATGCCAGATAAACCAAAAAGGCCAAGTAAACGCAGGCTCGTGGGGAGAACTGAGTTTCAGGATGTTAGCTTCAACTATCCATCAAGACCAGAGGTCACCATTCTGGATGGGTTCAATCTAGTCATTGAACCTGGCCAGAGATTAGCATTGGTTGGCCCAAGCGGTGCAGGAAAATCCTCTGTACTGGCTCTGATATTGAGATTTTATGATCCTCACAGAGGTAGAGTGCTAGTTGACAACAAGAACATAAGAGACTACAATCTCAGATGGCTCAGGCGGCAGATTGGGCTAGTTCAACAAGAACCAATCTTGTTCAATTCATCCATCAGAGATAACATTAGCTACGGAAGTGAAGGCGCTTCAGAAACTGAAATCATCCAGGTTGCAATGGATGCAAACATTCATGAGTTCATCAGTGGCCTGCCAAAAGGGTATGACACAGTTGTTGGAGAGAAAGGAAGCCAGCTTTCAGGAGGGCAGAAACAGCGGATAGCTATCGCAAGAACTCTACTAAAGAGGCCAGTCATTCTGCTTCTTGATGAGGCAACTAGCGCACTTGATGGTGAGTCTGAGAGGGTGGTGATGAGTTCTTTAGGCGCCAAGGAGTGGAAGAACAGAGATGAGCGATCAGGCGAGATTACAAGCATCACAGTGGCACACAGATTGTCCACCGTCATGAATGCAGACATGATTGTCGTGATGGAGAAAGGGAAGGTTGTCGAACTTGGTAATCACCAAACTTTGATCTCTGCAGATGATGGCGTTTACTCAAGGCTGTTCCACTTGCAAAGCAACATGAAGGATTGATCCCGCTGTCCGATGAAGTCCCGTTGTGACCAAGTGATTAGTTGAAATTAGATTTAGGTGCTTTTTGTCGGTATTGCTTAAATGCATTTTCTGTCAGTTGACAGATTGTAATAACATAGCTATCTCTTCATATACTGAAGATGCATAGTCCATGAGTTAGAAAAATTTGGTACCTATGGATAATCTCATACTAAAATAATTTGCCAATTACTTGGAGAATTTCCACTGCCATATGTAAGTACACTCAACTTATTATTCCTAGGCAATACAAGACTAACCAACAGAGGCATGCTAGATCGATCACCAGATTTGGAATGTGCTGGTTCCCCTGTGTGCTGGCCATCAAGTATTGAACTAAGCTCTCTTAAGAAACTATCTGAAGACCCTTGCATAATCTATTTTCATATATAAATATTTTAAGTAGAAATATATGCCATGGAGAACAGGACTGTATTAAAATCACACATGATAACTTTGCAGACATATCACCTTAGAGCGTGGATTAAGATTCGAACAGAAACTACCTTGCTTAATTATTACTAGACACCTTGATATTGTAGACCTAATCTTTAAATTATTCCGCGACAGAAACTTCGAAGATGTTTAGCGGAGCATCATGTGTTTGTACAAGGAAGCTAGAAAGTTTAATTAATCGGAATTTGGAAGGAAATAGGAATATGTAAAGTAAGATCCAATTCCGATAGAATAGCTTTCACCAAAAAACCCAAAGTTGCATTGCTAATTTGGATTAGACTGCCTCATGTCCCTACGGTTCGGTTACAACAACAAAAGATTCATGCTTAGGATTTCACAATGATGTGACTTGGAGTAAACAGTTAAAGTTCCACACGTCACAAAAAAAAAAAAGTTCACTTCTTGCGAGTTCGAATACGCAGGTTGACATGCTGCATCGTGTCAGCAACACAGTTTTGATTGAGAACGGCAGCCGCCAATAAACTAATGTTATCGGATCCCATGCTGAAGTAGTTCAACATATGAACCTTGAGAGTACCAATGGAGTGTCCTTCCATTTTTGCAGCTATGTGGTTGTCTGTTACTATATATATAGCTGTCTTTCTGCTACTCTTCTGCAAAGTATCGTTCGTAAGGGCATTTATGTCACTATACATATTACATTTTGGACTTTACAGCCCTCTAACAAGTCGGTTGGATTTAGGTGGGGGCCACCCGTACAACAACGCCATTAGACAGAGTGAGGAAGAGACAAAAAAGAAGAACAACACAAACAGTTTTGGCGCCAAGCACCAAAGTTTTGCGAGGGCAATATGATCATTCCACCCCCTAACGGCAGCCGAAGTATGGAATCCTCATGGTAGGGGCATTCCCATAATTTCGGGGTATTTGGCCGCGTGTGACCTTTGCGATGGTATTTTTCAAATTGTAAACCTTTGCGAAGGTATGGAACAAATTTTCTCCTATTATTATTACCATGCGGCAACTTGTAGATGATGCATGGCAGCAATATATCTGATCACACGCCCGGAGGATTACGGTTTGGTCGGCAAATAACGAATTTTATGCTGCCGAAATAGACATTTTTGGTCCATGTGAAAATCGATTTACTTAGAATTAGAAACATTTTTTACACGAAAAAATGAAACAATTTTGAGCCTGACACATTTTTTTCCTTTCGTGTTTCTAATAAAAAAATCTATCTAACTGCGTTTTAATTTTAGAAGGAATTCGGCCCATTGGTATCCTATATTCCTTGCCTGCACGCGGCCCGCACATCTCCTTGGCCCGCTTCTTTCGTCCCTCTCCTCGGCGACTCTCGCCCTCTCCGGCGATTCGAACGGCCGCACTCGCGCTCCTTCCAGTCGCTGCCTCCGTCTTCTCAAACTTTGCTGTGCGCGCCATGTCAGTATCCAGTCCGGGTGCCGAACGCACTACAAACACATGATCGCGCGCCGTTCTGTTCTGGGTGACGCGCGCTCCCTCACCACGGCGGCCGTCGTGGCAGCCGTGCGCCTCGGGGACCTCGCCGGTGCCGCTGAGGCCTTCGCGTCCACGCCCCGCAAGACCACGGCCACCTACAACTGCTTCCTCGCGGGTTACGCCAAGGCGCCCGGCCGCCTCGCGGACGCGCGCCACCTGTTCGACCGAATCCCGCACCCGGACGCCGTCTCCTACAACACGCTCCTCTCCTGCCACTTCGCTAACGGCGACGTTCATGGCGCCCGGGAGCTCTTCTCCGCGATGCCGATCAGGGACGTCGCGTCCTGGAACACCATGGTGTCGGGGCTGTCCAAGAACGGGGCCGTGGAGGAGGCCAAGGCCGTGTTCCTGGCGATGCCGGCGAGGAACGCCGTTTCTTGGAATGCCATGGTTTCTGGGTTTGCCTGCGCTGGTGACATGAGCGCAGCTGAGGAGTGGTTTAGGAATGCGCCGGAGAAGGAGGACGTGGTTCTCTGGACCACCATGGTGTCAGGGTACATGGATGCTGGCAATGTGGAGAAGGCCAGGGAGTTCTTTGAGGCAATGCCAGTGAAGAACTTGGTTTCATGGAATGCGTTGGTTGCTGGGTATGTGAAGAATTCACATGCGGAGGATGTTTTGAGTGTGTTCAAGACAATGATCAGGGAAGCAAATGTGTGGCCAAATGCTTCAACATTAAGTAGCGTGCTCCTTGGATGCAGCAACTTGTCTGCTCTAGGATTTGGGAGGCAGATACATCAGTGGTGTGTGAAATTGCCATTAAGTAGGAGTGTGACTGTGGGCACGTCGCTTGTGAGCATGTACTGCAAGTGTGGGGACTTGGAGGGCGCGTGCAAGCTGTTCGGTGAGATGCGTACGAGGGATGTGGTTGCATGGAATGCGATGATTTCTGGCTATGCTCAGCATGGGGATGGACGGGAAGCTATCAAGCTGTTTGAAAAGATGAAGGGTGAAGGAGTTGAGCCTGACTGGATTACTTTTGTGGCAGTATTGACAGCTTGTATCCACACTGGATTGTGTGATTTTGGAATACAATGTTTTGAGACAATGCAGGAAGTCTATGGAATTGAGCCCCGGGTTAATCATTACTCTTGCATGGTGGATCTTCTCTGCCGTGCCGGTTTGCTTGAAAGAGCTGTGAAGTTGATTCACTCGATGCCCTTTGAGCCACATCCTTCTGCCTATGGCACCCTATTGGCTGCTTGTAGAGTTTATAAGAAGTTAGAATTTGCTGAGTTTGCCGCTGAAAAGCTGATCGAACAGGACCCACAGAGTGCAGGCGCCTATGTACAATTGGCAAATATTTATGCTGTAGCAAATCGGTGGGCCGATGTCTCTAGAATAAGGAGGTGGATGAAGGATAATGCAGTTGTGAAAGCACCTGGGTATAGCTGGGTTGAGATAAAGGGTGCAATCCATGAGTTCAGATCGAATGACAGATTGCATCCTCAGCTTTATTTGATTCATAGAAAATTGGATCAGTTAGAGCTGCGGATGAAGGCAATGGGTTACGTTCCAGATCTTGATTTTGCACTTCATGATGTAGAAGAGAGTCTGAAGGTGCAAATGCTAATGAGGCACAGCGAGAAGCTTGCTATTGCTTTTGGCCTGATTAGTACTGCCCCTGGGATGACCTTGAGGATTTTCAAGAATCTCAGGGTTTGTGGAGATTGTCACAATGCAGCCAAGCTCATCTCCAAGATCGAGGATCGAGAAATCATCCTGAGGGATACTACACGTTTCCATCATTTTAGAGGCGGACATTGCTCATGTGGGGATTACTGGTGAAGAATGTTGATAACAACCTTAGATGTATACTGGCAAATTGTCGTAGGGGATGTAACACTGTTTGATCCCTTTATCAAGAAAAAGAAATGTGTAGCAGTTCAGTTTACCATAATGGCTTCTAGGTGTTGTTGCTTTGGACAAAATTTTGTGCCCTCCGTACTGTGAGATTCAACAGAACCTATTGTGGCAATTTACAGACATTTCTGATTGTTGGTGCAAGAACCAAGCTGTACGGAAGGATATATTGCTGAAGTGCATTTGATTTATAATTTACATCTCGGTACCAAGGAGTTGGAGATGTGTATGATCCAAGTCCCAGCACTATCCATACCGCTGCAATTGTGGATTCCCAAAATTGTGAATTTCTAGTATGGTTAATCGCAGGGTCAATCTTGAGTTGCGCTCACAGATTACGTTTAATTCAGCTGGGATGGATGTTCTTGCCTGCTGATGACTGAATTTTGTTCAGCTGTACACTGTGTTTTTGCTTGGACAAGTTGATGAAATAGGACTGACAAATGATGAGCTGCAAGATGCAAAGAGGAACAAAATATGGTGTTCAATGTATTATTATTGTCTAGATTTGGACATTACTACTGTTGCTATTATTCCGTCGCACCACAGACGGTGCTCCAATCCTGGGTGAAATGATGGCTCCCGGTGATGTCCACGTGGCTTGGCATTCCCGCCTCTGCCTTCCAAGGATCGTCCGATTGCTTCCTTGCCTTCCAAGGATCGTCCGATCGCTTCGCAGCCAACCCGAACCGAAGCTCTCGTGACTCCCTACTCAGCTCAGCCCTTACCCTTCCACCGCCACCGCTGTCTTGGGTTGCCGCACTCCCCGCCACCTCTGGCGCCGCCGCCCGTCCTACTTGTCATGCGATCAGCTCCCTCTTCGCGCGTGCACAAGGCACAATGGCAGCGTGGGTCCACGGCGGCGGTGCAGATTCAAGTGGTATTCGGTTGGACTGAAATTTTATGGCTTATGACTGAATTTTCACTGTAGCTGGCTGAAATTACATTGTAGCTGATAGTGGTTTATTTGACATAATTAAAATTTAAAATTTTTAAAAATAGAAAAACGGCTTAGTCCAGCACGTATAATGCAAATGAATACGGAAAAAAGAACCGACAAAAAAACCCGAAAAAGATTAAATTTAGAAATAGTGAAAAATAAGCCGGAAGCTAGAAGCTCATACTGGCGGTGCAGACCCCTCACGGAGGCACATGGGCTCGGTGGTGGTGTGGATCCACAGCTGAGCCAACCTCGCCGCCGGCCTCCATTACCCCAGCCAGCCTGCTCGTTTGCGGTTGTTGGTTCGATCTGGAGCATAAACTCGACATGGCTAGCCTTCCTTAGGGCGAATTTTGAACAAACACATCTCTTAATTGGACTCTGATGGCTTTAATTAAATCTGTACATTTAGGGCGAGCATGATTTGGTTTGAGGAATTGTGGTGTCGTGCTGGCCAATCAAAATTCTGCTACCTTTGATGTACTGTTTGCATTGGCACGAGGCCAAATAGTTTTTGTAGAGGTTAGGATTGCTAAAATGATAAGTGGAACTAGGGGCGTTTCAGTTTCATGTCTAGTATGATGCTTGGTTTAATGTATGAACAATTTATGACCATTCCATGGTGTCAATTGCTCTAGATGGTGCTTTTGGTTCTTTCATATATTGTATTTTTCTGTTCTTTCACATGATGTTCAAATAATTATTTATTTGGTTCATTCAAAGTGCATTACAATGTTTAATTACTCACTGGGCATCCATTTCCTAATTTGAAAACCCACACTCATCTGCAACTTCTCTTTAGTTCACATGGTCAATTGGTTTGTTGTAGAAGAGAGCAGGAGCAATACTTTTTCAGAAAAGGAATTCTTTTATTTTCTAGTGTGCAATTGCTCAGCCTTTGATACTATGATCTCCCACCATGTTAGTGATAAATAATTCAGGAAATCTCATGTCATGCCACGTTTGGTTGAAGACTGGTTCAAAATTTTCGAAAAACCTTCATGCTGAAGTGTTATCATAATGCACTGCTATCAAGATAGAACTTTTCATTCATCAGTTTCCTATGTCTGAGATAAGGTTATGAGATAGATGTAGGTGTGGAATTGTAGACAACAGAGTTTTGCTGTAGCAGTGTGTTGGATTTCAGTAGCTTAAGAAAATGTTTTGGAATCATCATGCTTTATGTTAAATTGTTGATTCACGTGCTAATCTCGGGATAGCCTGAATCCTAAGTATGAGAGCATACACTGAATGTTTACTAATACTTATTGCCTTGCCAGATCGGTGTAGGACTTTCATGGGCTTAGAGCCATCGGCCACTTACAGGGCTCTCATAGGTTTGTTACTTGGATGAATTCCCTCCATGCTGCGATTTGGTAGGTGGCATTGTGAAATCTGTGATCAATCTGGGGAAAGGCTGTAATGTCGGGAATTTATATCAGTGATTATGCTTGAAAGTATCATTCTGTGGAGGCATTACCCTTTGCTTGCTGACATTGTGAGTTGTCACATCTACCACTTGGCTATTTGCATCTTGAGTTCCTTCATTAGCTGTTGGTCACGTTTTTGGCCATTTCTTGTAGTTAATGAGGAGATGGTGAGAGAGGTGGTGCAATTTTTTGGGGGCTGATATCGCCTTCATGCTTTCCTACTCTCCTTCATTAGGACGTGTATGCCATGTGTTTGATGAAATGTTCAAAAAATACTAATTTTGATATGGTAAAATGCATTGAAATAATCTTGTAGGAGAATAGCATCTCTTATCTTACTGAATACCTATGTATTTTGAGAATTTGAAATCAAATGGATGAATCGCTGCATCTTACCGATTCCCAGTTTTCAACTAGACATTTTTTTGACAGGGAAGTTTTCATCTAGACATTGACATAATCTGCTAATGAATAGCAAAATAAAACAGGGATACCGGGGGAACCCCGCATGCAGTTTCATCGAAAAAAGTCTACATATAAAGATGAAAGCAGCAATCGTAGATGCTGCAGCAGATGAAGAGGGAACGAAATGCTATCAAGAATTAGCGAATATGATTCTGCCCAGGGAGACTTCATAGGGCAATTCGGTACTCGGTAGCCATTTGCAGGACACTCAAACTAGAGATACACCATATGTTTCTTTTCGTTATGCCTTGTCCTTTTTCTGATTGTTTTCTCCTTTGGTCTGACATAACATTCGCTTAATGTCAATCAGGTTGTAGCTCAGTTGGTGAGGCGCACCATGCCTGCTCAAGAGCTGCTGCTCCGGCTTACCACCGGTCGCCGGGAGGGGTCCACCCCGTAGAGTAAGTAGTATTAGCTGCTCGATCGCCGCATCTCGTTCTTGGAGCTCGATCGCGGCATCTTCTAATCCCATAGCTTGCTGCTGGCATATTTGGTTGCCGATCTTGAAGCCTCCCACCGACGTCACAAGGCGCCAAGCTAGCCAGCCTCGTCCCCATACTCGTCGTCTTCCTCGGCGAGGTCGCTCAGAATGCAGGCAGGAGCCAGGGACTTGCTTGTAATTTTCTTTACCTCCAAGGCTCCTTCTGTAATTTCTGGGGTGTACTCACTGTTGTACTTTAGGGGCTAGTTGCCTCCAAAAAAAAAAAAAAGGTCGCGTGATCTAGGTAAGTCGGGTGCCAGTACTTGTTTGATATATTGCTCCCTTCTCTTAAAAAAAGTTAATATGCTTCCAGCATGTCATGCACTAAGTACGCAGATCGCCGTATGTAAGACTTACTTGAAAGTTAAAACACACGAACTTCACTGGAATCCTGCGTTAATTTATTTTTGGAACACATAAATTTCACTAGAATTCTATGTAAATTTTATAAAACACACGGTTTGATTTGTAAAGGAAAAAAATTCCCATTCTTCTCGGGCCTAGTGCGTCCGCACCTCACTGACATGTGGGCCCCGCAGACGCCAAGCTAATCTGCGTTTCCGTTTCTACTTGGCGGCTGCCGCCCGCGACGATGCCTCGCTTCGCCGTGGCCTCCTCCTCCCTTCCTCCGTCGGTGGTGGCGGCTGCTGCTCTCGGGTTCGGCTCCAGGCACCCTCGCGTCCTCCAATCCTTAACCCTAGCCGCCGCTCCGCCCCGCCGCGGCTCTCCGCCATGGAGCCGCCGCCTGTGCATGTGCTCCTCCTCCTCATCCTCCTCGACAGCGGCGGCGGTGGAGGAGGCACGGCGCGGGCGGAAGCAGCTGGGAATGACGCCGCAGCTCTACGGCTACCTCCTCGCCAACGTCCGCGAGCACCCCGTGTGCCCCTCGCCCTCTCTCACTCTTCTGTTTCGTTTTGAGCCAATTTGGGGGAAATTTTGCTAAATTCTGGCTACCTCTGGATGCTTTTTAGATCCTTGGGGAGCTCCGCCAAGAGACAGCGGCCATGAGAGGAAGCCAGATGCAGGTGCATTAGCATACATAAACTTAAAAGAGTACTACTCTTTAGAATTTAGATGGAGAGTATTCGTTTTGTTGCATTGTGTCCATAAGGTGTATTTTTGGGATAACTCTATCCTCCGTTCAAGTGTCAAGATTCGAAACATCCGATGCGCTAATTATACTGCAGCTCCAGTGCGGCATTTTCGATTTGCAGTTTATCAACATTGCTGGGTCTTCTCAATGCGCCATGGAACGGGCTGGCGCTTGTTAGCATGTTGCATACTTTCATGGACATTCTGGGTATATAGGGATTGCATGCGTATAATGCTGTCTTTGGATGATATGCATTGTATTGCTTCTACAGCTAGGTCTTTGAGAGTTTTTACCATCATTGGAAGGGACCAGGAGGTACATGTATCTCACCACCAAGTCACATATTTATTAATAATTAATATGTGATTTGGTGGCAAAGTACCGATACCTCTTGATAACTTTTCAAGGATGGTAAAAACTCTTTTTTTGGAGACATTATGTCCAAATCATTGTGCGAGGATGAGTCTACTATTCTTTTAGTGCCATTTTCTCGCTCTTCGCTAGAACAGTCTTAATTTTTTTCCCTAGGGACATACCGAAAAGAAATCCATTTGTACATATTTATAATTTATTTTCTGAAAATATAATGATAGTCTTTGAATACGTTACCAAAATTCTGTATAATGGTAGTCACTTTCAGCCGGTTGCTTTGTCTTGGTAGGTTTCTCCCGCACAGGCTCAGCTGCTAGCGATGCTTGCGCAAATTCTTGGGGCACAGCGATGCATTGAAGTTGGCGTCTATACTGTATGTGAACCTAGTGTTTTGTAACTTAGATTTTCCTACCGTCCACTCTCAGTCAGTAAACACTGAACAGTACTAAGTTATTGTTTCTACTTGGAACCAAAGCATGCTACATTGATGTTATATTAGTTGTTGATGTGTTGTCCTAGCTCACGAAATATAGAATCCACACATATGTGCGACAAAAATAAGTATACATGAGTGGGTTAACAGATCATCTGTGACATCTATGGTATCTGTTGTTTGCCCTGGAAGAGATACCATAATAGGCACTTCATATTTTCAAAGCATACAAATGGTACTTTCAGAATTCTGAAGCCTGAACCTTGCACATATTTCCTTCCTTCAAACAGTATTTTCCGTCAGGGACAATAATGTCATGCATGATGTATTGTTTGTGTCAACTTGTCAAGTGCTGCAATGATTAGTGATCATTCTAGACTTTGTGAAGGAGCTAATTTTGTATGAAAGCAACAAGCATTGCAAATTCACTAACCATATCTTAGCACTCCTTTAATCTTTTTATAGGGATATTCATCATTAGCTGTCGCACTAGCTCTTCCCGAATCAGGTCGTTTGGTTGCTTGTGAAAGGGACGAAAGATGTCTAGAAGTTGCCAAGAAATACTATCAGCGTGCTGGTGTTGCACACAAGGTGATTATTTTCGGCCCTTTTTGCTTGATGAGATCGGTTGATCATAACCAATGATTCTGAACTACGTAATTTTCTATATTTGTACTTTACTTCTCTATCCTTGGCTATAAATTTACAATTAATTGTGTGTGATGTTTCAGTAGGTTGAAGAACTTTTTTGGTGCAAAGATTAAATCTCCCAACAATATAAATCATGGGAAAAGCAATTTTTCAGAAGCAGGGCAAAATCTTCTTTTTAGTTTCACCTATTTCCACTTTATGTCTTTGTTATTTTACACCTTTGTTCTTAAATGGTTCCACTTTGTACTGACATATGTAGCACACTACAGTTCATGAAATTAGGAATGCCACCACTTAATACATTACATTCGTTTTGTAGGGAATCTAATGTGTGTAGGATTGATCAATATATATTTCCTCTTTAATGATTTCTAAGCACTTAAAACCGAAACGTTGACCTTTTATGGAATCGCCTAGAATGTATAGAATACTAGTTTTCAAGGACCAGTTTGTATTCTTGCATATTATATTTTCTATGCTGATCTGTCATTCTGTCTTAAAATTGCTTAGGTTGATGTCAAGCACGCTTTAGCTGCAGATTCCCTAAGGTCATTGCTCGATTGTGGTGAAGCTTCCAGGTATAGTAATTTTGGTGTGGTATAATCCCGTCATCATATTAGTTGACATCATACATGTTCTGACTAATCCTTTCCTTTTCTGTTTTTTCCCTAGTTATGACTTTGCATTCGTTGATGCAGACAAGAGAATGTATGAGGAATATTTTGAACTTCTACTTAAGCTAGTAAGATTCACCATGCAGTTTATCTTCTGGGTTATTTATAACTCATTCTAGTCTATAACACATGTGGATGTGGTCTTCCACTCTCTGTTCCATAGTGTTTTCTCATGATAATGTAGAAGATCCCCATTCTTGCCACGAGTTTTATGATTTTATCTATAATTTCCGCACATGATGATCATAGCATTTGTGTTTTTATATGTTGAGCAATACATCTTGTTGTGTTGTAGGTAAGAGTTGGTGGTTTAATTGTAATGGACAATGTCCTTTGGTACGGAAGGGTTGCTGATCCGCTAGTAAGTTCTTCTTTCTTTTTGAGTTTTGACATGATAAAGATGTTACAGGGTAGACATTAGATAATACTTCTCTGGCATTTTTTCTTAGGTGAATGATCCAAAGACAATCAGTATAAGGAACTTCAATGAGAAACTTTTGGAGGATAAACGTGTCAATATCAGCATGGTCTCTTCCTCTCTCCACCTCTCATATGCTTGGTCATTGCACAGTTATTAGCCATTACTTGCGAATGTTGATTGTGAAGCCTTAAAAAATCTTTATATTTCTGCATAATTATTCTGTCGTCTGGAGTACTAGCCTCATAGGCGCGGCACCACGCCGCGCCAGCCACCGTACGTACCAAAGTAAAAGAGGCGATAATTCGTGAGGAGTTTTTTAAAAAAAATCGAAGGCACATGCGTATTTTCGAAAAAGGTAAATGTCTTTTTCGCAAAAAAACGAGGACCTGTACGTAAACAAACGAGGACCCGTGCGCAATTTCAAAAACCGCGGGGGCTATCCTGCAAAGTGGAGGGGCTAAAAAAACTGGCAGGGACCTTTTCGTGAGAACCAAGGACCTGTACGTAATTTCGGGAAAACGCAGGGACTTTTTCGCAAAACAGCTCACTCGACCGTACGCAGATTCGGCGGCCACGCGGCGGGCGGAGCGCTGGCGCGGGGTGAGCTGGCGTTCCCTCCGCGCGGAGACTCCCCCGGGAGTAATAGGGGTATGATGCAAAGAGCACCAACAGTGATGTGTAGCAGTGGTACTGCAATGCCAGCACAGTACATATCCCAAGTTCAAATTTTTATTTGCCTAATATTGTGGCACATTCAAGCCATGGTCATGTATACCTGTTCGGATGGGGAATTTGGATTCGAATCGTTAGGATTTAGTTCAAATCTGCAAGAATTTGATCCAAATCCGAAAAATTCACAAAGAAACCCCTTCATCCAAACACCCCCTAAATGTGTGTAGTCCTCTTCACTATCTTTATACATGGTCAACTGCTTCAAAACCTTTATACCCCCTTGTATCCAAACCTTCTTTTGATATACCATTGACCATCCGTTTGGTCTATGTACAACTTCTGTGAGAAGAAAACAGTATGCGTAGCATTGCTCCGATTACAAGTGTACCCTTGCAACCAATATGCAAATGAGAACCGTAATACTTGTATCACTTAGATTTTCATTTGATACGCTTTTACCATGATTCAGTGCCTCATATCACATGCCCTTCTCATGTGTTATATGTTCATACCATCTGTATGTGCTTGAGTACTGGATCTTGATTAACAATGGTATTATATTTTCGAGAGATTTGCAGGTGCCAATTGGGGACGGGATGACAATTTGTCGGAAGCTAGTAGATACTTGACTTCACAGCATACTTTGTAGATGTCCTAACTCCTTAACCTCCCCTTGCCGAGGTCAAGATCTCAAAGATCATACTGCTTTGAGGCAATCAGGTAAAAGGATGACAGCTGAGATGCAAGTGGACTGCACTCAAGAGTACCTTTCACCATGGGGGCATGGAGGAAACAGAAGTTTTCTCAGATGTCTATTGCTACATTGAGGAAGAAAAACAAAGAGGGAAAAGAAAAAAAAATGATGATCGGCAATGAGCATATTGTTGACTAATTACGTTAGCTATTTGCTGAAATGCCACAACCCTGAGTCCTCTTTGCTCAGGTTGGTCTAGTGCTGCTGGGCCAAATGGAACTAGTTTATTAGCACCGGCAAGTCAAACATCATGACAATTGGATTTGTAAAGCTTACAAAATTTGAATTCATGTGTAAACTTTAGATATTGCTGAGTAACCGTAAGAGTAAACCTCGGATAACCTAAGAATGAATTCACCGGGTGAACTGCACGTCTGCACTCATCATATCTCCTTCCCTGATTGGAACCCTTAAGATAGGAATTTCGTGTTGTCATTTTTTAATTTCTTGTCGAACAAGCCATGAAGTACCGCTGGACGCAACGGAACAAACAGGCTAGATGCTTGAATCAGGATGAAGCTATATGCTACAGTAGAAGTATTGAATTCAGTTATGTATCATCTATCTTTGTTTGTGTCAACTACTCAACTCTACTTACATGCAAACCGATCGATGTGAACAGTGTCTATCCACAATCAGAATAGTGCAGTGTATCACTGTGAGTTGTCATTGTTGTCTGTTTGTGTATGTGAGAATGCATTCCTGCTGTTGGAGTCTACTTGCATGTGGTTCATGTCCAAAGTTCAGTACAAACACAAATCTTGTGAATTAGCAACAATCATGCCAGGAAATTAAGCCTTTGTCGCATGCTATTCACAAGTCAACGAAGCATCAAGGTATGTACTACCAGCTTGTAGACATGAACATGCTACCTGAAATGATAAGCCAATGAGAAGAAAAGTAGGCAAGTCTACAGCATTTCATTCGTAGTATCAAGTGAACATGAGCTTTTCAAGTAGTTCTGTACTCAAAGAACTTAGAATCACCACCAGAGTCCATAGGGGAAATTTTCCTTGTTATAAGATGTATGATTGACATCCCCATGTTGGATTTCTATTCCCACAAACCCTAACTAACAAATCCTCTGACTTTGACGAATTTAACTGAAAATCACAGCTGCAATGATCAGCAACGCGGATGGGAGAAGCCTGGCACTCCATCGAGCTGTAGCCTGTGCAGACGACTTGTTGCTTTGGCCGTGAATCTGTGGCCTGAAAGGTTTTCAAAACTATTCTGTTAGTTGCATCTTCATAACAGAATGCATCGCTACACCAAAAGGGAAGAAATGTTCAGCTGAATCATACTTTTGCCGGTCTTTTAGTACACCACAGTACAGAATATTATCCGGAGCGATCATTTCAGTGATGTTGTAACCCAGTGGATCAGCAACTTTCACATAGACCTCCTGCCCATTGTACCAGTTATCCAGATTTTCAGCACGGAGATTCCAGATACCGACGTTGTCAAGCGAGACCAGAACCGCAGTCCACCCTCCAGGGAAGACCTGTTGACATTGTGCAGAATGTCCAAGGATGCAACTGTGAAGACTAGGACTGACACATGATCAGATGATATTTCAGAAGGTGTGCGTACCTGAGTAGTACTGCGAGAGATGGCATCCCACTTGTTGTACGCGCCCCTGCTGTCTGGTCTCCACTCGCCATAATCCATCCTGAAATTCACAACATGATAGTGCACATTTACATGAATAAGTTGATTTCAAGACTGGATATGGCTAAAGGTTTTGATTATCCGTCACATACCCAACGACAAAGAATGAATAGCCATCCAGATGGTAGGTCTGAACATCAGTGTCATTGTTCTGAAAGACGATCTCGAGGAAGCCCTTGTACGAAGCGTTCAGCGCAGATGATGCCATCATTGGTGGCGCGTTGCTTGACATTGTGGGGAAGTCAGTTTTGTAGACTCCAGTCAAGTTTTGGAGATCAGCAAGCCGCAGTGGAGTCTCAGGAGGGGAGTATGAGATCCTGTTTATCGTCCTTCGACGCTTTCTATTGATGCGCATGGGCGGCTCATTCTTCAGAACGAATGTCTGAGTGATGTTGATAGAACCATAGCGGAATGATCCCTGTGGGTTTGGACGGGCAGCACCAGAACTTACATTCATTCTGAAAGAACAATGGCAATGGTTTAATAGAGAACATCAAATACAACCATACAAGTTAAAAATCTTTATAAATAAACGATATTGGTGAGCAAAATACAAAAAAAAACCGGTATCACAGAGGCTAAATGCGGCTCAGAGTTAATGATAAGGCAAGTGCCAGAGATATCTGCAAGTTAAAAACAATAGAGCACTCTTGTTCATGTCATTGGTACTGACCTGATAGATCTTGCCTGGTTCATGGAATAGTACTTGTCAGAGAAATCGTTTGGAGCGTCAGGGAGGGGACCAGAAGCACTGCCTTTGGAGTTTGAGTACTGCAGGACGGCTACACCAGTGACCTCATGCCAGCCAGGCTTGCTCACGAACCTTGGGCTTGCAACAATGTAGTAGTCAGTGCTCGCATTTTGGTCCATGGTCACCAAGAAAGAGTATGATTGTCCCACATGGATGTCGAGGTTGGTGTAATTCTGCTGATTAGTGTAGGTTCCTTCAGCTTCTACTAGACGCATGTTGTGATTCTGGATTCTGAAGTTGAGGCTGGTTGAAATGCCAACATTGTGAACACGGAAGCGATATGTTTTTCCTGTTTCAAGAACTCGGATTTACGAGCGTTATACTTCGCATAACGGACAGTTTGGGAGCATTTGCAGTAGTGCTCATAACTGATCAACAAGATGTATCGGTAACAATCTTGACATTTCTCCATGTTTTAATACCGATCTTACGTATAATTTATTTAAATTTGGGAAAAACTCATGAATACTCAGACTATGAACATGCAAAGGACACAGAAATTTTTATATCGGTTCGTGCCTTCTCCTGAGAGAATAATGACCCAACATCCTGTGTAGTTATTGCTCAGAGAAATTGATTACAACTGAGAGTAATGCGAAATGCCTAACACTATCTCCTGATCCAATATGTTCCGATCTCTTTCCCTCTAGCGTTAACCTTTATATAGTTGACGAAGCGACGGCTGTTGTCCCGCATCAAAAGATATCTCAATGCTTCGGGAGGTAATCGTCTGACGGAAGTTATTGTCAAAGAGATATAGTGACCCCTTTGTCCTGCGGCGGTTGTTGTCAGAGAGAGATCGTATGCGGTTATTAAGAATAAGTGCACGTTCTAATCGCCTTATTAGAAAGACCCACAATGTAACAGGTCGTCGTAGACAAGCCGGTTGGAGATAAACTGGTCGTAGAAAGACCTACGACTACGAGGTGCTCGAAAGATAACTTACAACTACATAGTCGTAGAAAGATTTAAGACCAAGAAGTAGTCTTAGTAGGACTTACGACCAAAGAATAGTCGTAAACTTACGACCAAAGAATAGTCGTAGAAAGATTTACGATTATCTTGTAAAACTTCTCTCTTAGCGATAAGGGGTATACTTGAAGAATATGATGACATAATAATTATAAGATTACTATATCCTCGTCAACACTGATACCTAAATTCCACTAGATATTTTATAATCATGTTCTTTTTTTTTCACCCATGTCATTTCTAGTTCACATTAAGAAATGGAAAAAATCCTATCTTTGCAGCTACCAAATTGATAAAATGCTGATGTTCAATGAGACATAATTAATAATACTATGCATGATATTAGATATACTAATTCATTCCTGGTCATGAATTATTATTCTTTACATTTCCAAATTCCAACTCAAATGGTTCGCAATTATATTCATTATACTTGGAAATTTTGAATCTCTGTAATCAACAACTTGATACATAACTAGTTTAAATCAGGATTATACAATAATGTGCAAAAAAAAAGAATTGGGCACATATACAGCTGCAAATTTGAAAAAAAAAAAGTGTGATGAAAGACATAGTTTACCTGGCTCAACTCCGACAATTTCATATTGAAGGCCTTCTGCAATCAGCGTGGTGTCATATCTGTAAGGGCCCTTTCCATTGATCAGAACTCCATCCGGTACCCCAAGATCCTTGCCATCATCTAGCATATTCCTCAATTCCTACATAGGACAGAAAACACTCCTCACATTTCAAGAAGAAAAGACAAAATCTTTCAGCAAATATGAAAGCATCATAGCTTAATCCATAGATCAGACAATATCTGCGCTGATGCTTCTTACTGTATCACAATTCTTATTATGCTGTCAGGTACTCAAGTTAAGGTAAGAACGTATTGAGAAGTCATTCTCTGATGAACACCATGCTTGCGCCACAGCGCCAGAAATCTCACTAAACTGCAATCACAAATGCAAGACCTGAGAGCTTACAATGTGGCTCTTGGTGTACCAATCTCCAATGAACAAGGTGATGTCGCCGTCAGGCTGGTCGAAGGGGACTGGCACGATGGCGCGGTTGTTGACGGTGACCGGGCCGTACCCGCCTGCAGCTCGCTGGAGGCCGAGCGAAGGGAAGTAGAAGAAGCTGCCGATCTGGTCCTTGAGCTGGAACTGGTAGGTCCAGTTCCAGCCGGGAGGGATCGGGCAGTTGGTGCCGGCGACGCCGACCTGCCATGAGTTCATCCTCATCTGGATGCCATCCCTGCCAAGCATAGGAGAGGAGAGCCCCACATTTCAGTTGCCACAAGAGAAAATTGGCGCCAATGGCAACTTGTGCAAGGCCTAGATGCACTTTGGAAAGTTGGAATGTGCAAAATAAGTACCCTCTGTTAAGGAGATAGAGATAGAGTTGTATTAGGAGATAGAGTTTGGATTCTATTACATATATGTCTTATCTCTATATGGCATATCTCTTGTACTCTTCTATATATATGACCCTTTGGGTCTCATATCAACACACACAATATTCATAACATGGTATCAGAGCCTAGGTTCCATACCTAGTCTCCGTTCATCTTCCGCTGTCGCTGCCCCCGGGAGAATCGATCTCTCCTGGGGGCGGCCATCTTCTCGTCACCAAGCTGCTGGGACGCATCTACTACACCGACCGCCACGCACTTCGTGCGGACGTGGGCTGCCGCCTGCCGCCTCGGCGGCCTAGATGATATTCAGCGTGACCCTGAGGCGCCCGTGCGGCGTCGTGTGCGGGCTCCAGCTGCTGGGGGGCTACATGCTTGTCTAGGGAGAAGCGCCTCTACGGTATCTCGTCGAGCAGCGTCATCTTCTCAACGCTGTCGACGACGCGAGAATCCCCTGCGAATTCCGTCGTGCGATCGCGGCGCCCGCCGTGTTCTCCACGCCGATGCCGCGCATGAAGAAGCCGTTGCCGTCCGCCGTCACCGTCACGTTCGGATTGACAATGCGTGCATATACTTCCGTCCATGCATGCATATACTTCCGTCTGTCGGCCGTCCATGCATGCATGCATGGATTCTACAGCCCATACACCCAGAGATATTACAGAGGGGGAGAAGATCTCCGTGCCTTCCCGCGTCGCCGCCTCGGCCGCCCGAGCCCGCCAGATCCGGCCGCCTCGGCCTCCCATCGTCTCTCTCGCTGCGGCTGCGCTTCCCGCATGGCTCGCGTGCTGCTCGCCGCCCCGCCGCCGCCGAGGCGCCCTCTTCGCCGCCAATCACCGCCTCGCTCCTCCCAACCGGAGCTCCTCGCGCTGCCATCCTCGTTCGGATCGGCTTCCTTGCGGTTGGCCGTCGCTGATTCCGCTCGACTCCACCGTCGCTCTGCCGACTCCGTCGTCTGAGGTCGGCCGTTACCGACCCCGCTGGCCTCTAGTTCGTCCAAGCCGTGCGAGTCCACAAATTTATTGTCAGTCATAGAAGTGTAGGAATTTTATTTTGCATCGCAGCAGCCGCCGCTCTATTCTTTGACGAGCTTGTAACGCCGCCGCGCTTCTTCTGCACTGCGCCTCCGTTGCGCTTCTTGTGCACTGCGCCTCCGTTGCGCTTCTTGTGCCTTCAAGCCGCCGCCGCCGCCTCTCGAGCTTCGATCTGCGCCGTCATGCTTCTATCTATTCCTCTTCGGCTTGATTTGACAGTTTATTCCAAGGCTGCACGCAACGACGACATCATCAAGACTCGGATTTCGGATTTATCTTGTTTTAATGTCAACCTCGTTTTCAAATGCAATGCTATTGCATACGCTTTGCATTTGAGGGGGGGTGTTAAGGAGATAGAGATAGAGTTGTATTACGAGATAGAGTTTGGATTCTATTCCATATATGCCTTATCTCTATATGGCATATCTCTTGTACTCTTCTATATATATGACCCTTTGGGTCTCATATCAACACACACAATATTCATAACACCCTCAAGTACTTAGCATTTTACCATGTCGTTATATATGACTAGACATTTTCATTGCTTGTTGATTGCAAACTGGAACACAGATTGGGTGCAAGATGTTCTATGGTGTATCGGGTACAGTTCTAATTCTAGAACACACCTATTACAATTATTAAAAGGAAAGTGAAATAGATTTTTTAAAAAAGTTTCTAGTATTAAGTTGTACACGTAATGAATCCATGATACACAGAATATGAACAGATGAACATGAGCTGAGCAAATCTATATACTAATATAAAAAGGGAGTTTGTCCATTCACCACCCCTCCCCTCCTCATCCGCTCCTCTGGAAAAACGAGTGCCAATATGTGGGCCCAGTCGTCGAGCTCCCTCCTTCATCGCTCCCTGTTACACGAACTGTTCAATCCCCTATGTCTCCCACCTTCTCGCTTTTACGCTGCACCAAACAAAGCCAGACTAAGTAACCCTCCCCTCCTATCTGGGATATCCCAGCGTTCTCCTTATGCTGGATGATGTTGGCAGTGGGCTCTCACTCAACTGATTCGGCTGCCCTCCCGCCTAGTCCTCTTCCTTTCCCTCACAATCCGCATCATCCCAACCCTGATGGAAGTTGCCACCAACGACAGTAGCCGTGGAGACCGAGGGAAGGAGATGGATCGATGGTGGGTCTTCGGATTTGGTGTGGCGGCGCATGAGCCCAATCTATAGTGTCTCCACTGAATCTCAATGGGACTCAGCATGACCTCACAAGCAGGTAACCAGTGGCAAGGAAGAAGCGAGGACTAGGGTGCTCTGGGGGTAGGGATTGACTACAGCGGTGCTCACCACTGAGGATCTCCTCAACCACCTCGCCCTGATGGTGGCAGCAACCACTTGCCTGCACTAGAGACGTATTCGTCCCATCGACCTCTTTGGCAATGCAACAGGGGGACGAAGCAACCCGTTGAGGTCAGGGCTCCCTTCCTTCTCTTGGTTATTGATTTGGTTGGAATCCATTGGTTCAACCAACATATGTGGTTTTTTCTTTCACCTTAGACTTCAGTTTTCAAATATTTCATTCATCAATAGATTTGTTCCCACTGATGTCTTTGAGGATAAGTCCTGACCTGCAAGCCATCCACCAGGATTCCTCCCTTATTATTGCCCATCGTCCCCAAGCTGACTAGCTCACCATCACACACATGCAAGCATGCAAGAACAACACATCTCTTCTACAACCCCACCCCCCGCAAAAGCTTTTGAATTGTGATTGTCCCTTCCCTAGAAGCATTGTGATGATTATGCTTGCTCTTCACCCAATATTGGTTGAGAGATGATTATGATGAGTTTTATATCTTATAAGTGTTATGTGCAGACAAGATGATAAATTAGGTTATTAATTTTCTGTTTTTGTGTTTCACATGACATGCTTGGTGAAGTGCCCCAAACAAATTCCAATTAACTAGAATCTGGTGTGCCCCTTTTGATTGATCGTGGAGTATATACCTAATTAGCTTGTGTGTTTGCTACCTAAATCCTGAGCGAAATTCTCTCCAAGAATATTATTCTATAAATTTTTGTGCGTGTTGACTACTCGATGAATTGTCTCAAAGAGTTAGTTCTATCACCAATTAATGAGAAGAAATTCACGTCAATTGTCTTTTTTCTCTAAATTGTTGTTGTGTTGTAGGTATGATATTGAATTTCTATTCAAGTAGCAAACTAGCTAGGCTTAAACATAGTCTCTACACAAAGTGTTCTATTTATGTGGCCAATACCATAAAATATATTGCTCCTATTACGTTGTGGCATCTAACGACAAGATAGTTTTCTATAGTATTTTGAATGCGTTATATTTGCTTAACTAACACAGATCCTCAGACTTAAATCTGCATATCGTAATTTAAATTCTTACAGTGCATCTAGGTCATAAAAAAAGTTGTTCTACATGGATAATGTTCTTATTTTGTAAGTACGCCTATTCAATTTTTGTTCTGTGATTTATGTTGTATCAGAAGGAAGTGTAAAGAAGTGGTTGATCACATCCGACATGGCATAACATGTCTACCGGTAAGGAGTAACATCCAAAATATAAAGAAATGGCTAGCATCAGTTTCTCTACTAAGTAATTTATATTCTTCCTGATTTGATGAATTCCTTGAAAAGTACAATTTGTTAACTTATTTTGATTTTACCTTGTTTTATTTGCTCACCATGAAGGTTAGTGTAGCTCAGTGATTTTCTATGAAACTTACACCCATGATATAGACTTAGATAAGTATTATTCTCATTTCATGGAACGTTATGAAAGTAACTCTTGGCAGATAGCTACCGGCTATAGCTACTGCAAGGAGCAAGATTGGAATAGTTGCTACGCTGGGAAAGGATATGAACTTCAATTCATCTGGCATATTGCCAATAATATTGTATGGAGATGTTCTTATGTCCGAGGTGTCTTATGTATTTTGTTTGTTCTAATATTGGACAAGAAACAACATCAACTACTAAGTGTGGACATTTATTTTCAATTAAATTTCTGTACTAGCCTGTATATAGATGTTTCGCTTGATATACGTGTAAGAGAATCTTTATGTTCATTGTATAGTTTGGGATCACGTTTGATGGTATATATCACCATCTTTCGGGATTCTATTGCAATGCACAGTGATGTTACAACATGATCAATTAAACCCATAAATGTCTCAAATACGTAAGGACATGTCAATGGTATAAACAATTATTGTCTATAATACCATCTATATCATCTATAGACAACACTAAAAACGGATCTTACAATGAGTTGTCTTTTTACACGTCTCTATAAATAATTCCTCCACGTACAATATGTCTAGTTTCTTATGTTACAGTCGAATACTGTATGAGAGATGATCTAATTCTCTATATTCTCTTTCTTTCATATCATCTCATATCTTACATGATAAAACTTAAAGATAGTTGATACCACACCGTTATACACGCTCTAAGGCATTTGTATGACATCATGCCTGATAAGAAAGCCAAGAGGCACCGTAGAAATGGAAGTACATCTATAAACCCACCAGGAACGAGATGATCAATCCACCAGAAACAGAAACTAAAGATGTAGCTACACATTTCATTAATTCGCAATATTCACTGCTTCTTTGATCAAATGCGTATATGGCATGTATAAAGATTTGCAGAGAAACGATTTATGCAGGAGATAAAGACTTGATAGAATTAACAACCGTACCATGTAAGGAGCAGGGGCTCCTCCAGGTTGTTTTGGACGTTCACCCGCACGTTCCAGTTGGTTGTCACGTTCAGGAGTGGTCCAGGGAACTGGTCGTTTATCGCAATCACCTGAAAAGAGTAGTGTATTTGCATCCATGCCATCAGAGACTTCCATCTCCAATCCCAACTCACACAACAAAATCATTTTTGGTAGCCATGTAGTAGTAGCAAGATAACCGAGTGCAGAAATTTCGACTTATTTGCACTAAATTTGTATTTACTTGAAATGAATAAAAAAGAATATTAAGCTTGATGTACACATGAGATGTCTCCACTATCGCAATTCGCAAACTGATATGTACAAGATTTGAGAAGGCCAAAAAGTTTCCCTGAATAAATAGTAGAAATAAGATAACACATCAAGAGAGAACAGGACAAGATCAGGAACAGAAATCCAACCAAAAACAAGTTGATTTCCAAGTTCTTTTTAAGACTACTTATCACAGCCAACCAAAAAGAATTTGCAACGTCGTTACAGATTTATTTCGAGGGGAAAGGCCGTTACAGTGTATGTAATTAAGACAATTAGACAAATCCACACCCAGATCAACCCCTGCAAGAAGAAGAGACGGCCACGACGAGTTCGTGCGATCGAAACTGCCCACGCACACGGAGAAGATGAAGAAGGAAAAAAAACTACCAAGAACTTGGCGAACCCGAAACCTATGAACAACCAAAAGAACTTGTCCGAAAATAAACTGGACGGCCAAAAAGTCCAAAAGAAATGAAGGAAAAAATCACGGGGAGAGAGAAGAAGAAAGAGAGCATAGTTCTTGGCTTCTTGCTAGTACTGTACGAACCTTCTGCGAGAAGCCGAGGGGCGCCACCGTCATGTACCCCACCTCCCACCGCACCTCGTACGTGAAGCCGTCGGCCGTCGCCGCCGAAGCCGACGCCACGACGGCCGCGAGCACCACGGCCGCCACGACGGCCGCCATCGACCTTCCTACGTACGTGCTGTGTTGTGTGCAGGGCTAGGGGTTTTGCTTTCTTTTGTGTGGGGTTTTTCAAATATAAAGACGTGCTTCAGCTTGTCTTCCGGCTTTTTAATTTTGTCTTTTTCAGTTTTTTATATTTTATATTATCCGTGATGAAATAATAATTTTTATTTTCTAATTTAATTACGTAGAAAAGACTAACATATGTTACAGCACATTTTCTACTGTTGCAGTAAAAAAATCAGAAACTACAGTTTATAAGACATATTGAGCAGACCAAAAAGTGCAAAAGAGAAGAGGGAAGAGAGAGCGCCCCCAAAGGAAGCACTAATGTAGAGGATCCATTTCCATGATTAAATAAAAACAGAAGTTACCAAGGTGCTTTAATTTATTTCCAAAATGAATAAAATTACTCCAGTGCAAGATTTGATTTCGGCATTCATGGGTTTGTATTAACTGTTGTTAAAATTACTCTAATGAAGTTGCCGTGCTTTGGACCGTCTAATCAAATGATCCAAAATAAACGCTATTCGAGTTGGTGCCTCTAATTGGAAATTTTTTTTTGTTGAAGGTGGGTTTGGTCTAACGCCGAGCTACGAGTAAGACGGTTAAATATGCACATATGTTTATATTTGTTACTGTGATTATGTAGCTATAGTTCAAGTACAACCTACACTTATCATAGCTCCGAATAATCTAGTTAATCATCGGCTATTTAAAGAACTATGTATGGGGCCACTCATGTATGGATACGTGGCAGTGCAGTAAACTATGGTGTTAGTAGTAACGAATTTGAGGTCACGCGACTCCTCCTGTGCTTTTTTCGAAGGACTATAAGCAGCCTAAAAGGCCTCGTATCTAGTGAAAACCGACTGCACACGGTGAACTTTTTTCCCAAAATTTTTATAAACTTTTCACGCCTTGATTTTTCACGAGGTTTTCAATACTTAGCCAAATTTCACACACGGCCATAATAATAGAATGACGCAACGTAAGCAGAAATGAGGTCCAACGAAACGAAGGGAAGGAAAGATGGGTATGGAAATGAAAGGTTTTTGATCGTTCTCTCTCACCACCGGTTAAAATGCTAACTTATCCACTGCATCGGCGTGAACCACCGGCCTTGCCTGAACCATGGAAACAGTTTCTGCATCTACTAATTTGCCGTGAAAATTCTTATATGTTAAGGAAACTACATGGCAAGGACACGCAAACAGTGTGATGTATTGTTGTATTACGAAGCATTCTTTTCTTGCTGCAATTTGCCACACTGTCTATTCAGTTGATAAGCTTTTCAGATCACAAAGTGGAGAGCAATCAAAGGATGAGTTTTTTTGGGCTAATGGTTTATGGTTTAAATATTTGAATTTTGTCTATTCGTGAGAGGTAGTACGTATAGAAAAATAGTCTCATACGATTTTGGCCGATACAGCTGAACTCAATACACTTTTTACTACAATCTTCCTATTAACCCCGTCTTAAAAATACGCACCATTTAAAAGCTAGTTACTTACAAACATAAGCCATATGTAAGCCCAACCGAACCAGTCCAAAATTCACATCAGGAGAAACACTTTAAGTGAATTTTTTTTTGCTAAATATGAGCCATCTATTCTTTTTTATCTAATAGACTAAATTAGTTAGGATTTAGTTACACTACCATCGATAATACTAGCAGTAGAATTCCAAGAAAATTATAATTGTAAAGGGAACACATAGCATAAGAGTAATTTCTGCAAACACCACGACGGTGCATGTACGAGAGACGGTGGCGGTGGCGCAACGGAATGGGTAAGAGGCGGGGGTGGCAACGACGGAAAGGATTTATAATAGATTCGGAGAAAAAGTCTATAATGCCCTTACGAAAAATTAGATTTATAAAGAAAAATCTACTATACCATCACAAATTAATTATCAGATTTAATTTCTACTATCACTCTCTTTATACTAGTAGAATGTACTGTAAAATTCCTAAAAAAGATAATGCGAACGTACGACACAAAAAAAAAATTGGACGCTGAGACCGCCCACTCACCTTTCCCATTTCCCTCCTCGTCTCTGACCGCTCCCAACTCCTCAAGCTCCTTGCCTCCGAGGACCACCGCCGCCTCCTCCAGGACCACATATTCTCCCTAAAGGAGGACCTCCGCGTAGCCGCACGCCGCATCGACCTACTCAAGGTCTTCTTCCCTTATTTTCTTAACTTCTCATTTCTTTCCTATCCCGATTCCGATTGATCTATGCTTGGATCTCCTTGAATGACTGGCCGACTAAATCCTCCTCCCCTCCCCCGGCGGAGTCCACCATGAATGCCGCGAGCATGCGCCGCTGCGTCCAGGAGGAGACCATGACCACCGCCTACAACGACCTCTCCTCCCATCCCGTCTCTGCTTCCCCTCGCCTTGCCTGGAAATCAGCCTACGCCGCCGTGCCCAAATGCACGTCGTTGGAAACGAAAAGGAGGTATATACGCGTCAATCACCTTTCTCACAACTATCAGCAACAACTAATGCAATATCAAAATTTTTGTGAAACATTTTACTGTATACGGTGGTTAAAATTGTTGCACACATTATCTAAAGATGTTGCATTGCAAAGTTCACGGCTTTTTATTACTAGCGTCTAGATCGGACGCTAGCAACACCAAAAAAAATAACACCAAAGTATTCAGTTATTACTTATCAGCATTCTTTTTCCATATCCACTTAATATAGGATTTGGACTGATAGCAGAAGGCGAATTTCTATAAAAGAAATAATAATGAGTAATTGCAGCACAGATAATCTGATTTTCGTAGACTCACGTCACTACATTAAGCAAGAAACTGTTGCCCCAAGTGCTATGACTTGCAGGCACTCCAGCTCATTTGTTGAATCACCATTATGCCTGCTATAGTGCTAGCTTCAACATGACTTTGTTTTTTTTGGGGGTGATACATAGAAAGACCAACCTCCATACTATGTTTGGCATATAAATGATTCAACAGTTCGTTTCCCTTTCTTTTAATTCATTTCTCCTCTATCTCTTTTCTCCCGTAGTGGAAATGCACATGCCTAGTGAAGATGTATCTATTTAGAAACATCATCACTCTGACTATGACTCCTTCAGCAGGTAGATGGATGCAGTGCTAAAAGGTGTTTTTTTCTCTCAAAACAGTGCATGATTGTCAATCATCATAAAGAATCATTTGCCAATTGAACTGTTCAGATATGTGAATTCAGCACAAGATCAAGCATAAGCGGACGGACCTCCTCTTCAGTGAAGTTGTACATCTTGCCAAGAGCAGGAGTCAACCTCGGGACATAACCATATTTCGCATCAGGATCAGTGACAGATTCTTCCAGAGACTGCAATATCTTCAGAGGTGCAATGATGTAATCAATCCTACATTTAAGAAACATTAGTTCCCTACATGTTAACATTCACGCTTATCAATTTGGATATACGTTTACAAAAAAAGTATAAAAGATTTACCCCAGAAGGCTAAATACATCTTGCTTGTTGCGTACAGCAGCGGCCATCAACTTTGTTTTGCACCCATTGCTGTGAATGTAGGCATACACTTTCTTCACCTGCATTACAATTCAGAATTATATAGAATACTAAATCCTAGTGAAGTAGCAGAAAATGTAAGCCCAGCACAAAAATGGATAAAGTAAACTGGACAATGCTAACTTAAGCATCTAATTGGACAGACATGAGCTCTTGAATAAGTGTACTGTTGTTTATTCCTAGTTCCCTTATTAATGACAACCTTAATAATTGTCATTAATTATCCAATTACATTAGTTTCGTTAATTACACTATAACATGGGCAACATGGCAAACCAACACATGAAATGCTCAAAACTGTTGATGATGAGAATCAAATGGACTCTTCAAATAATGACGAATGGCAAAATCAATCCAAGCATAGTTCACAATTACTTGCTGATAGTTGAGTACAAGAACTTCGAATCTTTTTTTCCTTTTTAGCTGAATAGTCAGGCACCAAATAACACCAGGTACCAAAACTTTCCAAGCCGGTAAGGTAAAGCAGCTCCTGTTTCCATATATTGGCTTGGGAATTATGATGATATAATTTTCCAGAAACATCCACACAAAAATGTATTCTAGAAAAAAAAAACAGCCACAAAATTAGAAGGTAACTGATGCTAACCAAAGAAAGCCCTGCATCTTCTCCCTTCTTCAAAGCTTCATCTATCTCTGGGTCACCAGAGTGATTCCTTGCCCAATCCTGCATAATCTGTGCTCAGCATAACATTTTCATTTTAGCACAAATCATGAAAAAAAAGAGGACATGATGAACTTACCCGAACGCGTCCCACGAATATTTGTATAACAGATGCACCAGCTTGTGCTGCAGCTGCTGCTTGTGCAAAACTGAAGAAGAATGATCAGCCACAACAATATGTACACAAGGTTTCAGTTATTAGCTATTAGGTCACAGTTCCATATCCTGCGGAGAAAGAAATCTCTCTCCAACATTACTATCTTATGTAAATTGCAATCTCTCTCCAACATTATCGTCTTATGTAAATTGCAAGACTAAGTGAGTGCACTGCAATAGTGCATGTCCTTTAGTGGTAAACTTGCTCTTCCCAATAACTAGTAAGGCCTACTACGTAATTATAATTCCCCAGATAGATTCAACTGATAATCTCTCATTGTGCTAATACAAAAGCACGGTATGTACTTACGTTGGTGATACACAAAGAAGTGACGCATGAAAATAAGCAATAATCTTGATTATTGCCACGCATAATGCATTAGAGGCAGTTCACCTGCCCCACTTCAAAAAATACGAATTTTCAAGCACCCAAGCATTGCAACATTGAAATGGGGAAAAGCACCCATACAATTCCCCACTACAAGCAATAGTGTTGGAACAAAATGAAGTAAAATATAAGGTATGTACCTGTAAACAAATGTTAAATGTGTTTGGATTCCTTCAGATTCAAGCAACCTGGAGGCCTCTATACCCTAATCGTAAACAAGTTGACGACAAAGATGTATAAAATCAGCAGGTACCAACCAGGCAGAACTTACAGATTAATGCATTGCACACTTACTTGCCATGTAGCAGGAATTTTGAATAACAGACGTTCTGATGAGACATCATGTTCATTGTATAGCTTCAACAGTTCATGCACCTAAGCATAAACATATTAAATATTTTTCATCAAACTGTGACTGAGGAGCACAGAGGTTTTTCTCAAAGGATATCTGACAGCTAACATCATATATGCTTTAGTCACAAGTATCCTAGACAAGGATATCATATCTTTAAATGCCAGAACTCAGATAACAATAACATAACAAGCTCGGCCTAAGGTTTGGGAACAGCTAGTAATATTATAAACATAAAATGGACACTTCAGTTGAATAGTAACATCATGAGTCCATGACTAAAGTACAGTAATATTAGAACTTGTTATGGTCGGAGTTCAAACGACAAAGGTTGTACGAGTGTGACATGGGAGGGCGAGGTTTGAATGGCTGGCATCAAGGTGGCACCAGCCGGAACAAGGCAGTACGCCGGCGAGGCGCACCAACGAACTGGACAGTGTGCCAGGAGGCACACCAGACAGGAGGATGAAGAAGATAATATCTTTCTTATTCTTTTCCTTCTCAACCATGCGTAACCCATATAAGGGATAGCTCCTAAGAATCCTCTCTAATCGAATAGAAAGTAAATCTCTAATATCATATCTAGTACTACTGAATCGGAAAGCAATCACTTCAATTAGAAAGTCCTAATGCTAACCAACTGGACTCTCTGCTGCTCCTGATCTTGCCTGTAGCATATGCGGCGCAGCCGGACCATCCACAGCGCCCACGTCCACCTGTAGCGTGTCTGGCACAGCAGCAGGTGCGGTGCCCAGTGCCGGATTGCTCCGACGCGTATAATAATGCCCGACCATGACAGAAGTGATGCAGAAATGTGGAACATAAAGACATACAGTAACATTGATCTCTAATAAGTACATTAATATTGTTTCTTAATGACAGATCTGGTTGGGAAATTGAGTACGACAGTGATCAAAAGGATTCAAAGCAGTGAGCTTAAAATACATATTTGCAGCATCAGAAAACAAACAATTAATGTCTAGCAATAATGGGAAAAAAGATAGACATCCCAATTCCATGTACCATTTTCTTCCAACATGGTCCCATTCATCAGTTAACTATTCCATTGTCCAGTGAAATATTAAGCTTAAAGCTAGTGGTTACTTTGCTCCTAACAAGCTTTAGCCCGTCAGAACCAAACAGATCGTTGTTTCATGACAAATTTCAAATATACTTATAACTATTAAAGCTAGTGATTACTTACTCATAAATTATTTGAGTATAATAATGTGATGAAAGTAAGCTACAATGGAGACATGTTTCACAAACATCAAAATAACTTGGCATCAGTCCTAATCCTCATGCTGATATCCTAGAACTGATATGTTCCCATTATTCTTCATCAACTTAGCCCCCTTTACAAGTAATGCCACCGATTAACTTGATACTACTGACTATTGTCGTGCATGTTTGCATCGAAAACACATAAAACATTGGCATTGGTAACATAAAAAACTATGTCCGAATAAATGAGGGTCTTGCTATCACTATTATGTATACATCGAAGCACCACACTTCAGGTGCTTTACTAGGTCAAGCACCAAGAAAGCTAACATGCAGACATTGTTAGAAACAATTAATCACTTCATGGCATGCTCATAAATAGATGTACATAACCATCTATGAAAATCATAATGATAACAGAAGGTCCACGGAATTGTTTATACCTCAGCTATGCATTTCAGTCAAGCAACACGAACATCAAAAGAAGGAAGAAGCTCATACCCTCTGGATAACTCCTTGGGTATCATAAGCCAACCGAGCATCTACTTCCGTCGAAACCCGGCCAGGGACTAGATGAGCCAATTCAGCTCCAACATTCACCAGGGCCTGCCAAATTTCTTCTTGATTCAATTCCTCACATTAACAGAGCTAGTAATATTGAAAACGAAATGCAATATACAAACCTTGGTAAGGAAACAGGACATCCGGTCCTCAGGCTTCTCTAATGTGTTACATTCACCATCTGCCAGCGCAGTATCTATAGCACTCTGCAACAATCACACAGCCCGAACACTAATCAGGTCACTGTTCCAGTGTAAACATTTCAATAGCTCCTCACCTTGAACTTGGTATTCGGGAGCCCAGCGATCCCAAGCAGCAGCGAGGAGGTCACCGTAGCTGCCGTCGGAGCAAACCTGCAATTAGTTAACAGTACAATGTATCAACTTCCATCAACCAACCAAATTCAACGGGTCAAGACTCAAGAGAAAAGAATCAGTGATTACTTCTCGAAATCATCGAACACGACGGTGTCCGGCACGATCTCGCTGAAGCTGGCCACCGCATCGAGCTCAGTAACCACCTCTACAACCAAGCAGAGCGAATCAAGATTCAAGAACACCACACGTCATAAGAAGCCGAGAGACAGGACCACTACCGCCCACAGAGGAAGAGGGGGCGTTGCCGGCGGCAGCCCGCGCCGCCAGAACCGACCTCCGGAGGTTAAAAGACACAGTCTTAGCCGACCTTGCTGATGAATTCCACCTGCCAACCTGAAGCAGAGATCAAGAACGGGTGAAACCAGGAAATGGACCAAGAAACAGGGGCGAGAAGCGGACAAATCGGGCTAATGAAAGCTCGTCGGAGAGAGAGGGAGCGAGCGAGGGTACCTGGCGGGAGGCGGGGAAGAGGGAGGAGGATGTAGGTGTGGAAATGGAGAGCGCCATGGGAGGTGGGATCCAAGGAGGTGGGAGTGAGGAGATGAGGAGTGGAAGTAGAGAGCGTAAATGATAGGATCGCAACAGATTAATTAGCTCATTTTTCTTGGATTAGTTAATTAACTCATAGTAATATGACCATTTTGGCCTATGATGAATTTGATTTCCATCTAATTCTGTTCTATTTATGACTTATAACTTATCCAAACAAATAAATAAAACGTCTTCTCTACCGTCGTTTCAAAGCGGCTTTATCAGGATAACCTTTTTTAAAATGGTTTATTGGTATTCGATTCATTTACACAGATAATTACACTAGAATTAAAAGTCATCACTCACAATCGTAAACCATTAACCGTATCCAAGAAGAAAATCTCTTTCTCCTCCAGCACCGAATTTGCACTTTGTCCATCCAAATGGTAGTTTGGTAATTTGAGGGTTGTTTAGCTTTGGAGCTTCATGGGCTTTGTTTATTCAGTTCCCCGAAAGCTTCATGGGCTTTGTTTATTCAGTTACCCGACTCATCGTCGAGATTTCGATACCATCGAGGCTCCGCTCGAGGGCGTGGTTCGTGATGTGTGCAAGGAAAAAAGATTTGGTTGGAGAGCTCGTCTCATTCGCTCTTGGATTGGACACGGGTTTTTGGCTGACTGTGACTTTTAGTTTTTATTTATGGTTTTTAAATTTTGATTATCAATGAGATAGAGTATATGGAGAAAAATAGTCGTACGTAATTTGATCAGTATATCTGAACTTAGTATATTATCTACTGCAATCTATTCCGTCTTAAAAAAACATATTATTTAAAAACTAATTATTGCATAAGCTAAAGCCTAAGTATAAATAAAAAAGAACTTTTTTCTTTGTTTTCTTTGGGATAAGCGGTCAAATTTGGGACGATTGGACTGACATATCAATGCTAGATTTTTTTTTGGGCCTGGGGGGTGTTAAAGTTCAGAGTTGGGTGCAATTTGCGGCCGTGACGGAGTGCTAATCTTCATGTTTTTTATGGGAAAACTGCGATTACCAAATGCTTGATGGTGCATGTTCAACTTGAGAAATTGTTCTAACTCAATTTAGACATCCCCTTAAAAAGAAAAGACTAATTCAACAAGGAAATTACCATGGAACGTACACACAGAGAGTGGTGCACCTGTTTGTACTAATTTGCGAAGGTCATGGACGAGCCCTGCAACTTCAAGGATCACAGTCAATGGATTAGCAATTCTTTGCGTCAAAAACTAATTTTAGTTAGCTAAGAACGCTGTCTATATAATTAGCGTACCAAATAATTATTCACAGGCCTAAATAATTACAAAATAAAGCATAGCGGCCCTATTTTCACTACCCGCTAACTGCTATAGCAGACCTCTGTTAGTCCATTGTAGTGGTCAGTGGTATAGCTTTAGCATTCCAATGACGAAAACCGCTATGGCAGCCCTGCTTGTACATGATTTTTTTTTCTAAGCCCAACATGATTACTCATGAATGATAAAAGTCTGGGTGAGTGAGTCCGAAAGGGGGAAACACGAGGCAGGAAGACGAGGGCGAGCGGCATAGACAAGCAGCGGGACACGAGCCCAGCCCTAACCCTAGCTCCACCTCTCCTCGCCGCCGCCGCCTCGCCGGAGAGCAGCCCGCCGCCGCGAGATCCGTACGGCTGCCCTGCTTCGCTGCCCCGCCCCGGGGGTGGACGCGGCCACGCGCCTAGGTGCGTCTCGCTCTCTCCCCGTCTCCTCTCCTTGCCGCCTCTCGCGTTGGGTCCGGCTCGTGCGGGTGATCGCGTGGGGTCGGGGGTGGCGTGGCTAGGGTTGCGCCGATGATCCGATGGGGGTCGTCGCGGTGGATCGGGGGATGTTTGCGCCATTTTGGCGCCCGAGGGAGGCGGTTTTGTTCCGGTGCGGGGGCCGATCTGAGGAGGAAGTGTGGGAACACGGTGGTTTGGTTGATCCCCTGCGTCGTGCTGATCTTAGTATGATGTCAAAACAGGGGGGAAACGTTGTCCTGAATCGGATTCGCCTATGTTTAGGGCGGGTGTATTGGTATCTGTGGTGGTTTTGTCAATCATGGGATGCTGGAACATTAATTCGGAGACGGTTTACGTCGAGATAGCCTCTCGTACGACATGATTTGTGTATAGACTGTTTCCTTTGATCCAATTACTTGTACTTGTGTTCTGTGTTGGAATGGCAGAATGTCGCCTACAGTTTGCTTACATGAGTAAACTGTGTTTGCAGGTGTAGCTGACTTGGTCTATTTCATCTGGTGGCTGGCCACCGTGAGGAAGCAATGGCTGTTGTCAATCCTGTTATGTTTGACAACGATGATGACGACAAGCCACTTTCCTTCAAGAGGTTGAGTGCCTCCGTGAAGAACAGGCCCACCCCCTCCAAGCAGGAGGGCTCGTCAGGAAATGCTGCGCCTGTTAGGAGCCCTAAAGCTGTGGCTTTGAATCCACAGAAGAATGGGGTGATCGGTGCTTTGAGACCGCTGCTGCCACAGAAGCCACAGTCGACCAGTTTGAACCCTCGGCCTGCGGGATCTGGTCAGTCCAACAGTTCTGCACAATACAGTCAAAATAGTAATGCAGTGGATAAGAGTAAACTGAAAAGACCTTATGTGGAAGATGGCAACTCGGATGATTCAGATGATGAGAAACCAATTGGATTAAGGAAAAAGGTTGATGAGAGGAAATTGAAGAGAGTTGATACAGGAGGTGAGAAGGCAGATGATTCAGATGATGATCATAAGCCATTGAGTCTGAAGATCAACTCATCCAAACTGGCTTCCAATAGCATGAATAAAGCAGTTTTGGAGAAGGCTGCACCTAAACTTGTGCAACCTGATGACGATTCAGAGGATGAGAAACCACTGGTCAGGAGGTTGCTCGCTAATGTTGCTTTGAAAAATGGAGGTAGTGTCTCTGATGATTCAGAGGATGAGAAGCCATTGGCTGCCCGATTTTCAAAAGTTACCAGGAGTGCATCCACGAGATTATCAAATTCCAAGGACAAGCTCCCATCTACCAACAAGGGGTTATATAATAATGCAAGCACTCCCAAAATTCAATTAAAAGGCCAAGTGATAATAATAATCAAACAAGTTCAGCTCTCAAGAAGGCAAAGCCTTCAGATGCTTCTCCTCTACAAGTGTCAAAAGAGAATCTAAGGCAGATGACAATGACAACATACCTCTTTCGCAAAGATTGAAAATGGGCGAGTCTTCAAAAGGCAAGCCACCTGTAAAGGATGTTGTAAAGAAGAGTCCATCTTTTAAGAAGGATAGCAAGAAAATGAAAATGAAAACAAAGAAAACAATGAAAAATTCTCAGTTCTCAAAGACAATGAAGGTCCCTCCTGGATCTGGTGGTGGACAGAAATGGACTACGTTGGTACACAATGGCCTTATTTTCCCCCCTCCATACAAGCCTCATGGTGTCAAAATGCTTTACAATGGGCAACCTGTTGATCTGACTCCAGAACAGGAGGAGGTGATATTTAAAGCGTTAGCTGTTTATTACCTTGTTGTGCAATTTCAGAGTTGTAGCAACAAGAATGATGTAGGAAATGATGTAGGAATTAGGTTGCTCATGAATCCAAATCATGCTTCTATGTAGTTGTTCCTCTGCTAATTCTCTGTGTTGCAGGTTGCAACCATGTTTGCTGTGATGAAAGACACAGAGTATGTGTCCAAGAAAACATTTATCGAGAACTTTTTCAACGACTGGAGAAAAATTCTTGGTAAAACGCATATTATCAAGAAATTCGAGCTTTGTGATTTCACTCCGATCTATGAATGGCACCTCAAAGAGAAGGAGAAGAAGAAGCAGATGACGTCAGAGGTAGCTGTTTACGACTTGTTATAACAAAGCTGCACATCAGATTTATTCTGCAGGATGAAATTGTAGTTCATATTGATGTGATCCCTGAAAAATTGCACAGTTGGGTTTTTGGTGACTTGTGACTCAAAATCATGTCCAAACTTGAGTAGCTTAGAGAAGGCAGATTTATCCTGCCTCCATCATATGTGAAGTGATTAATCTTTAAAATTCATTGTTTGCAGGAGAAGAAAGCATTGCGGGAAGAGAAGCTGAAACAAGAGGATAAGTACATGTGGGCTGTTGTGGATGGTGTTAAAGAGAAGGTCTTTTTTTTTATATACTGTTTAGTTACATAACTTATGTCTTGTTAATTTATAGGTAGTTCTCTCCTTCCCTTTTCTTTTGTTATTGTACTAGACAGAGCTTTTTTAGTAGTCAACAATTTTTATGTTGGCGTACTACTAAATTAATTAAGATTTGTGAACCAGATGTGAAGAATGGCTTGTTACTGTATGATAACTTATTGACAGTAAACTGTTGCATCATTGTTCCTAACTTCATTTTCCTGTACTTGAATAGCAGTTGTTTCATCTGCATCTGCTCTGCTATATTAAGAGCATTTTGCATACAGTTCTCCTGGGCTAAAATGTTTGTTCATTGCAGGTTGGTAATTTCAGAGTAGAACCACCTGGCTTGTTCAGGGGACGTGGAGAGCATCCAAAGGTGCAGGATAAAAAACATTTAATCACATAAATTTTTATTGTTTGAAGTGAGCACCTTCATTTTAGTACTTTTATTACATTGTTTTAGATGGGAAAACTGAAGCGACGCATTCGACCAAGCGATATTACAATAAACATCGGAAAGGGGCTCCGGTCCCAGAGTGTCCGATACCTGGAGAAAGGTACCATAAAAGTTTTCCAATTGTTGATATTAAACTATATTTGTGAAGGGTCTGCTAGCATGTATGGACTCTTGATTGGTCATGTGTCCTGCAGCTGGAAAGAAGTCAAACATGACAATACTGTTACATGGTTGGCCTTTTGGAACGATCCAATAAGCCAAAAAGATTTCAAGTATGTTTTCCTGGCAGCAAGCAGCTCACTAAAGGGACAAAGTGACAAGGAGAAATATGAGAAGTCTCGAAAATTGAAGGTGAGGAGGTTTATTGTGTGTGTCATGGAGGTTTTGAGTCTGCATGTACAAATAATTGTCTTTCTGCATGGCCATGGCAGGATCACATACACAAGATTCGTGAAAATTACACAAAGGATTTCAGGAGCAAAGATAAGACGAAGAAGCAAATTGCGGTGGCAACATACCTTATAGATAAACTAGCCCTTAGGGCAGGCAATGAAAAGGTATTGCCCTACTGGAACCTATGATTGCGTTATGGAATGGTATTCCAATTTATTCAAGAGGGCTGGGATGTATTTCTGTTGGCAATTTGGTTCTGTATGAATACAATTTGGTTCAGAAATTCTTTTTTTTTTATGTTGGATGCACAACTATGCTTGCTTTTATGTAATAGCTCATCTGCATCAGTGACATCATTATCTAAAATAACCTTTCTGCACCAAGACTGCTCTATCAAGTATTAGCTAAGGTGCTGTGGCCACCACGATTTTACATGATGAGTCACTCTTCTACTGAAAATCTATTCCTTTCAGCATACAATCTTCTACATTTTTTCATTTCTATTTAGTTTTGAGCTTTATTCACATATCATGAGTTTGTATTCTTAGTTACTACTTCAAATCCTTTCCAGGATGATGATGAGGCTGATACTGTTGGTTGCTGTACACTGAAGGTTGATAATGTTACTTGTGTGCCTCCAAATAAACTGCAGGTCTTGATCTTCATTATTTTTTCTGCATGATTACTCGATATGACAACTTAATTTGGATGCTATCTGATGCTTCATGACCTTTACAGTTTGACTTTCTTGGTAAAGATTCTATAAGATACTTCAACACTGTAGAGGTTGAACTGCCTGTATACAAGGCAATTGAGGAATTCCGTGCTGGTACCTCTCTCCCATGCTTCTCTTTTTCCCCCCTCCCTCTCCCTGCCCTTGTCAAATCATTCACATCTATTTTGCTTATTTGGTTTTTTTCTAGGCAAGAATGTGGGAGACGATATCTTTGACAAGCTTGATACAACTAGACTAAATACCCATCTAAAGGACTTAATGCCTGGGCTTACTGCAAAAGTGTTCCGTACATATAATGCTTCCATCACCTTGGATGATATTGTAAGTTCAAAGCAAATTTCATTCCTTCTTACCAGTTGTCCATTCTCTACTCATTTGTTGAACTGCTTAGGCTTGTATAGATTTTCAGGGCTCTGATTAGTTGATCACAAGGAAGACAATTTAGGAGCATCTGTTATACTATTTTGTTTTGGTACTGTAATATTTATACTTGCACCTGCAGCTCAAGTCAACAACAAATATTTAGCTGGTCAATGTTATGAAGAGATCATTGTATCATCAGTTATTGCACTTATCCTTTTTTTTCATATTCCAAAAGAACGTGCATGCGATATCATTTTTCGTGTGACTATGACTACCATGTTATGTTATAATATATTATGGTTTAAAGAAATTTGTATTTGTGCTGATATTACAGTTGCACAAAGAAACAGAAGATGGAACTCTTCTTGAAAAAGTTGCTGTCTATCAACGAGCAAACAAAGAGGTACAATCTGTTACTCTTTAAGAAAAATTGAAGCAATCGTATCATCACTTGTCTCGTCTCTCAACTGTGCTTTGTCATTTACTCAGGTTGCCATAATCTGTAACCATCAGCGTACTGTCTCAAAATCACACGAATCCCAGATGACTAAATTGAATGAAAAGATTGATGAATTAAAGGTGGTTGTCTGCTGCAAATGATTAGCTCTCAAACATAATACTGTTTCTGTCTTGTCTTGCAAACCCTGTTATCATTTGTTTTTTTCCTCCAGGCCCAGAGGGATGAGTTCAAAGTAGACTTGGGCAAAGTGAAGAAAGGAAAGCCTCTAGGCAATGATAAAGATGGGAAGCCAAAGAGAAATTTGGCCCCTGAAGCGTAACATCTCAATCACAGATATATCATATTTTGTTTATTTAAACAAAGAGTGGATCAGGAAATCTCAGAAACCTACTTGCAGGTTTGAAAAGAAGATCTCTCAGATTGAAACCAAGATAGAGAAGATGGAGATGGATAAGAAGATAAAAGAGGATTTGAAGACGGTAGCACTAGGAACATCAAAGATCAACTACCTCGATCCTAGAATTACTGTGGCATGGTGCAAACGACATGAAGTCCCTATTGAGAAGGTATCATGGTTTCAGGACAACTCCTAGTTTCATTTATTAGTTCTATGAGTTCATTGCATGGCTGCTCCTTTATTAAGTTCATAGGCACATGCTCATATTACTCATCTATATCACCTTTAGTATATCATACTTGGTGTGCCATTCTGTAAGTCTGTAACCCTGGAGGTGGCCAACCATAAGTCCATAACTGTATATATATAAAATAAACTTTTCTGACCTTTTTCTATATAGAATCACTACAAGCTTATAGAACGCTATAACAGTATAACCTTGTTATGATATCTTATGGTTGAAGTTGCATCGTGCAGACAGTAAAGTTCATTTGATATTTCTGCCTTTTGATTTTCAGTTCCGATCTAACACCATATGTTCAAATGATTACCTTGATTATTATTATTTTATAGTCCTTAACAGAACCTGCTTCCCTTGGTGTTTTTACTGACAGATTTTCAACAAATCACTTATTGCAAAATTTGGATGGGCAATGGACGTCGACCCGGATTTCAGATTCTAAGAGCATTGGCTACCGGGTCAGTCAGCCTGTAGTAAATTTGATCCACCTTCCAGCCCTTCACCCGGACACTAATTGCAGCTAGGAAAGGAAGAGCTCGGTGTTTGTTTTTTTTCAAGTCTCCCTTGCTCCTGGAAAGAAGAAAGCACCCGACATTCTCTTTGTAGGCCCTTTTTTCCTCTTTTTTTTTTTGGTGTACTTGCCATCGTTCGATTGCCTTAAGTTCTGTATGCATTTGGGCTGAGGAATTTGAGCTCGTTGAGAACGGATGGACATTCAATTTATACCCAATTAATCTCAAATATAGATGACCTTGGGACTGGAACTGTGCCGCGAAGGTTTCGTTTGGCCGTGGAGGCGAACTGTGCTGTGTATGTACTCCAAAACTGGTGGTAAATGATAATGGAACAAGTCCTGAGGTGTACATTTTGAACAAAGATGTTTCGTGGTTCTGTTATGCTTGTAGGTTTGAGTTATATATACTGCCATGGTAAGTTGAAGCTGTCCAAAATCTTGTGTTTGCCAGGATCTGTTCAATCTGCTGTCGTCTTGCTCAACGCTGATAAATCCCAGTCGTTGAAAAGGTGCACGCATGTAGGCCGTCAGATCGAGTGTTAGCAATGCAAAATATGCAACAGTTGAGATAACAGCGATGAAAAAATTATCTTATTTATTTTATTAAGAGAAGCCATAAACTATTAGCGGAAAAGAATTTTGTCACTTAGTTGATTGCATTCGTTTTGCACAGGGGAACGGAACTCACGAAAAAGAGCCAAATTAAGGCATAATAGCACCCACGGAGTGACCCACACGTAAATAGCAATCGGCCGCTGCTAAAGCGTCGCGTCTCCTCTCCACTCCACTCCTCTCGCCGTCGTCGAGCCGTCGAGTCGAGGCGGATGACGCAGAGCAGCCTCCACCACGGGCTATGCTGCCTCTCTGCCGAGGGGCCGAAGCCGGACGCGCCTCCTACGCCGGCGCCAGAGCCTCCTCAGGTGGGGGCGGCGGTGGCAGGGGTGCTGCACAAGTGGACCAACTACGGCCGCGGATGGCGGGAGCGATGGTTCTCGCTCCGCGACGGCGTGCTCTCCTACTCCAAGATTCGGAGCGACGGGCGTGGTGCGGGGCTGGCGGAGGGGGAGGACGGGGAGGTCAGGCTGATCGGCGGTGCGTCCGCGAGGATCGGCGGGGCGCGCCGCCTGGAGAATCCCGCCGGCGTCGTCTGCCTCAAGGTCGGTGCCTGCTCTCCTTCCTTTCTGGTAGCTGCGTGCGCTTGTTGTGATCTGGCGGAGGCGGGTGGTTTTTCTATCGAGTTCTTCTGCAGCTTCTGCTCCGGCGTCATGGTGGGGCAGATTCCGTTTCTTCTTTCCATTTGCCCCACCCCCTCCCCCTTTTGATATTTCCCCGACATTTCCTTGATTGTTTCAGTGTATTACTGAATTGACGAGCTCTTCTCACCCCCTCTCGATGTGATTTCTGTTGAATTTGTGGGTTTTGATTTCCTTTTTGTTAATGGTTATGGGGAATTTTCATGGGTTGATTTCTCAATCTACTGCGCTGTTGTGGAGAGTGCATTGCATCACTGGATCAAATATTCAGATTTGTAAATTTTTTATTTAATCGAGTTCTTGCATTGATGAATGGTGGGTTCTTCTGCTGCTTTTGTTCTTATATTGCATCACTGAATGTGCGCTGTTCTTATTTATGATTAAATGATTGGTGGGAGAGATCGTCACACTGCTGGATCGAAGTGACGTGATATTCCTTGTCATTTTCTGGTGCATTGTCGTAGCAAATTATTCATTTGTTGTCCTTCTCTTTAGATTGCCATTTTTTTTGTTAATTCTTGCATTGGTGTTAAACATGATTTGGGAGGTGGGCTATCAAAATGCTCCAGTTCTTTGTCTTGCATATTTCCCCCCTCTTGTACTCAATTTTCTGAATTAACATTTGCTTTGTTCATGATTTGAATGAACGTCTTGGATAAGTCTCCATCCCAGGTTATTCTTATGAACTAGTTTAATCAATCAATCACTGAATCACCTCGTTCGTGGTCCAATATCTTGTCTAAATTTAGCTTTATATGGTCTATAAATGAACAAAAGGCTTCCTATTTTTTTCCTTTCTGATATGTGATCTCCCAAAAAAGGCCATACCAAAATCAGACAACCAGACACATCTTTTGCGCATTAAGCCTTGAACTTTTCATGGACTTCGTCAAATTTCCAAGCTTTCCTTCAATTTCTGAAAATGGTGGGATTTTGTTGCGACTCTAAAGATCGATTAAGACAATGAAGTTTATCCGTTAGTCGCTGTCTAGTTACTGTGCACATTTTTTACCAAAATAAATACTGTAATGATAGAATTCGTCCAACAGTGACATGATTAAGGTGGTACCCTATGAATTAAGTTGAACAATCTGTGGGAAAAGCTGTTGAACTCGTAGTAGTAGTACTGGCACTGGGTCTTTTCAAGACCATTGGACATGGGTCCCCAAGAATTAAATGATGTACAGTCGATTCAAGTGGTCACATAGAGAGAGGAAGAGGGGGAGAAGGAGGGGACTGAAACGGAGGACCTGTGTGTAAGTTAGATTGAATTTGGGGGAGGGGAGCCTCGTGGATCTTCAAGAACTGCATAGGTTGCTTGGTTGAGGTAGAGACAAGCTTGGTTCTATTTTCTTGGTTTTCTCGAAATCCTTGTTTTTCTCCCCATGTTTGGCTGTTAGATGCTCCTTTTGTTTGCCTTTTCCGCCCTTAACCTTTGATTGAAGTTGAAGGGAGAGGGAACTGATTCACGTGGTTTCTCTTGGAACACCAATCCATTTTCTTGATTCTGTTTTCGGCTTTTCCTTTGTTTGCCTTGGTTCTTAATAAACATTGAAGTGATCATCTATTAATATGATGGATTCTAGTCTTGGTATATATGTTCTATTTTAGATCTGAGGATAGTGTCACATATCGGGAAGTTATGTACATTTTCATGTGCAAGGTTTCCCCATTATTTAACATAGAGGATCTAATTAGTCAGTCATTATATCTCTAGGTGTCAGCATTTCGGGAGAGCAAGTCCGATGATAGGAGATTCTATATATTTTCCCCCACAAAGACGCTTCATTTGAAGACAGATTCGAAGGATGACCGTGTCGCTTGGATCGAGGCCTTGATCTTGGCAAGGAGTGTTTATTCGCTCAGGTCACTCAGTGGAAGGATAACTTTTGTGCAGAACGATGTTTCGGTTTCAACTGCACGGCTTCGAAATCGGATGCATCAGGAGGGTCTGAATGAGTCTTATACAGGAGTGTGAACAGATTATGCTTTCGGAGTTTTCAAGCTATCGGAAGCAACTGAAGCTATGCTATGAGGATCATCTAAGCTTGTTTGGATCCTGTAGACACCGTTTTGAGGTAAGAACAACTGCATATGTTAGTGGTGCACTCTTTAGGGCTGTTGCAAACTGTCAATGCATAACTGGGAAAAAGTGGCAGGTAACAGAAACTGCTTGTAACTGAAAGTAAGTAGTGGAAGTTCATCTTGACATGCCTATTGGCTCTTAAGTTGCTGCTAATCAATAGATCTCATATGGAACCTGTTATTTAACTTTGCAAAGGTTGCTCTCCTTGAAAGGTTACTCTGCTCTTTTTTCCTGCAGGAATTTTACATAGCGTATTACACACATATTTGTGCAGGAAGGTAAAGATGGAAGCATAATACAGGGGGTGTTGACAAGAAATGACTTCTCTAGTTCTTGGCATGGAAATTTTAGTGGTATGATTTCATACAGATACTAAGCTAATTACTGCACTATATTAACTGCATATCCTGCTTTCCATCCACTCTATCGGATGTTTTTAATGTTTATGTTTCATATAGTTGTCTGAGTAATTTTAAGTTCTGCTTTATTTCCTAAAGAAAGGAAAGAAACTGTTGCTATTTTACTACACCATGGTCTATAATTTGCATTCATGAATTGTCTCTTGCTATTACGTTAGCATTGGTTAATGTTACAATGGCTTGTTTGTTGCACAGAATACAGCACAACAGAATCTGATGAACTCGAGAAGCAAGATGGTGGTGAATTGACTTGTGAAGATGAGTCTACATTCTTTGATGCTTCAGACTACTTTATTGAATCAACCAACGGATCTTCAACAATGTTAGGTTCTATACATTGTGGTGCACACAGCGCTACCAACATGGATAACCCAGGTGGCCAGGGAGTTGTGGATATCCGAATGCAAGATTCTAATCACATGCTACCACAAATCGAACGACGGAGTAAACTACCAGAACCTACTGAGAAAGAGAAAGGAATCAGCCTTTGGTCCATTATTAAAGATAGTGTCGGCAAGGATTTGACACGAGTATGCCTTCCAGTTTACTTTAACGAACCACTGTCATCCCTCCAAAAGTGCTTTGAAGATTTAGAGTATTCACACCTTTTGGATCAGGCCTATCAATATGGAAAAGTGGTATGATCACTTTTACATATGTGGTTTAACTGGTTTTGCATCTCTAGGATATCCACCTGTTTTATGATGACAATAGTCATCAGTAACCTTTCTTGTTTGTTACCACATCGGAGTTTAGCCTCAATACCAGTCTTCAGATGTGATTGTGAAGACGACTAAAACAAGGAGCATCACATCTTCAGATTACAGAATAGTGTTGAGGTTGATCGAATACCACTACAAAAATGATTTCTTGTATACCATGTCAGTCTTGTCTAAGCAGTATACTCTGCTAACAAATGTTGCAGTTTGCTCATTTTACAAAAAATGAACGGTGAATATTTGTCTCTGTACAGTGTTGTAGATTTGATCTGCTAGTCTTGTTTAGCTATGAAAACGGCCACTGTTGAGTTTGGAAAGTGCTTTAATCTATGCATCAACTTATAGCATGCTTCTCTATTATAACAAGTTTTACTCACATATTTGTTAAATTTGAAATTTAGGGAAACAGCCTCATGAGAATTCTCAAAGTAGCTGCTTTTGCAGTCTCTGGCTATGCGTCATCTGTCGCAAGACCTTGCAAACCATTCAATCCATTGTTAGGAGAGACTTATGAAGCCAATTTTCCTGATAGAGGGGTCCGCTTTTTTGCAGAAAAGGTCAGCTAAAAATTCTTTCTTCTACTTATACAAGGAAATTGTGAAGAGAAAGAAGAGGTTTAAATTTAGAAAGAAAATATTTATGTCCGACGTCATGCAATTTCTGCTAGATAATACACTATGCCCCTTTTGTTATCTTGGAACTTAACTTCGATATCTCAATAGTGTGAAAATTTCTTTGAAAGGCTTTTAATTGCAACACATTGCTGTTCGTCATTTCCATCAATAGGTTAGTCATCATCCCATGCTGATTGCCTGCCACTGTGAAGGCAACGGTTGGAAATTCTGGGGCGACAGCAATCTCAAATCCAAGTTTTGGGGGCAGTCAATTCAAGTTGATCCGGTTGGCGTTTTGACTCTGGAATTCGATGATGGTGAAATCTTTCAGTGGAATAAGGTGTGTGGCATGATTAGACATGACACTATCCCTGATTGGAACCATATGTTCTCCAAAACTGAATTGTCTGTCACATGCTAATGCCCTTTCAGGTGACAACAACTATTCATAACCTCATCCTTGGGAAGCTGTACTGCAGCCATCATGGAACCATGCACATAAAAGGAAACAGTCAGTATTCATGTAAACTCAAGTTCAAAGAGCCATCGCTTCTTGACCGCAATCCTCACCTAGTATGTTTCCCTTTGCTTCCTTTCCTTTTTCCTGTTCATCTCTAATATTACAATTGTTAGCCTGAGAGATGCGCAGAGAACCATGTTTTCCTCTGAGTACAGTGCCTTCTGACCAATCTGTGTTTACAGTCATTACCTGGTCTCGTATAAGAACTCGGACTATGAAGCATTTAACACACGGATAGTTGATGCATAATTTTTCATGAATCTTACCATCTGCCACATCAATTAAGGAATGCATGTTCCTGTTTTATTTATGAGGAATAATAGGTCATGGAAGTATCTAGTGCAAACCACTATTTAAATGCAAGGTTGCAAACTCCTGCCCTGAGCTGTCCAATCAATGTGGTTAGAATTATCAATTGACCGATCATGTGTAGATTCAATAAAAGTGCTCCGTTATCATGCTCATCAGATAGCTGAGTTGGGGTTTGCACTTAAGCTACTAAAGTAGTGGTTTTCAATAGATACTTACCCTAGTTTGCAGAGACTTCTTCCACCTCTTTTCTGTATGACAACCAACATCCAATTTAGTCTGAATGTTACTGTAATCAGTTATTCCCTATTCTAACCTGTGAATGAATAACTGTTTCTTGTGGATCTCTGTTCATCCCTTGCATACACTTTTGTGTCCACAGGTACAAGGCTTCGTAGAGGACAATGATGGAAACAAAGCTTCATTTTTAATAGGAAAATGGGATGAAAGCCTGTATTATAGTAATTCAGATACTCCCAAGGTTAATAGCGCAGATCAATTGCAAGGTGCTTCACTACTGTGGGAAAAGAACAAACCTTCTCCTAACCCAACTCGATACAATCTATCTTCGTTTGCTATCACATTGAATGAGCTGACTCCAGGGCTTCAGGTATGGATGCAAATGTAATTTACTCGTGTACATATTCCATAATCCATACGTTGCTATCTTCCCCTACTAAATCAATATAATCCTAATTGCTTGACCACCATGGGTAAAGGAGAAACTTCCTCCTACTGATTCACGGCTGAGACCGGACCAGCGGCATCTAGAGAATGGTGAATATGAGAAGGCAAATACAGAGAAGTTGAGGTTGGAACGACGGCAAAGAATGGTATGCTCTGTGTCTTTCTCTCTCTCTCTCTCTCTCTCTGTGTGAGGAAGCTGATAAAGGCTCGTATAAATCACTTGACATGCTGTCTGTTTCATCGCAGTCGACTAAACTTCAAGACAATGGCTGGAAGCCTCGATGGTTCCAGCAGGACAACGGAGACGGGACATACCGTTACAAAGGCGGATACTGGGAAGCAAGGGATGAGGGACACTGGCACGGATGCCTCGACATATTCGGGGACTTCTCAGAAACATAGCTCAGCTCTATTGCTGTAGCAAAGGTTCAACCACCCCATCGGTAACGCGATAATCCTTGTCCAGAACAGCGCTGCAAGCGCTGTACGGCATCTGCTGTTTCAAGAAGTTGAGAGCAATGCATGAGGAATAGAGAGCAATGGAGAGAGAGGCCATTGCCGTCTTGAATGGTTGATATGGATGGCTATGGTCGCCGGCTTGTTAGTTCCTAAATAATAATAAGGGTAAGTTTCATAAAACCCTATGTTTTGAGCATAGGTAAGATAAAACCATAGGTTTTACAAAATTTTTCAAGAAACAACATGTTCTTGGATAAGAGGTTCCAAAAAGCCCTAGATTTGCCTATTCTGCTCCATCTAACAGGATATGACAGGTGGATCCACCTGTCAGTGAAACATAGAAGTAGCGCTCACATATGAGCCTCACCTCGCTCTCCTTTTCGGGCTCCTTTTCACCGTTGCTGATGATCACTGTTGCTGCCGTCATCATATGTCGCACCACCTGCTGTGGCCGATAGGTGGGTCTAAATTTAGTAAATGGTGTTTATAGGTTGATCCTACTTGTTAGTATGGCTGATCTCACATAAGACCAAAGTATGGCCTTCCATATTGTACAAAGCATCAGCTTAGCATGTATAAAACAAGCAGCCACACCTACCATATTTGAGTAACCCAAAGTATGCAGTTGGACCAAATGGTAAATGGCAGACAATCAAACATCAGGCTGACCACGATGTTCATGAATCAAAATAAGATCAGTGATCTCATGTGAGTGGCAGGACTCAACAATCTATGATATCACCTGCCAAAAAGACAATTCAGATCAACACAAGCACACGAACAAAGTTCTCAAAAGCTGGGAGTGAATTTCACAGTCCAAGCAAATACATTTTTTAACGCACTTTGTTTACTTTTTAATCACCCAAACGTTGTGTAGATGCTTATCAGTAATCAGTTTATCCGTTAACCCAAAGTAAACGTAACAATGTGGAGTGTTGACATACTATATCTGACCACCACGGTTCATCCTTTGTGAGTTGGGAAACACAACTTTCAGCTCCTGCCAAATGAACAAGAAAGGCCGGTTAGCTTCACGCAAATCACCATTTCAACTTGTGGAAAACATCATCGAATTCACAGCAAAAACACACGACTTAGCAAATTGAGTCAAGGGCGCGCTCGGGTTGCGAGATGCGGTCAAGAGGATCTTGGGTTCGCGGAGGGCGGCGCCGGCGTACTCCATCTATGATGTTCTTTGGAACTGCACCAATCCACTAATCACGAGGAGAACAAAAAAAAAAAAAGAAACAGGTGCTTGTAACAACAAAGCCACACAACAAGAAGGTTGTTTGTGATAGAGATTGCGAAAAGAGATATTCGTTTGCGATTTTGGTTGATACAGATGTTAGGCTTTTAACATGTACTACAATTAACTTGTAGATCCTGTCTTGAGAAAACACCCCATTTAAAAGTTAGGTACTATAGCAAAAGCCAAAAGCTACTTTTAGAAGCCGTAAAGAACATGCCCTTAAAGGGGAAGGTTCGGGTGGGACCTGCCCTGTCGTGGTCGACCTCACGGCGCTCGTTGTGGAGCTCGGTGGGGATGGGCTTGCCCTCCTCAAGCGCCTCCCGGACGCGGCGCTTCTTCTCACAGTGTTGCCGTTGCTTCCCCTTGAGGCTCATCCGGTACAGGTACTCCACCCGTTGTTTCAGATTTGTACAACATGACTCATGAGTACTGTAAGCATTAGCAAGGAAGATGCGAACGGTATGAACGGAACAATTAAGGCGGTGACTGATTTTTTGTGATTATAGCTGAATTTTTACTGTGCGTGACTGAAAGTACACCGTAACTGATAGCGGCTTATTTGATATAATTAAATTTTAAAATTTTAAAAATTAAAAAAATGGGTTAGCCTAACACATATAATACAAATAAATACGGAAAAAGAACCGGCAAAAAGATAAAAAAAACCAAACAATCAGAAAAAAAATAAAATTTAGAAATAATAAGAAATAAACCAAAAACTAAAAATCCGAACCAAACGAGCGGGCCCTGCACCGTGAGACACACTCGCCTGTGTGCGCTCCAATTTTTGGCAAGCCAGCTGCGCTGAGCGCGCCCTTTAAAGCGCCACGTCACGGCCTCGCACAGCTCAGCTGCAATACCATCTATACCCTCGCTTCCCAACAACCACCCAAAGTACCTAACACTACCACCCAAGGGTATTATCGTCATTTACACGTAGGTCCCACGAGCACCAATACATTCATTCAATCGATAAAATTATTCCATTTTTTAAAGCATTCATCTTCCCTTGCAACCTTTTTTTGTGCCCGAGACAGGAGGAGGACACGAGAGGGCGACCAAAATTTCCTATTTTTGCCACCATTTTTTTTGGATTTTCGCCCCCCCACCCCCTCCTTGCTCACATCCATTAGTGGGCGACTCTGTTCTTGGCTTCCCCGATTGAATCCGCGGGAAGCCAGAGAAATAGTTTTTTTTTTCGGTTGGATTTCCCCTTGAGTTCTTGATTTCTTTGGTTTCTGGGGAGAAGCGACCATGAGCGCCGGAAGCGCGAGTTTCCTCGAGATCCAGCCTTCGGAGCTCGCATTCCCTTGTAAGTTGTCCCAGATCTTGTCTCCAGATCGAATTGTTAGGATCGTTCCAGGAAATCACTGTGACTGTTCTTTGTCATGGATCTTGGTAGCTGGGATTTGTGATGGAGATGAGGCCCTTGGTCCTTGTTGATTGGATTTGTGAGTCTGATCAGCTTGTTTTGTGGAGTGGGATGTGGAATCAAGCTTAGAATCGTGGAAGATAGTGTGTTCTTGTAGGCTGGTTCGTCTGTAAATGACGTTATGCCCTTTTTGCTGGGATTCCAGTGAGCTAGATTTTGTGTGTTTCTTGATGCACATGGTATGTGAGACTGTATGGAAGGGCATGCTTCCAATGTGCATTGTGTATAGTCGTTGTTAAGGCATTCATTTATCCTTCCAGGAGGTTGGGATCTTGCTAACGAATATGTGTCTTCTAGCTATATTGATCTGGTATGTGTGGTTCATCATGAAGCTCTAAATGAAATGTGCCTGTCATTTTTCATGGTGTTTAGGATTCGATATTGTGGTCTGGTCATTGTTAGCTGAGCTTGAATTGGACTGCAATGTGTTAGATTAATGCTGTCAATAATTATGGTTCTGTTTGTTGAGTTTGTTTTCCTTCAAGACTTGAATGGGTTGGCTTACTATATCTTTGAATGGAATATGTAGTCGTTTACAGTTTACACTGTCTTCCTTGATTAAAAATGCACCTGAACTGCTATTTTGTACATGCAGTTGAATTAATGAAGCAGAGCTCGTGCTCCATGCAACTCACCAATAAGACTGACCATTATGTAGCATTTAAGGTAACCTGTTGTATAATGTCACTTTCTTATATGCTGCAGGATTTTTCTAGTTGTTCATATAGGTTTTGTTAGCAGATGTGAATATGTTGTTTGGTCTGTGGCTCACAGGTCAAAACAACCAACCCAAAGCAGTACTGTGTGCGCCCTAATATCGGTGTTGTATTACCTGGGTCGACTTGTGATGTCACAGGTAGCTGTCAATCCATTACATAGTGAAAGAATAGCTTAATGCAAGGACAAGTCTGCTTAACTTACCTCGGTTTTCTACTTAGAAGTCTTCTTAACTTCTTCTCTGTTGGTAGTGACAATCCAAGCACAGAGGGAGGCACCGCCTGACATGCAGTGCAAGGACAAGTTCCTAGTTCAAAGTGTTGCAGCTGAGAATGGTGCAACACCTCAAGATATTAATGCAGCAATGGTAACTACTCTGACACTCATCATGTTATGTTATTTCCGTCAATTTGCTGCATGCATTTGTTTCTAACCCATCATCATGTCGTACGTTTATGTGGTTTCATGATGGCAGTTTAATAAGGAGCCAGGGAAGGTTGTTGATGAATTCAAGCTGCGTGTAATTTACGTGCCAACAGCTACACCCGGCCCTATCCCTGAAGAGTCTGAACAAGGGAGTTCTGCTCGGTCATTTGCACAAGAAAATGGGACCCATAATTCCACAATGCCACAATCTGTAAGTCATTGAGCTAGTTCATCTCATTTCTTTATTTCACTCATCTCATTTCTTTATTTTATTTTCTAGTTTTGTAATCAAGCTTCCGAGGTTTTTCATTTAATGATTAATTATTTCTAAACAATGTGCAATTCTTTAGGTATCTAGATCATCTGCTGAACCAGCCAAGGAGAAGTCATCGGAGGTACCTTTTATGTAACCTTTATTACCTCTTTATTTGAGCAGCCAATGCTCTTAAGTCAAAAAGGTTGCAACTTGCAAGAACAACTGGTGTAAATAGATATTATAGATTATACAATTTATCGTTAAGAAAGATCAGAGATGAAATCATATATGAAATTGGTCCAGAGATCCAGAATGAATCTCTGCAGTAGATAATTCATTGGAAGCATATGCTAGCTTGCAAACTGCAAGTGATTGTGAATCTTGCCTGCTGGGCAGCATGACTTGTCAGTGATAATATACTTTCATGAAATAAAAAAATTAGTTTTTTGGGTCCTTCATCAGCAATGGTATTATCAGAACCGCACTGCTGTCATCAGGTGACCACAGCCACTATGACCTTGTTGTTGTGTTAAATCTTAGGACCATTACCACCATCAGAACATATGATTTAGTCTGATTTAGTCTCAAATAATGCAGCTTTAACATGTTATCTTCTTAGATAAGGTTTGTTATCACTTATGTTTATTACCTGAATGAATTGATCGATTCAGAATATCTGATTAGCTGAGAATATGTAATACCAGATTCACTATCCAATTTTGAAAGATAAAAACAACTTAGCCATACTATCACTGAAATCCATACGTTGAGAAAGAGAGGCAAGCCAAGTAGCTCTAGTCTAATCTAAACAGGTAACACAATGCATTCTGTATGCTAGTTGTCTGAATTCGATGCCTTCAGGATTTCTGTTTTACATGAACTAACCTGCTTGCTGTGAACTTCCTCATTACTTTAAGCCATGATACATTGCATTTGATGAGTTGTAGCAAGTAAGAATTATTTTGTTTGGTCTTGAGAGTATTGGGTACTGTATGCATTGTCTATGCGGTAATGCCCAGAGTCCCTGACAGCAGAAAGTCAAAATACAGGGCCTGCATTTAGTTTTGTCTCTAAATTATAACACGCTTTTGAAATTTTTTGTCTTGATGAATGCACTCTGGTTGGTGATTATTCCTTGTAGGCAACATCCATGATCTCCAAGCTAACTGAGGAGAAAATGTCTGCTATTCAGCAAAATCAGAAGTTGCGGCAGGAGTTGGTAAGTACTTCAAGGTTTTCCTTCTTTGTTTTTTCCATTCCCACCCCAAAGATTATTTGAGGGGACATATTTCATCAGTATCTAATCATCACTGTCATCATAAGGGAAAATATTGGAAATCTACTGCATGTGGCATCTTCCTACGAACAGAACATTGTTGACGTCATTGTCCTTTTATGCAAGCTAAATAAAATGTTTCTGTTAAGAGATTTAGTCAAATTATCAATAGGAGAAATTAAGAGTTACATTTTCACAACTGTTTGGACTTGGTAGTTAAGGCACTGTTCATAGCATTGCAGGGGAAATCTGAAATTTTGTTAGAGGTAGCACTGAGAAGGTCCCTAAACCCTATAACCCTAAACCCTAACTACTGTTATCTGAATGACTAAAATATGGTGCATATCTAGCAACTCACATTTACGAAAAGTACAAAGTGATAAATTCAAAGCTTAACTACCAAGTCCAAACACTATCTCATTGGTAAATACTAAATTATGAGCTTACAACATGCACGATTATGCATTATAGCCTGCATGCTTCTATGAACTTTCATAACACTGCTTATCAAACTCGTAAATTTCTATACTTCTTTTGCTCAGGAGCTTCTACGGAAAGAAAGCAGCAAAAGCAACGGCGGTTTCTCGGTCACCTTCTTGATTGTCATGGGTCTTCTCGGCATTGTCTTTGGCTACATCCTCAAGAAGACATAGAAGTGGTAGTTCCCAACAAAGCTATACTCCCAGGAAAGGATACCCCGTATGGTATGCCACCCCTTGTGTTTTTTCCTCCCAAAAGGAGCGCTTGTTCTAACGTGTAACAACAGCCCACCTAGAAGCTTTGGTTTGTGTAGACTTGTTTTTAAGTCTAACAGCCGCAACCTATGTCACATTCACCATAATCTTTATTCTTTCTGATCTCGCAATTATTAGACTGTTTCCTTCTTCCAATTGCTTCGACTGTCGGTGAATTGCTGATTCTGTCAGATCTTTGGGCTACATGAACTCCCAACTTTTTACATTAATGCATGCATCTAATCATGTGAACTCTACTATGTAATCAAGCGGTCAGTAAGCAAGGAAAAGATGTTTCAGGTTGTCAAATTAACATGGTGCATGTTCATGTTTTCTACTGTTGTGCTGTTGAACATCAGAGATATTCAGGTTGGAACCACGCAAGGTTCCGGACTTCCAGGACGGTTCAGGAACATCATTGCCGCCGCCGTGATCACGCCGACGACGAACCCTAGCAGCAAGTACCCGCACCTCGCCTCGACGATGAGCCTTCCCGGAGAGGAGGAGGGCACGCCTTCGTCTGTCGCCTTCCGGCCGGTGATGGCCGGCCTCTCCCCCTCCGCGGTCACCGTCGTCAACCCGTCCTTGTTGCCGTCATCGAGAACGCCTTCGCCTTCGTCGCGCCGTGCCCTCCCTGCCGCTGCATTGTTGCTGCCGTTCCCCGCTTCCGTCACGCCAGAACCGCCTCCTCGGCCGTCGTCCCCGTGGACCGTCTCGCCGCCGCGGCCATCCTCACGGTCGCTCCCGGACATGTCGTCGTCGTCGCTTCCACCTTTCTTCACCGTCTTGCATGGAGGAAGATTTGTGTTGGTACGTCCGGATTTTAGTAGTTACGATGCGATGCGTGCGGCCAAGGGTCGCCTCTTCCCGTACGGACACGCCGTTTGGCATGGGTTCTGTGCCGTCGGATCAAACTAGTTCTCTGCGAAAGGCGATGTAGTCCGTTGGATCGCCAACCAACGCCAGGATTTCTCTTCTTTTCTTTTCTGCTAGGAAACGCTAGGGTTCTGTGACTTGCTGCGAAAGTGGAGCGACGTCTTTTTAGGGAAAGTGCAAATCGATCTCACTCACTCGAGGTGTAAAAACAACACCGTGCTCGACATGCTTGCCAAGAAGAAGAAGAAGGCGCTGCGGCAGATATGGAGTCTATTGCAATGGATCATGGAGGCCGGGGCACCTTCAGCAAAACCTCCTTATTGTCGAGCAGCTGTCGCGGTGGCGTACCCTCGTTGGAGCCAAACTATCGTACGGTTGGACACAATTACAATAAAATAATTTAACTCTGCAAAATTTCATAGCACAAACATAACAAGAAGTGATTACCTATGTAACAAAACTCATCGCAACAATTAAAGGATGCAACAATATTACAACAAAATAAAAAATATTTGACAACACTTAAAATCAACTCGTACAATAAATCAAATGAATGCCTGTAGCAAATTACATGCAGGAGGACAATGGTATATGATCAGCCTAAAGCGTAACGCTCGGATATGGTTTTACGCCAGATATTCCCGAAATCAAATTTAAAATGCACTTGAACACAAGGAAATTTCCCATCACAATTTTGAATTTGTAGGTCAATCAAAAGCACACTTTCTCTTTTTTTTTTCCCCTTTCGCATGGTTCTGCATTGCTGTCCAGGTTCTCGCCACCACGACATGACACCCTCCCATCGCAAAACGTAGCAACACTGAGTCACTGACACCCCGTCCCTACCACTCTTTATTAATACCTTCTAACTAGGGGTGCACCCGTGCTTCTGACCCTTTCGCCATTTTACCATTCCCCAAGAAGTTATTAATTCCGTTATACTACGTACACGTAGGCACACGCACGTGCTTGCTGAGACGTACGCACATATATGACACGATGGATGATCCGTACTAATAATATAACATGCAAAGAAATCGACACCGTTCGATCGACGGCCGTGGACGGACAGACGGTCGAATCGTCAGCACGTCAGTGGAAGCATGGCTCGGCGTCGGTCATCTCGACGCCGTTGACGCTGTCGTCGGCGCCGGCGCGGCCACCCTTGTACCTGTACCACCTGGCGGCGACGAGGTAGACGAGGAGGTTGGCGAGGCAGAGCGCGGCGAGCAGCCAGTAGAAGTTGTAGAGCTCGCCCTTGTTGAGGTCGTCGGCGAGCCACGGCCGCCGGTTGCCGGTGAGCTTGTGCACGGCGGCGACGAGGGCCGAGCTGACGAAGAAGCCGAGCGAGAGCGTGCTGAGGAAGAGGCCGGTGCTCATGGTCTTCATGCCCTTGGGGCACTCGCGGAGGAAGAAGTCGAGCTGGCCGATGTAGGTGAACGCCTCGCCGGCGCCGACGAACAGGAACTGCGGGATGAGCCAGAAGACGGTCATGGGCACGGCCGCGCCCTCGGGGACGTTGGACTCCCGCGCCATCCGGAGGCGCTTGACCTCGGTCAGCGCGGCGGCGGCCATGGCGATGATGGACAGCGCCAGGCCGACGCCGATGCGCTGGAGCGGGGTGAGCCCGTGTGGGTTGCCGCTCAGCCGGCAGGCCACTGGCACGATGAGGCGGTCGTAGATGGGCACCGTGAGGAGGATGGAGCCGACGAAGAAGACGGTGAGCGAGCCCGCCGGGATCTGGAACGACGGGCCGACGTGCCTGTCCATGGTGGTCGCCTGCGACACCGAGAAGGTGGTCATCTGCGCGTACACCGTCCAGAACATGATCGTCGTCGCCCAGATCGGCAGCATCCGCACCAACGTCTTCACCTCCTCGACGTCGGTGAGCGTCGCCAACTGCCACTTGCTGTGCTCCACCGCGGGGTCCTCGTTGATCGCCGCGTGGTCCAAGAAGCTGCAATGGCGCAGGAAGTTATTAACACATTATCAGACAATGGAAATTTATTAAACCCATATCTGTTAATTGCTGTTTACGATTTAGCAAGTGAGGAGAAGCTGCAATTGATGGCGCTTACATCAACACATTTTAGACATTGGAAATTAAGTCCAGTTGAATTATTCGCGTAATTTTCATTTCATATGCAGTTTCAGTCTGACAAAAATGAAAGAGCATGCAGAAGTTTCAGAAGTTCTTTTCTTCAGAGTTCAGATACATATGATAAACCACATCCAGAAATCTTGTTTTTCCTTTTCTTTTTCAATAGATTATGCAGTGGTTGCAGAAACATAATCTGAACAAAACCATTAATAAAACAGCTTCAGAAAAAAAATGTTCTTTATCAGATACTAAAGTAAGTATTTGGAAATATATTTAAGTTCCTATCATTGGACTGCTTTTGTTGACACAGAGACCGTGCAAAGTTCTTTTCACTTTTCAGAAAAGACAAAAAGAGGCTGTGTGCAAACTAAAGCAGTGGTCACGGGAAAAAGATTCTGCACTACACGGAGACACAAATACAATCAAAACACCTAAACAAATTAGTATCTGAGGTAGTTGGCCGGCTAATGCCTCATTAAGCTTATGACTTTTGACTTATTTTTTTACTATTTATAAATTTTATCTTTTTTTGAGTTTTTTTGTCGGTTTTTTTCCCGTATTTGTTTGCGTTGTCCGTGATGAGCTAGCATATTTTTTAATTTTTAATTTTTTTTAAATTTAATTATACCAAATAAGTCATCTTCAGCTACAGTAAAATTTCAACCGTTACAATGCAATTGTAGCTATAAACCACAGCTTTTCAGTCTAACTGTGCGGGGCCTAAGCAGAGCACCTATCGGTCAAAAGTTCTTGGGGAATCATCGACAATAAGTCGTCAGGGTTATCTTTTCAGAAAACATGTCAAGAGTCATATATCAAACACGCTAGGATTAAACAAGTAACCAAGTGCGTCATAGGTGGCAATATTCTCCCCATTTGCACATGTTGAACTGACCGCCAATCAGAATCAAGAAACAGCACCTGTTCGTGTGATTCAATTATAACGCGTGATGCAGTTCTACGCATCCCCAGATAGAGATCGACTGCGGAAACGAGTTCATAATCTGGCGAATCGCCGGCAGCTCAAAGCGACTAAAAACCATTTAGTTTGACACTATCCTATCGTTAATATAACGAATCTCGAAGCTTTAAACTGACCTGAGAACCTTATCACGTGATTATTCAACGAAAGGAACAACCCCTTATCATGTGCAGCACCATGGGACTGAATTCATGGAAGAGAACTTGCCAAGAAAACATTGTGAAGAACACCCTAAAAAACCCTCCCTGCTCTGTTCCGTGCTGAGGCCGACCGCCATGGCTAAAACGAACGAGATCACGTGTGTTCGTACTAAAGATCATTAATCTCGATGCGAAATAGATATGACCTCTAGGACATAGATAAGCAATAGATATGTACTAAAGATCACTTTTTAAGGTGGCATGTGTGTAACCTCTTTATCTATGACTATAGATATGACCTCTAGGACATTACAGAGAAACATGAGAATATTTAGATGTAAGAAATAGACTTGAGTTGAGACTGAATACGAGATACATAATCTATACTTCTCCCCTCTCTCGAATATTAGGCTCCGGACGCCCCTTTGGCCTCTCAAAGCTCCGGTATCCACTGTTTGATGTATAACCACAGCAATACCCACTGCTTTTCCAGCAGAAAATTGGACAAATGTGCAGTGTTCCTCCAAGTGAGCCATGCCAATGAGGAAGGCAAATGCATGTGTAACAACAACAAAGGTTTGCTTAGAGCTTGTCCCCATCACTAGCTAAGCAAGCTAGAAGGAAATTTCCTACACACATTATAGACTACTAGTTCTTCTCTCCAGTCATGCTAGCTAAAAGGCTTCTAGGACTTCTTTTCCCTGTGTGTTTTCTTTTCTACATCCTAATCATGCAAAGCATTTTGGCTTCTGATTAGGCCTTTCGGTATGCACATCTCAGTCCTGTTCAGAAACAGTCTGCTAATAATTGAGGGAATATGTCACATTACTTCGATTTTTTTTTCCTTTGAAGCAATGTCACTTTGATTTGATAGACAACAAAAAATATTCCAAGACTTTTGCGTTATGCAGGACAGTAGGAGATTTGAGTCTGAAGCTAAGTCGATGTTAAAGTTGAATAATACTTCATTTCCAAGTGAAAAAGAAGTTGATGTAGATGACACTGGCATTTTCCATGGTAGTAATTGGGTGGTCACCTTTTGTTTTAACTTTGTCATTTCGTACTCTTGTCGAGTAGAAGAATTGCCATTTGTCAGGATCAAATCAACGAGAAAGATAGCACGATTTTCCACGCAAACGACAATCTCTAGTTACTCCCTATGAGATCAGATGGTGAAAAGGTAAAAACTTCTTTTCTTGAGAAGTTGTGCCAACTACTACCAGTACACTCCATGACACCTGCGAGCTCTAGTGTTCAGCTAATAAATTATATTCTCACCTCTAAGTGTGCTTCTTAACTCAGTCAATTCTGTTCTTCTCTAGATCCTATTGGAGAAGGATGTTCTAACTTTTAAGCTTAGCTAATAATTTGAGGCTGATGTTACAATAGTTTAAAGAAGACATAGCGATTATTTTTGATACACTTCAGTGCTAATGCATCCACATTCTAACTTCTTATAGCATTTCCGCTATAAATTTTCCACGTAGGTAGGAAACAATACTTCAAACACTCTCTCCGTTTAGGAACTAGGAAGGAAAAAAGTTCGAGGCTCAGTGAGCCACTCGGCCTCGTAGTCAGCTCGAACTCGGAGCATGTCCTAGCTCGGTTCACTACCGAGCCGAGCCTGAGTCGCTCTTGAGCGGCTCGTGAGCTTATTTGAGCCGGTGAGGACATTAGGACTGGTAAAAAAAAGCTCGTTAAAGCTTAAATCAAAATTATTTCGATTACAATAGTTAATGAGTTTAAAATTAAAATGGGTATTTTGAATAGAAAAATGTTAATGAGACTTGGCTAGATAGTGACTCGTTAGTTTGAATTTAAAATAATTATTTAAATGATAAATAAAATAATTTTATGTTAAACTACGTTAATATTTTTTAAAAAACTTGGTGATAGCGCGTTAAGCTGGGACCGAGATGCCAGTGCCTAGAGCACTGCACAGCACAACGCCCCCCGAGGCCAGGTGCCAGATCCCTTTTCATTTCTCCCCGTCCACATGCGCCCTTCGCTGCCGATCCGCCCGGCCGCCGCCGCCGCTCTTTCTTTTCTCCCGATCCACCTCTCTTCTCTCCCCCCATTCACCAGCCGCCGCTTCCCTGCGCGCCGCGAGAAAACCTAGGAGAGGGGACCGGAGATGGCTGTGGTTTTGCGATGCCTCGCCGGCGCGTCGGGTGGCTCGCCGTCACCGGCCGCGTCCTCGCTACTGCTCCGTCCGGCGCTGACCCGCCCGATCTCCACCGACTTCCGCGAGGAGCGCGACACGTTCGCCCCCATCCGCGTCCCCTACGACAAGTGCGTGGTTTCCCCCTGATTCCCTAGGAGCTTGTTTGATTGATCTATGTGATTCGTCCGCTCGCGTACCGTTCCCGTATTTTGATCTGCTCATGCTGTGGCCGCTTGCCTTCCTATTCCTTGACTGAAATCTTCATGCATGAGCTCACTGGGCCAGTTGCGTCGTGCCGAAACGATGGAATTGATAGAGCGAGATGCACGGTGTTGCGTTTATTTTTGAGAAAAATCTACTGTGGCACCTAATGGGTTTTACCATTCGAGATCGCGCATGCTTGCATCCAATGTTCATGGTCAAGATTCACGCATCCAATGTTCGTGGTCAGGATTCAGAGCAAAACGGGAATCATGTTAAAAGTTTATGCTCAGTTTCTTCGATCCGTGGGATCCTCCATCCACGTTAAATGTTTTAGTCTTCAACAACTAAGAAAACCACATGGCTCTAGAATGCATGGTGTCCTCGCTCTGCCCCCAAATTCCACCTGAAGTCTGCGACGACTCCACTTTTCATAGTATTGGATAATTGTTGCTAATCCTGGCATCGGGCATGTTTGGCAATGGCTTTTGGCTGAAAATTTTTGAATTTTGACTGTTTACGGTATAGATTACGAAGAGATACTTACTTGCGATTTTGGATGGTATAAATGTTGAGTTTTTAACGTGTACATCATTTAATTTGTAGACCTCGTCTTGAAAAAATACTCTGTTTAAAAGATAGATAGCAAAAGACCAGTCCCATCATCATTAAGTTGATCTGGTCTAGGGATGAATATGGACAGAATAACGGCTAAAAGTCTGTGCTAGTCAAAGGGAGCCATTTTTATCTTGCTTGCAGTACTAGTTTGTATCCGGCATTTGTTTGCTGCATGTTGTGAGTTTATTTACTGTGGTGATAAGTTTATTTACATGCATAAGAATTAGGCGTAGGAAAGTGTGGTAGCTATCAGGCCATGTTATTGCTCCCGTGATATTTGAAAACATGTTCCGTTTGTTTCTGCTAATTCCATGTTCTGAACATCTAAGTGGATTGTAGCAATTTTTATGGAGTATTATCTTGTTCACGATAAAAGGCTATATTGCAAATGTTTTTATATTCATTTCAGTAATTTCAAGCTTAGGATTAGCATAGCGTTGTAAACATGCCATCTGTATAATTATTACGCTGTAAAAGTGAACTGCAGTTTCTATCTGTGATCTGAATTTACATACGCAAGACTAATGTTATGCACATCGATTCCCCAAACAGTTAAATTCTTTTTCTTGTGCCATTCTTGCCCACTGCTTAATTGTGCCGTTATCGTCAACATATGTGCCAGTCGGCTGTCTACAGAAAACTGGACCACTTAGGGCATCTGCAATGGTCTGAGTCAGCTAGCTATATGCATGTACACATCAGTATATATCCTATGTGGAGGAAAGAGAGTATGCAAAAAAAACCGAGCCAACTCTTCCTTAAGCACTAGTCTATAACGTCAAACGAGACAGTATCTATAAATTCTGTGTGTGCATGTAAGCATCAAATAGATATCCTTATAGATAGTTCTTTAGAATGCTAGCTTTAGTGTGTATTATATAAATGATGTGGAAGTCTTATAGTTAGTTGTTAGCTATAGCCATTGCAGATGCCCTTAGATGTTCAGACCATGGAATTTGCAGCTGCCGTGTTGATTGGTTCTGGGCTCTCCCGTGCTCTCGTGCCAGGAAACAAGCCAAACTAGACTTCTGGCTTATTTCCTTAATGAGTCGAGCCGGACTCGTTTCCACCTCTACAAGGCTACAACTAGAGTGTAAACGAAGCGAATAATTTTCATCAATTCGACCGATCGAAGGCATGCGAAACAGATACGGAAGGGGTAGATAGGTATACGGCACTATCCGTGTCCGACTCTGACTCCGAGGAAAAAATATGGAATAGAATACGGAATAAGTGATATCTGTCCGTATATATCCGTATGTCAAATGATATGAAGAAGTCTATTGTGACTTTACCTAGAAATAAAATAACATATAGATAGATTGTCATACTTAAATAAACGGGAGTACCGAATGTTCTTCCTTCAACATCTTAGTAATTAGTCTCTATGTCTAAAGAAGCGGATAATTTCTATCCGACTGACTATCCGAAAGATTATGAAACGGATATGGAATGGAGAAATAGATATCCGATATTATATATGTCTGACTCTGAAAAAAAAAATATTGATATCCGTTCTATCCATTTCGACTGCACCTGCTACAATGATATGGATGCGAGGTTTTCTACGCAACAACCACAGTAAGAACAATATGGAGTACTACTGCACTCCCAATGTACTAGAAAGCAAGTCAAATCAAACTCTGGGCCTATTTTTTTTGGTTGCGATTTGTGATTTTTAATTAAATTTTTTAAATTTTGACTGTTTGCGATAGAGATTGCGGAGAGAGATACTCGCTTGCGATTTTGATTGATACAGATATTAAGTTTTTAACGTATACTACAATTAACTTGTAGATCTTATCTTGAAAAAATACTTTATTTAAAAACTAGATATTAGAGCAAAAATTAAAAGTCGCTTTTAGAAATCCAAAAGAACATGCCCTCTTTAGCCTTGCCTACCGACCATCCTCCTGGGTCCTATCTCCCATATCTTTCAGTCTAGTATATTCACACATCTCTGATTGCATTTGCAGCCGGTGTTCATACGCTGCGCTAGCATAATATTTTTTTAGGTTAACTCAGTCTGTCTGTCTGCATGCAGTGAACTGCAGTGCAGATCAGGCAGAGGAGGACAGGACAGCGGAGCACAGCGGGATCACTGGAGGCGGAGCAGACAGGGCATGGGCAATGCACAAGCACAGCCCGTGACCCATCCCTTTACGGTGATCGGTTCGGCTGAAAGCTGAAGGCTTATGGCTGAAAATATTGTAGCTGACAGAGGCTTATTTGACATAATTAAATCTAAAAAAATTAAAAAATATAAAAAATATGTTAGCCCATCACAAACAACGCAAACGAATACGAGAAAAAAAAGAACCGACAAAAAAGTGCAAAAAAAGTCAAAATTCGAAAAAGACGAAATTATGAATAGTGCCAAAATAAGCTTAAGCCAATAAGCTTAAGCCAAAATAAGCCATAGTGAGCACGTAGAATAGCGGCAATTATTGATTGGATGCTGCCAAACTCGCCATTTGTCTTCTCAACGGGTCTGGGGTGTGGTTTAAATTTTAAATTTTAGTAGTATATAAAAAATAGTTATATATAATTTTAGTTGATACAGCTGAATTTAATATATTTTTTATTATAATCTTTCCATTAATCTTATTTTAAAATAATATATCATTTAAAAACTAGCTATTATAGTATAAACCATAGGATATAAGTCATAACTAAAAAAAGAGAAAAAAAATCAACAATCGACTCTTTTTTTTTTTGGTTTGTTTTTTTGAAACTCTGTGAGCGACTCATTGGATAGGCGGTTAGGTTAATAGGTTAGTAGGAGGGCGATTTGGATTCAAAGAAAACCCCCGAGGCCAGGGGCACCATGGATGGACCTCTCTCTATGTAATGCACTGCAGATGCGAGCGAAAGTCAACCCCTTACCTATACATGCATCAATGTGTAGTACACTGTCATCATGTGACAAGGCAGCTTGGGAGAAAAAGATAAAAGATAAAAGATATTGGATGGGACAAACAGTGTAATCTGAATCCTACATCAAGTTGCGTTGGATTGGACCGCTGCTTTAAAATAAAAAATAAAATAAATAAATCATAAATGCTAGTCTTTTTTTCCCTCTCTCCCCCTAAGCTTGTTGTCCTCTTGCTCTCCTATGGTTAAAAGTGGGGGTCAGTCAACCCTGGTCAATTCTACCCTATCTGGACCTCTCTATTTCTTCAGTTCATGCAACTTTGACTCATACACTCGAATAACTGTGGGCTAATTACTGGCTAAACCACCCAATAATATACTACTAGTTAGAGATCTGTATGTTGTAACAAAATCATAAAAATAGTAAGATAAAATTTAGTATCTGGCCAATTTCACATATCAAACATTGAAGAGCAGACGATAGAAAGAGAAAGGTGACCAGAATGCACGAGGAAATAAAGAAAATGAAGGGGTGGATGATTGTACACTGGGAAAGAGAGGAGGAGAGAGATGAAAGATCTAGATTAAATCGGATGACTATAAAGAGGTGAGAGAAGAACATATTGACAGCTACTAATTTCTCTTTATATAATAGCAGAGATTTATAGAGATATTAACATAATTAAGCACTAATCAATCAAGCGAGGAGAGTATATTATTGTTAGCTTACCGGAACTGCTTGGTGTGTGGGAGGCGCTCCTTGAGCTTGCTCTTCTTGGTTGAGCCATCCTCGGCGGCGGCGACTTCGCCGACGTCGATGTCGTAGAGCATGGCGGGGTAGGCGGGGAGCTCGAGGCGGCGTTTGCGCCACGCGGCGACGACGACGGCGGCGATCTGGGTGAGCGGGCTCCCCGCTAGCTTCTTGAAGCGGTACTTGCGGGTGCCGGCTAGGAAGACGACGAGGCCGGGGGCGATGGCGGCGGCGCAGGCGCCGTAGCCCCAGGGGCGGCCGAGGTTGTCCTGGACGTAGACGAGGACGGTGACGGCGAGCAGCGAGCCGAGGCTGATGAAGAAGAAGAACCAGTTGAAGAAGAGCATCATCTGCGACTTCTCGGCGCGGTCCGTCTCGTCGAACTGGTCGGAGCCGAAGCCGGAGACGCTCGACTTGAGCCCGCCGGTGCCCAGCGCCGTCAGGTACAGCGCCAGGTACAGCATGCCCAGCTGCGCGCCCGACGCGCGCACGCATGACGGAGAGAACCCGCCCTTCGCCGCGCACGACGGCGGCCGCAGCCCCGGCGCCGCCGTCGAGATCGTCAGGATCGTCACGCCCTGCATGCCCGCAAAGTTTGGGTAATTTCTTGGTTACTCCTCACTACTACGTTCTACCACTTGAACAGATAAAATTCTCGTAAAAATTGGGTTTAATCTCATCTGAATTAGTAAGTGTCTCAAAAACAAAAACAAAAATTGGTTTGGAACTGTGCCATGTGAACCCATTCGCCATGCATCAATCTTGGAAGCATTATATGCATGATTAAACGATGATGATTAAGTAGTGTTCTTTTGGTGCCCGTTCTTTTCACAACATCATCATCTTAAAAGCTCGATTTTTTTACTGCTACATCCACTACGGTAAAAAATTAAAAAATCCCCATATATTTCTCTTCTTTTTAATGAACAAACGAATTAACCAGCCAATCGCAAAAGATAAAACCAGCAGAAAAAAGAAAGGAAATCTTCTTAAAAAAAGGCGTGCGGTTAAAAAGAAAACCAAAGTTACCAAACCCAAATTAATTAACTCGCAGGACGTGCGGCGGCATGCACGAACGTCAAAGCAAGCAAAATAATTAACTTACGGATGCCTGGACGGCGGTGAAGATGGCGATGGTGAGGTAGCGGCCGAGGAAGGAGTCGGCGACGAAGCCGCCGAGGAGGCAGAGCATGAAGGAGGTGCCCAGGAAGTTGGTGACGACGTTGGCGGCCTCCGCGTTGCCGACGTGCATCGTCCCCGTCAGGTACGTCACCAGGTTCACCGCGATCCCCAGCGTCGTCAGCCGCTCGTTCAGCTCCGCCACTGCACACTCATTTCGTTCAGTACAATCCCATTCTCATCTACCATTAAAAGCAGGTCAAGATCGACCAAGGATCATGGCGGCGGCGCCCCAGCGGCCGGTCCTGGCCCGGGCGGCGGGGCGGCCCCTGAAGTCCCAGGCGTCGGCCAGGACGTCGGTCTTCGACGGCGCATTGGTCTCGGGGAGGAGGCCGACCATTTCTTCTCCTTCCTGCTGGCAAGCGGGCAGGGGTGGTGGTGTAGGAGGGATGCCGTTGCCTGCCCTGCCCTGGGGCCTGGGGCGTGGCGGGTATATATAACCGCTGCGACTGGGTTTAGAGGGGTTTTTTTTTAGCTGCTTATGATGTATAGATGTAATTTTTGAATTCTGGTCTATTCGTGAGAGATAGTTACAGAGAGAAATAGTCATATGTGATTTTAGTCAGTATACTAAATTTAGTATAGTTTATATTATAATTTATTTGTAGATCTGTGTCTTGAAAGAACATATTGATTTTGAACTGGTTATTGTTTATGTGTACAAAAGCTAAAAGCACAAAGTGCTTGCGAACCCAGCCACTCTTCGTGGTGGGCTAACTGCTTGGGTGGGGCCTACATGGCCAGCGATTGTGCCTTTCCCTGTTTTTTTTTCTTTTTTTTCCTTCCTGGAAAAAGAAAATAAAATCATGATCTTCGTGATAGTTGTCATAGCCTAAGCTGTTTGTTTCAAAATTTTGAAAAAAAATAATTTTAAATAAAGACAAGTGTTCTTTGGTTGCCTGAAATTTGGAGATTTTATTTGTCTGATTTCAGCTTTTAAAAAGGTTTTTTCTTAAAAGTAACTGAAGTAAAAAATATTATCAAACAATAAGGTAATTTGAATTTCTATAAAAAATCCTTTTGCAAATTATTTTGAAGCATTTGACTTTTATCTGAATTTTCTATGAATTTTCTATAATTTTAAAAATCAAATTTAGAGTGAAAAAGTTAATCTAAAATCTTAAACTTCCTCTCAGGTCGAGAAGTGGCCAACCCGGTTTGTCTCCATCTCCGCATGGACAAAACCTAGCCATCCGCTCGGCCACCCTCTCTCTTTTTCTCTTCTCTCTCTCACCGATCGGTGGGGCCCGCTTGTCATCCCTTTCCTTCTTTTCTTTTTCCTCCTGCGTGCGCCATTTATGCCCTCCAAGTTCTTAATGGCCGACCATTACTCCCTGTTAACCAAAGCAAATAATGCCAATGAAAGCCCTCAGCATTCCCCACTTCCTCTGACGGGTTTTCCCACTTTAAACCTTGTATTCAACCATGATCGTGCGCCACTACACCGGCCATAAATTCGGTGAGCCGCCTCTCGGCCATTCCTCTCTCCCGAGCCCTATAAATACGCACGACTGTCCGTCGCCCCTTTGCCGATCTAGTCCGCTGCTGGAACTCCTTCATCGTCGACGACCAAGCTGCTTCCACCGCTTCTTCTTTGCCGCTGACCGATTTTTGACTCTTTGCAGTCTGTGCTGAGGTGCTCAACTTTTCTCTTTGTATCTTTCGGTCTTTTTCGACCACTGCCACTTTCGACCGCTATCATTTTCAACCGCTGCCGCTTCCGATCACTGAATCCTTTCGACCACTATCGTTGGTTACGATCGTCCCGATCGGTTACGACCACTATCGTCAGTTACAACCGATATATATATATATATATACATATATATATATATGTGTGTGTGTGTGTATGTATGTATATGTATGTAGGTATGTATACACACACACACACACACACACATATATATATATATATATATATATATATATATATATATATATATATATATATATATATATATATATATATATATATTATGGTAGTGCCCATTGAGTTTTTTGGTGGTTTTGTTTTTTTATCGTAGTTAGCTTATTTTGCATTGAAACAGTTGGTAGTTTTTTTTTGTGTAAAAGAATTTAAAAATAGGAAAAAAAACATGTTATCCCATTATGGTCACGAAAAAAAGAAAAGACAAAAGAGCATAAAAAAGCAAAAAAAAATTTAGAAAAGAACGAAATTAAAGAATAGTAAAATAGAAACTAAAAGTCACAGGCTGAAATCGAAAGGAGTGTTGGAGCTACGTGGGTGGTGCAGGGCTGATGATGCCGCTAGATTTATGGCTTTAATTCAACTGGGAAACTTATCAAATATGCGCATTGAGGAGCAAAGTTGGAACATATACCCGCTCCGTTTGGTGCCGTGGTTGCTTTTTTTTTTTAATTACCAAAACTGGGATTGCTTTTGAAAATCATTTATTTTCTTTCTAGTTTTCGATTTGGCAGGGAAATGATCCTTTTATTCTGCAAGGAATGTAGAGGAAATCATTTTTTTCTTTTTTGTAAAGCCATAACAAGCAGGAAAATCTTATTGAAATGGGTAGATGTTTACATAACTGGCTAGATTACACGGCACAACAACGCAGCATAACCTAAGGTAAGGCACCCATCCCTTCATCCTTCCTCGTCCTTTCAACTAAAAATAAATAAATGGCTTTCAACACCAAATAAATGGTCAACTTTCGATTCACGGTTTTGAACTTTCATGGTCAAATAAATGGTCAACTTCGACAAGGATTGAGCTTTCAACTCACGAATTCGACTTTCTCCCCTACAACTTTTAAATCTGATTTTTTTTTAAAAAAAAACAGAACAGAGTGATTTTGGCGGGTGCGTGCGCATGGTTGGGTGTTTATGGCTTTCACCCGCGGTCAGGTAAGGGCAGTTTCCTGTGATGAGAACAGGATAAGGGCACTTTGCTTGTTGTGTTGACGGTTGATATATTTGGAACCTACCACATAACACCTTGGTTCAGCTTGGTTCTAGGTAGGAACAGTACCCAAGGGAATTGAAGGAACATTTTGATCTTCCTTTTGGTTCTAGGTTAGAACAAATTAGGTTTTTACCCCGATACCAATCACAAACAAAGTGTAGCTTCTCTCCAAGCAACAATGAACAACCATCCCTTTTTCTCCCTCTGTAGGGTCCATGCTTAATTATACCCTAGCTCATCCAAAGCTTTGGAGATCAGCATCTTGTTTATATTGGCTATGCAAAATCTCACAACCTTATATAATCTTTCAAGTTACTTCACCACCAGAATTTAGATTTTTCCTGACGGCCAAATAAGGTGGTGTTAGAACAATTTCGACAGCTACTGCAAAGAAGAAGAAGTTTTGACGTATAATTTAAACATCAGACTGGCTTGAGATAGACACGGACAAGTAATGTACTGTTTGTCCTTTACCTTTTTTTTTCAGATTCTTTCTGGTCCCTCCTCAATGCCCAAATCGATCGAGCTGCTATCGACTTTGATATGTTACATCAAGATGACACGTGTGAGATTTCAGAGAGGCCATCATTGCTGCAAGTCAACTCGTCACTATTGTTGGGTTAATTGTCGCATGAGCATGATGTTGACAAGAAGAAGACGGATCATCTGATACTAGTTAGAGATCTGTACGTTGCAACGGAGTCATAAAAATAATAAGATGGAATTTACTGTCTGACTAATTTCACGTATCAAACATTGATGAGTAAGCGACAGAGAGAGAAGAGTGTCTAGAATGCGCGAGGAGATGAGAAAAATAGAGGGGGTGAGATTTTCTCGTGTACGATTAGACGGAGTAACAGACTAAGGTGCGGAAGTTTACGCACCAAAGCGACATTACACTTTGCACCGGAAGGCAACTTGGATCGGTAAGTCTACTGATACATACATGCATGCATGATATGGAGTATACACTATACAGCACAGCACTGCAGTACACAAGTATTATACGCGTATATTATATGCAGAATCAAACGAAGAATGGACCGCATCATGGATGTGTTCAACCGATAGCCGTCGGCCTATGTATCCTAGAGTCGCCTTCGAGCAATAGCTTCGGAGCATGACATGCGAAGACAAACGTATCGTGTCATAAGTTAATTATCAAGGTCTTCTGTAAAAGGAATCCGAAATTATCCGGCCTATGGTTCGAGAGTCTCAAGACCAACATAGAGTGAAGCCACTCTAAAGGCTACTGGTCCTCACAACTCCTTTTTTTTTTTTGGTAAAAAGACTAATATATGATATAATTAGCCAAGAAATCCTTAAAATACAAAAATTAAAGGAATTAACCGACAGAAATAGCAAATATATAGTAATGTTTTTAAGCCAACATGGTTCAAGTTATGGCTGGATTCCATAGCCAAGGTTGTTTGCCATCTTTCGACTATTTCAAAGGGGATTTCTATTTTATGCATTTTTAATCATATGAGATTTTAGTATTTCAGGACTTAACTAGATACAAAATAAATAATATGTAGTGTAAGACTTAATTTGATTATTTTCTTGTAAGGAGAAGGAACTAAGGATTTTATTTCTTTGTTCAGATTAAGGTGTTGCCATTGTTTGTGCTGTTGTCTACAGATCGCACTATCGCCAACAGGCTCCTACTTAATGTGTTTTTTTAAAGAGTTTGTTAGTGCGTTGGAATCATTTTATCGTCCCCGTGTTGCTCCAAATGCAACACTTATCACTTAGTTTTCTTCCTAAAAAAATTGTTCCAATATTTGGAGATACCTAAAATATTTCAAATCAAATGATCATTGATATGTTCCTCTTCCACTTTGATCACAAAGTTGTGGCCCTTCTCTATCCACATGCAGCTACCTTGGGATCATTTTGTCCTGAATAAGCCATGTTTAAGGACCATCAAAGCATGCATCTTTGCTCTTCATTCCCCGAAGGGGAAAGGTAATAAGCAAAGCAACCGACATTAATACATATTGGACCAAAATATAGCGAATGGTATCTCTATCTTGTCTGTTTCTTTGCTAGTTTGTTAAGCTGAACAATCTGTTGGATGCTCCAAGGAGCAATGGGAGCCTCCTTAAGTGTTAATGGATCAACAAAATTAATTAATTTGAGTGTACAATGCATGCCTAGTTTAAATTTAGGAACATCAAGGTGTATGGCCTTCATTCAGAGGGAATTGTTGGCTTTAGCCTTTTAAGTCATATATCCTATCATTATAGATTTAGCATTGCATAAACATAGTGGAATTAAATAGGACTATCTTTAGCAACTTTTGCTAAAAATATATAAAGATAACCATCTCATTACTATTGTTATGCACCTTTATTTTTTTTGTCAGAAAATATCCATATAGAAGCAATTTTCTTGGACCCTAGCTTTATGGAGAATATAATCAAATCTTGCATTGGTAGACACTAGAATCTAGTTGGTTTTAGGTAATTAAACTACTTGTACAAAATATATCATGATATGACTAGTGCTACTACAGACGAATTGATGTGGTAACAAACAAGACCAATATTGACACGCAATTTATGCGGATTTAGAAAATATTCTTTATTTTCCAGAGAGTAGAAAAAAGATATAAAAACTGTGCAGAGGACATAAATTTTCATGGCGCTAATGATCATGAACCTAGATAGAATATGATTTCAGGAGGGATTAATTAACAAAATGCGTTTAGGAGGAGAGCATCAGGCTTGAGAAGTAAATATTTTCTTCTGAGAATTTTCCTTTGAAAGACAAATTAAGGCATCCTCATAGTAGTGTCATGAACCAAATTAAGGCATTTTCAGGGCAAGTAATTAGTAAAAAGCAACTGATAAAAACAGGTAACTACATATTAAAAAAATAACCACCTTTTATTTTCCGATAATATTTGCTATTGCAAGCAGCTACTACATGAAAAGTTCAATCAACCCCAAAGTAGGCGCCTGAAAGTTTCCAACCTTACATCTGTTGCCACAGCTTTCCGGACTGCTGCTACATCAGTTTTAGGTCAAATCCTGAAATCCAAACCTAACTCATGATTTGGGTCATCGACAAGGCAATTACGTTTGTTGCTGACATATTCAACATTGTGTGTTTCTTGTTCTAATGTTTTTTATGATCTCTGAAACAATCCATAGTAAAGCCTCATTATTGAGAACTCTTGCCCCCACAACAACACATGAAGCCTGCCATCTAATAAGCTTAGATAACTGATCAAATGGTGAACACTGAAATCTCACCAAAAACTATGGAACAATTATATTACAACACTTGAAGGATCATCAACAATTGCTTAACACACCATCCGAATCCTCTTGTGAGGATGAGGATAGTGCTGCAAGAACAAACTCATTGACAAGATTCTGCATTTAACAATTCCAGTAGTACATGCACTCTACATGGCATAGGCTCAATGGCAATGTCCACCTAAAAGGCTAGCTTTTATATATGCTATTGATGAAAGGTGTATTAGATGAATGATACGGATATTTGGATTAAGAACTCTCAACATCAATTATGGAAACTTAGCACTGAACCATTCTAATCAGCGCGCCTACGTGTTCTTTTGGATGTTGTATTGTCCTGAAGAAGAAGAACGATTTGTGAACCACAATTTAAATGACATACTTGCTGGATAATGTTAACTTCCTGCTGCATTATTGAGATTTTCTTTTGACTCCCTTGATGGTGATGTGTATACTCGAGTCCACCGAAAGGCCTCCATGTGTCACTGTCCTTGAAGCATGGATATCATTGGTTGCAGTTAATCTCATCAGGTAATAAGTAAACTAAGCTCTTGGAGTAAATCATTTACTAGTACATGAAAGAAGCCCCTGTCTGAGGCAGCTAGAGATTATCAAACAGTTGGCCTTATAGGATAAGGGATATTTTTTCAGGAGGCATATGATAAGTTGTTGTCAATTACTGTGCCATGGCTGCAAGGCAATTCTTGTTGCAGTCTGCATTATTGAACTCATGTACTGGTGACTTTTGGGACCTTTTTTCTGTTAAACAGAACTGAGCAGTATGACACTACCATAGTAATAATAACCTTTTCAAACCTGGATAAGATTTAAGAAGCATACATACCATACAGGTGTCCATCTGAATGACATGACACCATGCTCAAACCTATACAGGTCAGCTGATGACTGTTACTGGTAAGTAGGCTAGTAGCTAGCTAGTTCATAATGTTGCCAAAGTTGTTCTTTTCATTTGATATAGGGTACAAGCCTGTGGAACAGTACAATAATAACTGATTAAGAAGCCTAGATCCCAAACAATGTTAATTGGTATGCTGCATTATTGAACTGGTCCTCTTGACACATACCTCAGAAGAAAGGTACAAGCACTTGCCAAAAGTGCAGTGAAACAATGTGTTATGAATGCTGAACACTGTAACTTCCAGATATTTTATGATTACCTTTGTCATCTATCTTTGCACCTTTCTTCCTTTCATCTGATTATAATAGGTTACACCTTCAACGCAAACAGTGAAAAAATTTTCTTGGGAAAGAACAGCACAAATAGTATTGCAATCTACAATTCTGTTCAAGGCTCGAGGAGTCTCAATTAGTCAATTGTGTCACTATAGAAGTAAGTAGCAAGTATGCATCTCTACTGCTCACATGCTGTTGTAGGATGAGTTGTGTGCAGGATTAGGCTTCTTCTGAAGATTTTCAGGTCATAGACTAATAGGTCAGTGCCTGACATTCAAACTGCTAGGAGAATAAGAAATCCAGTGATGGAGACTTGCTTGGCTCTCATTTCTTGAAACCTTGATCTTTTTATTTACAGGCTTGATGTGGAATGACTTCTGAAAAATTAGCATTGCATGCTATCCATCAACAGGTAGGTCCAAGTTTTTAACTGAAAAAAAATCATTTTATAAGTCTTCAGATTTGCGAATGCGTGTTCTCATATGTCATGTGAATATGTGATAGCCTATCCAACCACATCCTTCAGATAGGATGCTGGCTATATGATTTGCCTGCTGCATTGTTGGTAATTAGCTTATTAGCTATAGCAATTAACAAACATATTTGGTCCTTCGGAAGTAAAAGCTTAATTGGGGCATATAAACCAAGGTTAGAAATTCCGGTACACCGGGGGGGGGTTATCGCTCGTGCCGGTAACACGGAAAACCTGAAAAAACGGCCAAATTTCAAATGTCAAAATTTGAATTTAAAACCGGTAACCACCCAAAAAACCATTAAAAACTGGGTTTTAAAATTGGAAATTCCTAATACAATCATGGCAAAAAGCACGAAGTTAAGCACGGGAGGTGCATACATCTTCCTAGTACATTCCATTAATGTTAAACAATGTTAAACAATAAAAACTGTCGGTTTTTATTGTACCGGTAGAACCGATTACCGCCGGGTTTTTGAACCTGATCTAAACCATATTCACATGCTCTATATCCATATATGATAGGCAAAATAATACAAGAAAATTCGTCACATCTCGCCTCCACCAAATAGCATGCATATTAGAACTATATAGCATCCTGGTTTCATTTTACATATTGTAAGAGATCATGACAATTGGCACCATGACATCCTTCCTTTTGTGCAATCTTATCTAATTATCTTTTTCACGTTATTATAAGGACACCTTTAGATGCTAGCATTAATTTTATTCTCGAGTCCTTAATTATAACTACTTTAAAATTATGCCTGCTTTCATAAACTGACTAAGCCCGTACTTACGGTAAGAGAAATCCCTTCCAAATCCGAGACCAATCAACTACTTAGAGCATAATTTAGGCCAACTTTCAGAATATTCTCTCACAATAGAAAAACAAATTATTAGTAACCTGTCAAACGACCCTTTCATCAAAAACTGATCAAAACTGACAAGTTTTCGACCAAGTTCTGTTTGGATGACTGAAAACTGATACCAACAGCTCCAACAAGAATTGGCCAGAAATGGTTTTGCATAACCAAATGGAACATTTAAAAGTCTTAACATCTTTCTTGATAGTCCATATCATGTATTTATACAAGTAGTTGCAAGTTGCAACCATCAAAATTAAAGTATCTCACATTTGTTGTGTTCTACTGAATAAATACAAGGTGATCAACCAAATCCTGCACAACTGCGCAACAGAACACCAAAAAGGCGGCAAAATGGGTCAGTTAGTAGAACATAGTTTTCCAAGGATTTGAGACAATTAAGGAGACAGACAAGTAGCACAACTGGAATTTGGCAACAAGACAATTGTAGGAGAAGACTTCATTGCTAGGACACTGTTGTTGCTCATATTTTTGGATGTATAATGGATGAGAGAGTAAGGGATGCAGATACTGAGCAAACTGCATGTAATGGAGCATTCCTCTTGTGTAGATTTGCTGTCTGAACTGGCCTCACCGCCTCAATAATGTTGAACTTTGTCTTCTGTTCCTACGAGGATTGATTGCCACCCTTTTTCAATGTCAAGGAACTAGTACATGGCTACATGCTATCCACTGATACAATGGGTTCTAACTAGGTGCATGAAATCTCTGAAGGTTGAACAGTGTTCACAGAACCGCTGCAAAGTGCAACCCCCACAATATTGGACTTCAAAGTGGATTGTGTTAATATGTCGTATTGGTATGCTCTCCGAAAAAAATTAAATTACACAAATCTTAAAGCATAATAGTATATAGTTGAGTATTGAGTGGTTGCAATTAAGTTTTCGATTTTTTTTTGGTAGAATTTGTGCTTTTCACTCTTTTTTTTCTTTTTGGTTAGAGAATCAAAGCACATCTTGCAGTATGAAGACTTGGACACTGTACATTACCAACATTTTTTTCATATATACACACAAGGGGTTCTGTGCAGAATTTGTGCCCAAATTCAGTTACTGCATTCATGGAATGTCCTGTTGGATCTTGTGATATCTGACATGTACATTAAGTCTGACAGTTTTTCCCAACAACTACAATTTAGACAGCTGTGGATATTCTGTTGGATCTTGCAATAGCTGACAAAGCAAAACGCTTCAACAACTCAAGTCTTTCATAGAGAAACTGGAACATGATATCTACAATGCAAGGCTGAACCATTTTATCAAAACTCACTTTGATGCAGTAAGATATATTCTAACCATTCACCATTACAAATTTGACTCTTTTTCCCTTGGACTATCTGTTTACTCCTTAAAAGTTTATGCGTTGAACCACATCAAGGGCGTCACATCTTGGAGAGATGATGGAGGCTCGTATTGTGTGATTACCACAGAACAGCCACTATAAGACAGGAGCATGATCTTGGAAATGCTCTCGGTGATTAAGGTTTTTAGTGATAGCATATCTTCACAACGGTGTCAATTCTATCCTGTTATCATGCTTTGTCAAAGACAGTTTTGGATGGAATTCTCTTATCATGTAATTATCAATCATCCAGCATTAGCTAACCTCTGTTTACTCCAATTTTTTTTTCATCTTTGTTTGTTTGCTTGTGCAGTAGTGCTTCAGCTGTTTCTAGATGATTATTTCGGTTAATAATCTGATTGTATTTAGATGGCTCAATTGGTCGATTTTTTTTTCAAATATTACATTAATTGTGTTAAGAGTAGCTTGTACCTTCTTTATATTAGCATAACGTATAGGGGCTTTTATGCTTATTTTCCTTTCTCCATACTTGTACATCTGTCTGTATATATCCCCCTAGGGTCCATGGAATAGACAAGCTATTATTCCTAGCATGGTATCAGTTTTTTAGGGTTAGGGTTCATCCCTGGGAGCTACCTCTCTCTCTCCCCTTATCGCCACCACCGAGGCCAGCGACTGCCTCCCTATATATCTCTTTGGGAAAGCCGGATCCGCTCGGATCTGGGCTCTTCGAGGCCGACGCCGTCCTCTCTTGTGGTCGTCGCCTTCCCGAAGCCACCGCCTCCGCCTCCTTCTAAAGCTGCCTCGTCAGTCATCTCCAACGCCGTTCAAGGCTGCCACCGGGCCAGCCGTCGCCTCTGGATTCGCATGGATCCAGGCTCTCTGAGGCTACCGCCTCCCTCTCTTGTGGCCGCCACCTTCTCGAAGCCGCAGCCGCCTCCTTTCGAGGCCCACTTCATCGGTTGTCTTTGACGTCGTCCGAGGTCGCCACTGGGCCAGCCACTGCACCCCAGATCCGCACGGATCAAGGCTGGCTGTTGACCTCTCCGACCGTCGCCGCCCCATCTCCCGAGTCCACCACCATAGAATGCCATCGCCGCTGCTCCGCCAACGTTGCGGCCATCGCCGGACGTCGATGCCGCCATGACCTCCTGCTAGTTCTGTCGCCCAAGCATCCCCGGGATCCTTGAGCAGCAATCCGATCTTCCAGCATGACGAGCTCCTACTTATTAGACTTGTCACTGCCGTACCACCCAGCACGACGAGCATCGCCTCTACGACTTGGTGGTTCGTCTTTGTCTGGAGCTTGAGCTTACCAGGGCTCAGCTACTGCGTCACTCCCCACCGGTAACTATTGGCGAGGCTCTTGCTACTCTCCGCGCGGCTTCGTGGCACACAGAAGCAGCCCTCGTCGACTATTTTGGCTGCTCAAGTCAGGTAGCGCGTTAGAAAATGTGCATACGTCAAAGGAAGTGGCGTGCTCTAACGATACAACACAGATGACGAAATGCGGCGGCTCACCTTGTTGGGCTGTATGACGAGCTTGGTTAAAATATCTAGATCGATAGTTTGATTAATAGTTGTGACAATCATCAACCACTAGAACCTAAAGAGCTCAAAATTTTAGTTGCATTATCTTCATCAGCAGGCATAACATTAACACCGCACAAATCACTCAATATTTTCTCAAAACGAGCAAAGAGATCATCAATAGATTCACCAGTCTTCATAGCAAAATCAGAATATTCTTTTTGGTAAAGATTTTAACGTACTTTCTTGATTTTAGTGGTTCCTTCATGATAATCGTAAAGAGTTTTTCAAATTAAATGGGCAAAATTAATATGAGCTACACGATCAAATTCTTTGCGAGAAATATCTTGAAATAGCAAGTTACGAGCTTGAGCATTTAAATCAACATCTGCTTTATTTAAATTAGTAACAGTAGCAGAACCTCATATGGTGTAGAAACTTTTTTCCAAACATCACTACCTTGAGTTTCAATATAAACTTGCACCCGACACTTCCAAAAAGCAAATTCGGTACCATCTAGCATGAGGGGTCGGTTCACATACCTCTCTGACGCCATATCAACTGGCTCTGATACCACTTGTAGGATCGTCGATGGCAATCAGAGATGGGTGAATAATTGCAGTGCGCAGCGAAATTTTTTTCTCAACCTCACTATTTTCATATTCATCCAAACCTGCGACAAAGAAAACACACAAAAAAAGAAAAAACACACAGGCAAATAAGAAATAAAAAGTATTACGGTTTTGCTATTGCCAAGACGACTGAAATTTTTTTATCTCTCAGTCACTTGAAGTTGCACTCTCAATCAACTAAAATTGTATCCCCCTAAAAAAACAACTGCAACTTCAGGTGATTCAGAGTGCAACTAAATTTACACTTAGTTGCACTCTCAATCAACTAAAATTGTAGCCCCCCTCTAAAAAGAACAATTGCAATTTTAGTTGATTGAAAGTGCAACTTCAAGTGACCGAGAGACAAAAAAAATTTCAGTTGCCTTGGCAATAGTCACTCCCAAAGTATTATATCATCTCTTCTGTTACTGTTGTAATCTGTGCTTTGCTCGGCTTGGACTTGATGCTATGGCTCTCTGGCCTCAAAATAAAAAACTGTCGAAGACCTGCTGACCTGACCAACGGATCGAGGCTACAAGAGCTGCCGCTTTCGCTCCCTGTGCTCTATGGTTGTACAAGCATGCAGACCAGACCAAACAAATCAGAGAAAGACAACCAACCATATGCAAATGCCAACCACATCTCTACACCAAAAAGCCACCAAGCTAACTATCACATCTCTCCCTAATAAACAAAGTAACGTACGGCTGGTGATGCAAGCCGAACCGACCAAAGCAAAAAACGTGCGCAGCAATTAGCTTCCTCCAGCACGCAGCAGGAGGCGAGAGTTGATGCCATGATGGTGTCGTGCGCCTGCTGCTTAATTAATCGAAGAAAAGCTTGTGCTACGTTGACGAAGAAGTAAAAGCACAGGTGCTCAGTGCTACGTCTCACGTGAACCCAAGAAAATCAGACGACGTCGACACAGATCTCTTCGGACGATGCTTTTCCCTGCGATGCGCTGGTACACGCGCCGACTGAGACGAGAGAACTACCTGAGATGAATTCGGCGATGACGCACCACTCAAAAAAAAAAAATCTTTCAAAATATAGATCTATTATTTCTGAATTATGGTGGCTACAAAGTGTTCTCTCCTAGCATCCCTAAACCCTAGCACGAAATTAGTTTCTCTCAAAATCCACGGGGTTAGCCACCAACCTCACCTCTATTTATAGTCTAGGGCCCAAAACTTGGGTTTATCCTAAGCCCACGAGTTCTAATCCAATTCCAACAAATAAGGGACCTGAAACACTTCTTAACACGAGTTTTCCAAAATTCCATCTTCTCCAACTCATCACGTGTCAAAGTCTTCAAGACCGCACCTCTTGTATCTTCTCCACGCATCATCCACCTTTGATCTCCATGTGCTCCAGCGTGAGCCCGACCACCTCGTGACATCCTCGACCGCCTAGACCTCAGATTTCACCCTCCTAGTCCCGATCTTCCTTGTCACCGACCATGACCGTCTCCACGCCTAACCTGCACATGCAAAGACCAAAGAACGTTTTCCCGGCACAAGTTCATTCAAACTTGACCAACATCAATCCGCACGAACACGAGTCTCATCAGCACATCAGCGCTCAAAAGCGTCAATGGCATACCGAAAAGCTTCATCAGCAGCGTCAGTAGCAGCAGCAACAGCATCTGCCTCCTTCTTGGCAGCCTCATCTGCTCCAAGAGGTGCAGTAGTAGTCTGCCTAGGAGGAGCCTGAACCGGTGGTGACAGAGAAGGGCGTGCACCGGTGACATGTCCCCAAAGGCGGAGATTATCAGGTGTGATCTCCATAAGAGAAGACCATAACCTATATTTCGTTCCATGGAGCTTTATTCCCGAGAATGAGATCACAGCATATAGAACGGAAGCCATCAGTAGGCGATGTTGGACGGCGCGGCGACCAAGGCAACGAAGTCTAACAGACGGCGCTGGACGGCGCGGTGATTAGATCAACATTTTTTTCTTTCTTTCTTTCTTTTAATCTATAAAAACATGGCTGAAGGAGTGAAGCACACTCACTTCAACCGAAGCCTCGGTCGACTTCTCGGGCGACACGACGGCAACCGACGGAGCGGCGCCCGGAGACAACGGCAGCGGCTCGGCGCAGCCGACAGAGTGGTGGCCGGAGAAGACGACGGCGGCCTGGCACAGCCGACAGAGTGGCGACCGGAGACGACGGCGGCAACGACAGATCGGATCTGGCGGCGCTAGATCGGATCTGGTGGCGCTAGATCGGAGACGGCGGCGGCTGCATGGGCAGAGGTGACTCGAGCGGCGGCGGCGGAGCAGCGGAAGAACAGGTCAGAGCCCTAGCTCTGATACCATGTTAT